>CADEHL010001386.1:30000-252587 GCA_902827135.1 Harpagifer antarcticus
TATATTTCACATCATTCATCCACACCTGTAAAGTAACTAAAGGTATTAAATACATGTAGTGGAGTGAAAGTACACCATTTACCTCTGAACTGTAGTGGAGTAGAAGTACAAAGTAGCATAACATGGAAATACTCAAGTGAAGTACAAGTACCTCAACATTGCATTAAGTACATTTTTAAAGTAGCCCTCCCAGCTGATCAGTAGATGGCGCACACGAGCATTTCAGTCTCTCATTTAGCTCCAAATCACCTCATGATAACCCTGCAGGTCAGGAGAGCTCCTCCTCAGTCTTCATTATCCAGAAGATAACCAGAGGTGGGAAGTATAAGTACATGTATGGAGTACTTGTACTTAACTTGAGTATTTCCATTATGCTACTTTAAACTTCTCATCCACTACATTTATGTAACAGCTTTAGCTCTAAAAATCAAACTCTTTAAGTCACAAAGGTAACAGTAAAATGCTTCTTGATGCCACAATATTAATCTAGAAATGTCATACATATAATTATACACACACATAAAAATGTTAACTAGGTGAAAAAAGGTAAGATAAACTTTAAAAACTTGTTGAGAGCTAAAACTAGTCTTTGCTGCTGCCTCAAAGAGGAGCAGGGGGAGAGGGGGGAGACGGGTGAGGCTGATTCAGGAGCACAGACACACTCACAACTATAAATGAACCAAAAACAAATAAATAAACAAGTTTCAATGTTTTTTCATATTGGATATGGTATTTTATTGGTTATGGCCATGTGCTTATGATTTTATGATTATTTAAATGTATACTGTTTCATATGGGTGTAGTCTCTTTATTTCCCCCTCAAAGTGCACCAGATTGATGCACTTAAGTCCAACATTTTAAAAAAATATCTTACCGGGGGTGCATGCCCCCAGACCCCCCTAGAGGATTTCAGGTCCACCTCCACTTAAAATATGTTCACATAGACAGGTTCCTAAATAGATTTGCAAATCTTTTTCATGTCTATATGTTTATTCTGGGTAGTAGATTTAAAGTGTAGGGCTATCACTATGGGCAGCAATGCTGTAAATATTGACTAATAAATCCAGGAAAATGGCACAAAAGGAAACTCGTAGTGGCGTGGCTGGGTGTATAATTCCCGGCCTGACTTTTTGTCCCAGTCCGGCCCTGCCATGTAGTAAGCGGGATGATGTGCAGCGAGGCGGTCGTTATGGGGAAAAGAACACCCGACAGGCGGATCGGGGTAGGTGCGTGCTGTAGGTGTGTTAAAGCTCAAACACTCTTCAAGTACCAGAGTCACAGATACCATTACGTTCACGGAGATGCAGTCTGACGCTAGTTCACATTATAGAGAGACTGTAGCTTTCTATTTCAAAGAAGATCTCAGAACTGGATCAGGTTTCACAGGACCAGGAGGAGGAGGAGGAGGAGGAGGAGGAGGAGGAGGAGGAGGAGGAGGAGGAGGAGGAGGAGGAGGTGTAAGATACATATTTATCAGAGTTGGCCTAAAGCATGTGGAGGTTTATCTGATTTCTTTAGTAAAACCTCAGTCTGCAATTTATTCATCTTGCAGAAATAAATCAGAGGATTCAGTTATCACCACTGTGTTCCCTTTCTGTCTTTATTCCCTTTTTCTGCATTTGCCTGTATTTGTTGGAGTATGGAGTATAGTTACATCCCTAATCTACTGTTCCTATCAGCTCTTATGTGCTTATTACACGGCCAAGTTGAATACTCGTTACTGATTGGTCTATTTTGACTTTTCTGAGGTTTTTCATTCAATGACATGAAGTGCTCCTGTTGAATAACGTGCACTGTCCCTTCTTCAGGCATCCAAATAAATAAGTACAGGTGCTTGAACACGACATAAGGAACCTCCTGTTTCCCTCAAACTGTGCGCTCGGTTTGAAGAGAAGCCACAGGGTTTCTGTCTGAGCACGTTCGCACGCTTCGCACACTTTGTTGTGAAGAAGCGGAGACATGCTCCACCCTGTCGGCATTCCTGACTCTGCACTAACTCTTCTGGAAATTTCCTACCGGAGAGAAGGTGGGAGATATGGAGGGGGAGAACAGGGAGGAACATCCTTCACATGTTTGACTAAGTGAGGAGTAAAACCTCTCATGGATGGGTTAGGGTTCTTCAGCTTCATACGGAGAGAATCTCCTCACAAAGAATCTGATGTATTCTGAACAACAACTGAATAGAAAAAGGCCGTGGGGTGAATATTTATCACACATTAGATAACACTTCTCCTTCCTATGTGAAGCAGGAAGCCTCTCCTCTCCACAGTTTGGCCTCTGAAGAGAAGCCACTATAAGATGTTGATACATAATTTAGTTTCCCATTCAACCTTTGCTGCCAAATAAATATGCAAAGCCGGCGGCAGCTGCAGCTATTATTTCAGAAAAGTCATAAACTCGTTCTGCTTCTCGGGCTCTGTTCAAATGAAGAGAGAAGATAACCAATGAGAGATCACTAACTCGCTACATGGTGCCAAGGCATGAAAGGAAGTAGGAGTGGTTTGTGGGATCAAAACATATCCTCACTCTGTTTGTCACTCAGGACGGTGTAGGTTGAGTTTCAAATGATTACATTTACAAAGTACGGTGGTCGCCCGGTGCAAACGTGCCCACAACATTTCCATGAGAAGAAACGTGAAGCAAATATAAAAACGCTGCGAGAAGCTCAAAACACAACGGAGACCAGGGGACAATAAAAAGTGACGCACACAGCTGGGAGACAAGGGGACACTAAAGAGTGAGGCTCACAGCTGGGAGACCAGGGGACACTAAAGAGTGACACACACATCTGGGAGAACAGGGGACACTAAAGAGTGACATACACAGCTGGGAGAACAGGGGACACTAAAGAGTTAGGCACACAGCTGGGAGACCAGGGGACAATAAAAAGTGACGCACACAGCTGGGAGACAAGGGGACACTAAAGAGTGAGGCACACAGCTGGGAGAACAGGGGACACTAAAGAGTGACGCACACAGCTGGGAGACCAGGGGACACTAAAAAGTGACGCACACAGCTGGGAGACAAGGGGACACTAAAGAGTGAGGCACACAGCTGGGAGACCAGGGGACACTAAAGAGTGACGCACACAGCTGGTAGATCAGGGGACACTAAAGAGTGTCACACAGCTGTGAGACCAGGGGACACTAAAGAGTGAGGCACACAGCTGGGAGACCAGGGGACACTAAAGAGTTAGGCACACAGCTGGAAGACCAGGGGACACTAAAGAGTGTCACACAGCTGTGAGACCAGGGGACACTAAAGAGTGAGGCACACAGCTGGGAGACCAGGGGACACTAAAGAGTTAGGCACACAGCTGGAAGACCAGGGGACACTAAAGAGTGTCACACAGCTGTGAGACCAGGGGACACTAAAGAGTGAGGCACACAGCTGGGAGACCAGGGGACACTAAAGAGTGAGGCACACAGCTGGAAGGCCAGGCGACACTAAAGAGTGACGCACACAGCTGGGACGGAGGGCTTGGTGACGTTCAGGATGATAAAGCTGAACAACTGTCTCTCTTGTTGGAAAGTTACCTAAAATGTTTTATGGTCTTATTTGAACAATGTGATCACATGACTCCTTCTGATGTCACTGCAGATCTGCTGTAAGCTAGCTAGCTAGCTAGTGTTAGCGTTAGCGTTAGAATTCTCCTGGTTGAATAAAAAAACATTCCTGTCATAACTACTACTGCCACTAGAGGGCGCTGCTTAAACATGTTGTAGAAGATAACAACCTGCTTGGTAGGTAGAGTCTGGTCACGCCCAAGCCCCCAGGAAGTGCGCCGGAGTCTGATGAGAATATTCGTGCTGGTCAAACGACGGTACTACACTTCCTTTAGGTTGCTGGGCCCGGAAACACTTTTTCCCATTGACTTACATTGGGAAAGAGTGGTCTGTAACTCGTTGGATAATTTTTTTTAAACTAAATAAACAACCCAGTATGAACGTTTGTATTAAAAACATTCGTTCCTCAAGTTGTAAAAATGTGCTAATAACGTTATTCTGAGAGTTATTTCCCTCGGCATTATGAACGCGCATCTAACCCACGGGACTCCATCACATTTCAAAAAGAGATAGGCTATTGTTATTTTAACTCCACCACAGTAATCCATCATCAGCTTTACTTTTTAGATAAAGTTTTAACTCACAATTGATCATAACAGGCTTCAGCATATACATTTTTATATATTACCAAGTGGTTTCATGAACAACCCACACAGGTATCATGCTAAGCTCTGTTGCTTGGATACCACTAGATCCTGATGTCAGCGTAATATAAAAGTACATAACGATTGATGTGTAACTTAGCATATAAGATATTGGCCAAAACCAAGTCCTATTTATCTTTTAAAGACATGGAAAGGGTCATCAACGCCTTTGTTACCTCAAGGCTGGACTATTGCAACGCTCTGTATGTGGGTATGGACCACGCGTCAATTAAACGCCTGCAGCTGGTCCAAAATGCAGCTGCACGTTTGCTGACTGGACACAAAAAGCGCGACCACATCACCCCAATTCTGGCCTCACTACACTGGCTTCCAGTTCAGTTCAGAATTGATTTTAAAATCCTTTTATTTGTTTTTAAAGCTCTAAATGGGCTGGCTCCGGCCTATATAGTTGAACTCCTCCAGCGCTACACCCCAGCCAGAGCTTTAAGGTCTGCTGACCAGCTGCTGCTGGTAGTGCCGAAGACTAGGCTCAAAACACGAGGGCACCGAGCCTTCGCAGCAGCTGGCCCGAGGCTCTGGAACACTCTGCCCCTCCATGTGAGGTCGGCCCAGACCCTAGGGGTTTTTAAATCCTCTCTCAAAACACACTTCTTCTCTCAGGCTTTCTAGCTTGAGCGGAGCACGACTTCTGACATTTCCATGTGTATTGTTTTTATATTTGCTGTTGCAAAATGACTGTCTCTTGTTACAATTGCACTGCAGTAAAATGTTTTTATTACATGTACAGCACTTTGGCTCGACCAAACATCGTTTTTAAATGTGCTCTATAAATAAAACTTGATTTGATTTGATTTTAGCATCATTTACTAGCTAGCCGCTAGCTGCTAACTGCCGCCTCGTTAATATAAATCCAGTACCATGCGGTCATGAACGCGCGGTGCCGTTACGTGTACGCAAATTCACGTGCTTAATGTGAACGAGCCTTTTGGGCGGCGTGGTTAAAGTTGCGCATGCTCTATGAGCGCACATACGGGTACTCTCATAGGAATGAATGAGGCCCCGCCTCCCACGCTGTATCCAGTTCTTATTATACATCCAGGCTCCTTTAAACTATGAAAATGGATGTCGGCCATTTGATCTGCTGACATCCTTAAAGTGTAAAGCGTTCCTTTAAAGGCGGACCAGATGTCTCATGAACCAATCCTGTCTGACAGCGTGACATTGCTGTGTTGTACAGGAAGCTTCACCATATAAAACCAGAAGCCTGTTGTTGCTGCGGAGGATTGTAATGAAGCATATTGTGGAGCTGTGCAGAGTACCCACATTAGTTATTGTAATTGTTGTTTTTACACCCATAGCCCGCCCACCATGAATCACAATCACACCTCCTACTCACTTCACACCAGCGCTGCGTGTTGATTCAATTAAGAAAGGAGTATCCATCACTGCATATACACTTTACACTTAGCATTCATCCTCAGACAGAAGTATATTTAACTCCTTACATCAAGAGGGAGTATTTCATCAACATGCTGCAAGTAGTTTCGCAGATTTTGTGACGTAGAAGTTAAATCCCATCTTTTTAATTTTACAATTTTTAGATACGGAAATACACCCTGCAACTCTGCCTCCTGCAAACATGCCTTACCACACAACCAAACTGCAGCTCTGTTTTAAAGACAAATTAAGATTTCTCTTATTGCAGGTTAACAATGTGAATTGCGTTAAAATATTTAAGGGATTTAACGCATGTGCAGAATGGCCCGCCCCATACATCCCACCAGTGGCAGCGCTGGGGTATGGCTGGGCTAGGCTACACCCATACCAAGACATGGCTTAGCCCCACCATGAAAAATGATGTTAAAGTAAGCAAAATAAGGTCCGCCAACTCGCGGAGTAAATTGCACAGACAGCCGTTAGTCAGATTGATTTCAGCCACTTGTCTGGAAATACCGAAGACCAGAAACGGTTTTGAAAACTTTTGTCACGTAGTGATCGTCTTCTCAATAGAACATCTTTGATCATGTCTTCTGGCCAATCAGAATCAAGATAACGGCGTGGTGTTGATGCAGGAAGTCCCGACGGAGAACGTGTTGATAGAAATCAACACGTAATGAAATAAGACCCCACGGTTTGATGATTGACAGGTGTGTGGGCTGTCTTTCACTTTGACACACAGAACAATGTTATAATAAACATACTGTATGTTAAATGGATATATCCGCCTTCTTTCATGTATCTTTCCATTCCCACAATATACATAAAGAAATGGCATATTTTGGACATAGTTCGAAAGGTGATTAATCTGATTAATTCATTTTTAAACTGTGATTAATCTGATTAAAAATTGTAATCGTTTGACAGCCCTAAAATACATAATTAAGGGACATAATTACAATTATTTCCATGAACATCTAATAAAAGTCCTGTTTAGTTTATCCCATGACAAACTCACCCTTACATTAATAAAAAATGTGTTTTTGTGGTCCTCAAAATCACAACAGAGCCGTGATTGGTCAGTCGCTTAGAGATGTCCCGCCCCCCTTAGCCTATCACGTACAATGTGTTTGAGCGCTAACCAATAGGAGCGTGAGTGTTCCGTAGTGATGTCAGAACTTTGGGATTTTAGCCTCTGCAGACCATTTACATGCACGAAAACCAATATAACACACTACAGAAAAGGGAACACTGCAAAAAGCAGAATAAGGCCTTTTTAAAGATTATTTTTTAACTCTAATTTAGCTCTCTGATTTGTTGGAACCCAGTTTCTAATCCTCCAGAGATGCAGCTTTCAGCAGAAACACCACAGGCACTTTCTCTGCGAGTTTGCTCTCCCTTCCACCTGCAGGGTTTGAACCGCTAACCTTTAACAAAGAGACACGGTCACCCCTCCCTCGGTGTCTCTGCAGCTTGTGTTGTCTCTGGATTAACTTCTGACTGTCCGGCTGAAGCATCCCAATGACCCCTCTCAGTCCCCGTAGACCTCAGTCCCCGTAGACCTCTCAGTCCCCCCATATTTTAACCTTTCCCCCTTATTCCCCTTATGTTTATATTCAGATAATTTGTTATATATATTAATATGTTTCTATTTTAATTACATTCAAATGGAGTAACTGTCCAAAAACCCAATTTTCCAATGTTTTCCTCCACACACACACACACACACACACACACACACACACACACACACACACACACACACACACACACACACACACACACACACACACACACACACACACACACACACACACACCAGCTAATCAGACGCTGCTGCTCATCTCACCTTTTGTCAATAGTGACCTCTCAACTATGCCCCCCCCCCCCCCCAACAGAAGCCCCTACACTCTAATTCACAACAAACCAGGTGTAATGAATGGGAATGTCCCGTTTCTAAAGAGGTGCTGGATTACAGAGAAACAGAAAGGTATTCCGACCAGTCCAGACTCGTCTCTGCTGCTGCGGAAACCTCTGGAGGACATGGGAGGGTTTTACCAAAGCATGGAGTCACATGTACAAGAAGTGCCTCTGACATGTGGTCGAAGACTGAGGTGGAGGAGAGTTCTGGGTCTGCCTACTCTCCGCCCACTGTGTTAACCCTTTCTTAGAATAGTTTATGATTTAAAGGGAGTGGAGGGGTGTTGTGAAAGACGCTCAAAATACAATTTATAGTTATTATTGAAGAAGTAATGGAGTACTAGTTCACCATACGTACAGCATGAAGAACTATGTGTATTCTGTTGAGCACTGACACGATCATAAATGTGTTCAACAAAACCAGAGAGAACTCTGTCATTTGAATCAAGTGTGGAAGAAGAGAAGCAGAAGAAGAAGAAGCAGAAGAAGAAGATAAGAAGAAGAAGAAGAAGAAGAAGAGAAAGAAGAAGAAGAACCAAGAAGAAGCAGAAGAAGAATCGAAGAAGAAGAAGAAGAAGAAGAAGAAGAAGAAGAAGAAGAAGAAGAAGAAGAAGAAGAAGAAGAAGAAGAAGAAGAACAACAACAACAACAACAACAACAACAACAACAACAACAACAACAACAACACAACAACAACAACAACAACAACAACAAGTCTATAAAAAGTGATCCGTCAATTCTCTCAATAAGTAAAGTCCTTGAGTGAAGTTGTACTTTTTACTTTATAGTTGTGGATTCACATAGTACACACAAAGTAATCTGTACTATTAAAAATGAGGGGGGAGAAGTATTTAGATCTTGTACTTGAGTAAAAGTAGAAGTACTCAGATCATGTACTTGAGTAAAAGTAGAAGTACTCAGGTCTTGTGCTTGAGTCAAAGTAGAAGTACTCTGATCTTGTTCTTGAGTCAAAGTAGAAGTACTCAGATCTTGTACTTGAGTAAAAGTAGAAGTACTCAGTTAT
Organism: Harpagifer antarcticus; assembly: GCA_902827135.1. Lineage (NCBI taxonomy): Eukaryota > Metazoa > Chordata > Actinopteri > Perciformes > Harpagiferidae > Harpagifer > Harpagifer antarcticus. The sequence continues at coordinate 38,553 of CADEHL010001386.1, forward strand.
TGTACTTGAGTAAAAGTAGAAGTACTCAGGTCTTGTACTTGAGTAAAAGTAGAAGTACCAGAGTGTAGGAATACTCTATTACAGTAAAAGTCCTGCATTCAAAATGTTCCTCAAGTGAAAGTAGGAAAGTATTCTCATCAAAATATAGTGAAAGACAGTGAAAGTAGTCGTTGTGCAGATTGGTCCATTTCAGAATAATATATATGATATGTTTTATAATGATTGATCATGAAAGTGTTCTCAAAGCTGGTGAAGGAGCAGCTAGTTTGAAGTACTTTGTAGACTGCAGGGTAGCTGGTGAAGGAGCAGCTAGTCTGAAGTACTTTGTAGACTGCAGGGTAGCTGGTGAAGGAGCAGCTAGTCTGAAGTACTTTGTAGACTGCAGGGTAGCTGGTGGATTTACTCCAGGTGGAACTAAAGTCTGATTTAACACTTGGTTAGATTTCACATCATTCATCCAGATCTGTGAAGTAACTAGAGGTATTAAATACAGGTAGTGGAGTACAAGTACACCATGTACCTCTGAACTGTAGTGGAGTAGAAGTACACCATGTACCTCTGAACTGTAGTGGAGTAGAAGTACACCATGTACCTCTGAACTGTAGTGGAGTAGAAGTACACCATGTAGCTCTGAACTGTAGTGGAGTAGAAGTACACCATGTACCTCTGAACTGTAGTGGAGTAGAAGTACACCATGTACCTCTGAACTGTAGTGGAGTAGAAGTACACCATGTACCTCTGAACTGTAGTGGAGTAGAAGTACACCATGTAGCTCTGAACTGTAGTGGAGTAGAAGTACACCATGTAGCTCTGAACTGTAGAGGAGTAGAAGTACACCATGTACCTCTGAACTGTAGTGCAGTAGAAGTACACCATGTAGCTCTGAACTGTAGTGGAGTAGAAGTACACCATGTTGCTCTGAACTGTAGTGGAGTAGAAGTACACCATGTACCTCTGAACTGTAGTGGAGTAGAAGTACACCATGTACCTCTGAACCGTAGTGGAGTAGAAGTACACCATGTAGCTCTGAACTGTAGTGGAGTAGAAGTACACCATGTAGCTCTGAACTGTAGTGGAGTAGAAGTACACCATGTACCTCTGAACTGTAGTGGAGTAGAAGTACACCATGTACCTCTGAACTGTAGTGGAGTAGAAGTACACCATGTAGCTCTGAACTGTAGAGGAGTAGAAGTACACCATGTAACGCTGAACTGTAGTGGAGTAGAAGTACACCATGTAGCTCTGAACTGTAGTGGAGTAGAAGTACACCATGTAGCTCTGAACTGTAGAGGAGTAGAAGTACACCATGTACCTCTGAACTGTAGTGCAGTAGAAGTACACCATGTACCTCTGAACTGTAGTGGAGTAGAAGTACACCATGTACCTCTGAACTGTAGAGGAGTAGAAGTACACCATGTAGCTCTGAACTGTAGTGGAGTAGAGGTACACCATGTAGCTCTGAACTGTAGTGGAGTAGAAGTACACCATGTACCTCTGAACTGTAGTGGAGTAGAAGTACACCATGTAGCTCTGAACTGTAGTGGAGTAGAAGTACACCATGTAGCTCTGAACCGTAGTGGAGTAGAAGTACACCATGTACCTCTGAACTGTAGTGGAGTAGAAGTACACCATGTACCTCTGAACTGTAGTGGAGTAGAAGTACACCATGTACCTCTGAACTGTAGAGGAGTAGAAGTACACCATGTACCTCTGAACTGTAGTGGAGTAGAAGTACACCATGTACCTCTGAACTGTAGTGGAGTAGAAGTACACCATGTACCTCTGAACTGTAGTGCAGTAGAAGTACACCATGTAGCTCTGAACTGTAGAGGAGTAGAAGTACACCATGTACCTCTGAACTGTAGTGCAGTAGAAGTACACCATGTAGCTCTGAACTGTAGAGGAGTAGAGGCAAAGACCTGCAGAGGAGCTCTCTAGTAATAAAGAGTTCTCTGAAGCGTCCTCAAACCTCTCGCTCTCATCACTCAGCGCTTCGTCTCCTCTGATGAACACTGAAGAGAAACCAACGTCTGAGAAGTGATTTCAGAAAACAGAAGTATTGGCCCGTCTGGTAATTGCATCTCCTCGCTGCTGCCACTATCTGGAGATGTGAGTAGGACTCAGACTGTAATATCATTTGGGGTTTTTTCTACAATGACAGTGATTCTCAATAATCACATTGCAGCAGATCTGAGTGTAGCGCTCTCACAAATCACAGAGAGACGGCCGGAGAGACGGCACATCTGTATTCTGGCTCTGCAATCTGCCTCCAAATGGAGAATGAAATATTTATGCTGCAAAAATGACGGCACTCCTCATTGTCAATTTGCTCCGACACAGAAGTGCATTAAAGAGGGAGGGAAGGTGCATTCCTGCAGGGGCGAGTCAGAACAGAGGCAGGCGTCAGAAACAGGGGGATGGGGGAGGAAAGAGGACCTGGAGGCGTCGACACCCGGCAACCTCTCACACAAACATCACACAAATCAAACACTGAATGTCCTCTTCCAACATGAGAGTAGCATGCTAACAAAGGTATCCCAACTGTAGCTGTGAACATGACAGGATGTCTGATTACCTAGAAGAGCATCAGGACTGTTTGAGGCAGATGATAGCTATGTGATTAACATGGTGATTCAGCCTCTATGGAGAGAGACATCAAGCATGCTCATTTCTGACGTGGAGCTAATCTGAAGTAAACATTGAATACTGCTTTCTATTCCTCCATCTTGTGACTGTGTAACTCCCTCTCTTGGATATCAGCATGTGAAGGACACTGTTCAGGAACTAGTCTCTGTATGTGATGACTCCTTCCATTCTGGAGAGGACCACAGATACATGGATCCTGAGGCTGAAGCTCAGAGGCGAGGGATTATTAACAATTTAAGAATTCAGAAAAAGTCACATTTTTGAGATTTTGAGAGAAAGTCAGAATTTTTGGAGAAAGTCCAAAAAAAGTCAGATTTTTGAGAGAAAGTCAGAATTTTCAGATTTTCAGAAAAAAGCCAACATTTTGAGAAAATAAATCTGTATTTCGTACATGACAGGATGTATGATTATCTAGAAGAACCGGCATTCCTCCATCTTGTGACTGTAACTCCGTCTCTTGGATATCAGCATGTGAAGGACACTGCTCAGGAACTAGTCTCTGTATGTGATGACTCCTTCCATTCTGGAGAGGACCACAGATACATGGATCCTGAGGCTGAAGCTCAAGCCGGGGACCAGGGGACAGACAGCTTGTTTCATTATTCAGAAGAAGAGGAGAGTGTGTTCTCTGCATCGGGTGTGGGAGCACAAGATGCACAACATCAATATTAAGCAATGATATGATAATGTTTCCTGCCGTGCATGAATAACCCATAAGCAGCTGGGATGTGCACGTGTGAGTCCTTAGTGAACATGGTTCTGGATTAGTGTTCCTGACATGCTGAGGTTTGCATTTGAATGCCGCTCGATGTATATGTCATTAAATCTACATTAAAACGATCCGTTTTGTTAAAGTCACCTTTTTAACGGCACAAGTATAGTAGAACTATTTTATTTTGAAATGTACCTTGTTATTAAGCTATGAATATTTCAGATTAAGGTTTACTAAATTATTTATTTTTGTATTAAAGGCACAAGGAGTAGCAACCTTCAATTATTTTGCAGATGCTTTTTATTATGAAAAACCTTTTTTTGGTAGTTTAAGCTTTACTTTTATTAATTGCACAAGTAGTAGGCCTACAGATACGGGTGTTTCTCAATCGCGAGGACATGTCTTCCAAGCGTCTTGCTTCAGAAGCGAGGCAAAAATACTTCCTAGCCTCGGAAAACGAAGAGTGGAACAGGCGAGCAAGTGTGCAGGTGTGCGTCATATGAGAGGCCCCGCCTTACATGTTTCGCCACAGATTTGGGGAAATTGCAAAGCATTGTGGGGATTTTAAGACCGCGGAGTCTACACATGTGCAGCCTCGACATTTCTCCGAACGAAGTACGCCGGGCTCGGTAGAATTCCAAGCATGCTGGACATTGGAACAGTCCTTCGACGGCACTCGATGACGTAGCATGCTTGAAATAGTGGCTCTGGAGCATCCTTACTCGACATTGAGAAACACCCTGTGAGTGTTGTGTCCCGTCAAAAATGTTGAGTCTCGTCATGTTTCAGGTTTCGGCTCTCATCAGCGTCAGCCCCGCCCCTGATTGTTTCCACCTGGGCCCAGTTACCTCTCGCTTATGTCTCCCTGTCTCCCCTTGTCTTGTGTCAGGTCGTCTTGTCCCGTCTCCATGCCAGTAGTCAACGCACCAGCGACTAGTTATTTTGTCTCAAGCCTAATTTATGCTCCAGAAGTATTTTGTAAGTTTGATTCCTCACTTTTGCCTTTTTTGAAACCTTGTTCACCTCGTCAAGAGAGTCGATCCTTATTTCTACATCCTACTTTTGGAATAAAGTACTTTTCGCATACTTTGTCTCCCAGGTCGTGCATTTGAGTCTTGTACCTTGTGTTTCCAAGTTCGTTACAATGAGTTGATTTGAATGATTTTTTTTAAATGTACCTTGGTATTAAAGGTGGGGTAGGTAAGTTTGAGAAACCGGCTCGAGGTACACTTGTTGTTAAAGCGCTATATAAGTACAGTCTATTTACCATTTATATATCGTGTATAGCGCTTTTATTTTGAAATGTGACTTGGGAGGTAACCACAAAGCTGTTCTAGATGGTTATTGTTCAGGTATTCATTATGTTTGGGGGAAAACATGCAATGCACTGTTATGCCTCTGATCACAGATCTATGATAAAAGACAGTAGCTCAGTGTTTCATCCATCTGCGGAGCAGAGAGATCTGTAATTCACACCAACAACAACATGGGTGTGAATCTACAACTGTGAGTAATGTGTGGAGGCTCACATTCCTCCCATGTGTGACGTGTTTGAACGCAGTGCTCTCCCCGTGCTGCCTTCAGGGAACGTAGCACTGAAACACAGCACCGCCTCACTCAACAAACCTCTCCGTCACTAAACACCAAGAAACACCAACATGACGTTATTTTAGAAACTGTGACCGACCTTCAACTTCCCCCACTGGGACGGAAATATATAATCAGTTTAAAGCTAAACAAGGGAACCAATGACGTTTAACACACTTTGAAATAAGCAGAAGTTCAACCATCTTTTAAAAAGAGCTTTGGAAACTGATGCCTAATTGTTCTAGGTTTGAGCAAAGTAACCGTATAGATGTTCAAGTGTCTGTCATTATGTCTGCCATTTACTCTTCTGTTACGTTCGAACGATCCGATTCTTTTGAACGGCTCTTTGGTACGAACGAAGGGAACCGAGTCGTACTTGGTGAGAGCCGTTCTTTTTATGGTTGGTTCACTGCCTGCCATAAATCCACTCGCCTTTACGGGAACTTGCTTTCCTGAATGCAAATGTTCCATAGATGATGGCATAACGCATGTTGCTTGAGTAGTACTTTGGCTGGCTGAGAGATGTAGCAAGTTCTAAATGTTTCTGTGAGTAAAAGTAGATTTCTGGCAATACAGTCAATCGTTATCCTGGTGATTATTTTGCAGATAAACCTACTAACCCCGCCCCCTTACAAAAATCGGCTCTTTTGAACGGCTCTCGGAAAGGAACGGAGCCATAAGTTCCGGCTCCCTTCAAAGAGCCGTCATTCCCATCACTAATAGGCGTCATTTATCCTGAGGACGCTAGGGACATGTCCCCAGGGGCGGTTCTGGGGGGGGCCAACAGGGGCCCGTGCCCCCGTAACACTGGTCTAGAACCGCCACTGTCCCCACCACTTTGCATCAGGATAATTTGTTAATATGTTCTGAAAATAGCGCGTACTAAGAAGTGTACACTTTGAGAACATAAATATTATAAGCATGAATATGGGTATATGTATGTATTGTTTGAGGGGGCTCTTAATGCAGTAGTGGCAGAAGTGTCCTATTTATAAAAAGTGACGCACACAGCTGGGAAACCAGGGGACACTAAAGAGTGACGCACACAGCTGGGAGACCAGGGGACACTAAAAAGTGACGCACACAGCTGGGAGACCAGGGGACACTAAAAAGTGACGCACACAGCTGGGAGACCAGGGGACACTAAAAAGTGACGCACACAGCTGGGAGACCAGGGGACACTAAAAAGTGACGCACACAGCTGGGAGACCAGGGGAGACTAAAAAGTGACGCACACAGCTGGGAGACCAGGGGACACTAAAAAGTGACGCACACAGCTGGGAGACCAGGGGACACTAAAAAGTGACGCACACAGCTGGGAGACCAGGGGACACTAAAAGTGACGCACACAGCTGGGAGACCAGGGGACACTAAAAAGTGACGCACACAGCTGGGACTGGAGCACTTGGTGACGTTGAACAACATAAAGCTGAACAACTGTCTCTGTGTCAGAGTCAGTCTGCTTCATAACTCAAAGTGTTTGTCAGGAAATGACTCGGTTAGCTCCGTTAGCTAGCTGATATAAATGAAAATGGTACAGTGTGAGTTTAAGTCCAGAGGGGCTCAGCAGAGACATATCTCGTCAGGTGAGGCTCGCTGCAGCTCAGGAATGCATCCCCCCCCCCCCCCCCCCCCCCCAAATCCTCACCCTGCCATTGTGAGAGGGAGGAATGCCTTTCAGAAAGTGGGGCCTTTCACACTGAGGGGTGTCGCCCCTTTGCTCCCTCAAAGCTGAAGGAGGAGACGTGTTTGCAGCACGAGGACAGAGCAGACAAGTGTCTCCTTAATCAAATATGTTTACGTTTCCTGCCTGAAAACTACAGCATTCAGTTGGACTGGTTTCTCTTACTGTATCTAAATGAATCACAGATTAATATTTTCATTTTGTGTAGAAGATAGCATTCTTATTTTTTAACATTTTGATTAGTTCCATTTTTATTATTTTTGTATTTAATTTTGATGTTATTTGTGTTTATTTTCAGTTTGTTCTTTAATGTAATGTTGTTATTGTTTATGTTTCTGGTGTGTGAAGCACTTTGAGTCAAGTTGATTCATAATGAACAAAGTAATCTGGAGTGTGGATTGAAGGATGCTCCGCAGCTTGAACAGTCAGCTCTTTAACAGCAACACTGATCTGTATTGTATTTCTTCTCACACTTGAAGAAGACCATTTAAATATGTCGATGAAGAGGTTTGAAGGGCTTCAGAGAGTCTGATGAAGAGTGTGCTTTACTCTGGAGAGGAAGACGGCAATGAGCAAATCACAGCCGAGGCTCGTCAGATAATGAACACCAGATGAGTTTACAGGAAACTCCTTTAAGTCATGTGGAAGTGCATTTCTCCCTCTTCCATCCAAGCCTTACAAGATGTGTGTTATGTTAATAAAAGATACAAGAAGTGATGACTTTAGATTAGGGTACACATATTCACCGTCATCTAGTTGTTCATTTCCATATTAGAGTCAAACTACTAGCTCATTGGTTATGAACAAGACTTCACTTTAACTTATTCTGAGTTAGAAAAACCTCATTTTGAGTTATTTTGACACAATTAACACTTTTAGTTTCATGTCTTGCTACATAAGAATACACCAGGTGTTATTATGAGAGTTATTAGGCCCATATTGAGCACCTTAAAGGTCACCTATCAGGCTATCTCTAGGCAACAGCACAGGTCTCAGATATATAAAAATATATCAAAAACATGTTTATGAAGTGTTTTGCTCTAAATACCAAACAGATCATTCTAGCCACGCCTCATATCCCTCTATTTCACTTCCTGTTTCAAAAGTGCTGATTTGGGGTATAAAGCTTTAAAAAAATTGATTCAAAATAAAAGAGGAGGGGTCTGAGCTCATGCGGGACCCGGCAGCTACCGTCTAAACTAAATGCTGCCGTGATGAAACGCCATATCATGGATTATCAAGGATCTGAAACAGTCTGGAGCTCAAAGGCTTTCTCTCTTGCCGGTTATACCACAAGGTGAGTTCCTTTTTACTTCCTGCTTCTTCACACACATGCTCTCCAGTACAGGTTAGCTCTGAGTGTTAGCGATGCTAACACATCGGAAAGGCGTGTGGTGCAGTGGATAGCACCTTGGTGTTGGGATCACAGGGTCACAGGTTCAAACCCAACTGCAGTCAGCATGTTGTTGTGTCCCTGGGCAAGACACTTCACCCCAAATTGCTCCTGTGGGGATTGCCCACAGTATTGAGTATGTAAGTCGCTTTGGATAAAAGCGTCTAATAAGTAGCATGCATGCAATGCTAATGTAAACACCGACCATATTACGTCCAAAACAGTCGGGCATTGTTTCTGATAGCAACTTTCTGATTGGCCCGTGGGTCTACATTTCAGATATTACGTCATATCGGAGGTAAATCTGGATTAGCTCCGTTGTTCCCCGTTTTTAGAGATTTGGGAACAGAGGAAAAGAGAGAGGGGTTTAGTTTTTGACGCTGCGTGAGTTCCCTGACACACCGGGGACACATGTTGATGTAGAGAAGACATCAACATGTGCATTTTGCATGATAGGTCCCCTTTAAGACCAAAACTCATGTACAACAACGTCCTTACTTACAATAAATGCTCATCACCTCAAGCTCAACCTTGACAAGACTGAACTGCTTTTCCTTCCGGCAAAAGATTGTCACACTCTTGACCTGACAATCAACATCGGCACCTCTGTTGTTTCCCCGACCCAGACTGCAAGGAATCTGGGTGTGATCCTGAACAACCTGTCCTTCACTGCAAACATCGCTGCTGCAGATATACGCTGTACAACATCAGGAAGATTCGTCCCCAGCTGACCCAGAAAGCCACGCAGGTTCTGGTCCAGGCTCTCGTCACCTAACGCCTAGACTACTGCAACTCCCTCCTGGCTGGTCTACCTGCATGTGCCATCCGACCTCTGCAGCTCATCCAGAATGCAGCGGCTCGTCTGGTCTTCAACCTTCCTAAATTCTCCCACACCACTCCGCTCCTCCGCTCCCTTCACTGGCTCCCGGTAACTGCTAGAATCCACTTCAAGACACTAGTACTTGCATACCATGCTGCGAATGGATCTGGCCCTTCCTACATCCAGGACATGGTTAAACTGTACACCCCAGCGCGTGCACTCCGCTCTGCATCAGCCAAACGACTCGCTGCACCCTCGCTGCGAGGGTGACCCAAGTTCCCATCAGCAAAAACACGTGGGTTTGCTATCCTGGCTCGAAAATGGTGGAATGAGCTCCCCATTGACATCAGGACGGCAGAAAGCTTACACACCTTCCAGACTGAAAACTCATCTCTTTCGACTCCACTTCGAGCGATAGAATTACTAACAAGGCACTTATAAACTAATAAAGGACTGGCTTATCTATAGCCAGTTGAGTAGCACTTGAAATGTTTGGCTCTATGAAACCTGATGTACTTTATGATTCTGTTTTCTTCTGGGCTGTGTCTTCCTGGTCGTATGTACTTATTGTAAGTCGCTTTGGATAAAAGCGTCAGCTTAATGCAATGTAATGTAATAAATAAGCACTAATTAGAGGGTTATTGAGGACAAACTCTTAACTAATGGCCTAGTATTGTAGAATATGGTCATGTAGAATAAGGCGTGTTTTATACTGGCTAATACAGAGCCTGCTAATATGCATGTTAATGAACAACTAGTTGATGTGTACCTTAATATAAAGTGTTACCGATGATTCTATTAAACCTTTACTTTGATTTCTGTGTTTATTGCTTCTTCTTTTTCTCTATCCCACATGGCAGGGTGTGGCGGTTTGTTTTTTTTACGGCTGGAAAAAAGAGGGTGGGGCTTAACTCAGGTGCTCGAATCTGATTGGTCGACGCAGGCTTCTAAAACACTAGTACCTGAATCAGGTAGAGAAAAAAGCCAGAGTGGAGACAGGACACCGAGGCGTCAGTCCTCTGAAGACGCCTGCAAGCTTTTTGTCTTTAGATTTGCTTTTTATTCACAGGGGAACTAAAGCAGAGACTTAGGTGAGTAATGCATTTAAAAGCGTGGTGAGACAGAGCAGATTTGTCTACTTTACCTGGAGTTAATTTATAAAAGATGACATGGAGGAATTGCATGCTTTTAGGCAGCGTTTGTGTCAGGGTTCAGCAGATTTTTGGGGCGTAGAAGTTAGTGAGAAAGTGTGCATAAAAGAGGGAGAAGTGTGACTATCTGAGAGCTTCAGGTGTGTGTTGTGTTCCCCAGGAGCAGGACTCTGAGGCGGGGAGATAGTAGGTGTCTGGTGGCGGGGGTTTTGGGGGGGGGGGGAAGCATTTTCTAAGCAAACTCAGCTCAGGCCTGTGATAACGCGCCAGGATTTCAGCCTGAAGCCACAGAGCACGCACGTTAAGACTTGAAGTAAAAAAAAAGGGAGAGGCCGAAATCCAACTCCTGCAAAACTCCCTCTCACAACATCTGATTCATTCGTTTGCATAATCGTGTGCAACTTAATGTCTCTTAGTTTCTGATTCTAAATTGAGGCCATGTTGTGTTTATAATATCCGTGTTTTCACTACATTGTCTACACTTTCTCCAGTTTTGTTAGAGAAAAAGTCAATAAATGAAACAGAATTTTCACTTTTAAGTGTCCTTCATTCCCAGAGACTTTTCTGCAAGCCTATCCCATGTGGCCTTGGTCTCGTTTAGACTTGCAGGCAATAAAAAAGGGAGAGGCCGACATCCAACTCCAGCAGAAATGCACTCCTAAATCACACAGGGTCTTCCTGCAGGAGCGCGTGTTTCTGATGAATGTCACACAACATATGTCTGATTTACACTTTTGCATAATCCTGTCTCTATGTTTCTGACTTTAAGGCCACATCGAGGCCATGTCTGCAGGTAAGGGAGGCTGGGACCGATTTAATGAGATTATTTGTTCATATTAACCGTGTTTTCTTTACATATTCTCCACGTCGACTGTATTTTCTCCAGTTTTGTTTGAAAAAGTCAATAAATAAATCTTCACTTGGTAGGGGATGTATGTGTGTTTGAATGCTTGTATTTCCAGACACTTTTTTCTGCAAGACTATCCCATGTGTTCTATCCTTCATTCCACCGGAGTCTGTATCTGCATCCAACCAGATTTCAGTGGTGTGAAGTGTAAGAGACATGGGGGACACTGCTGCACAAACAACTCTCACACCACCAGAAGGCATTTCAAAGTTACATGTTGCATGTTGGAAACTGCTCGTATATTGTCTGCATTGTGTATTCTCATCAATACTGTACTGAGCATCTCTAATATGAATAAATATCCCTGACCTCGTGCCCAGTTTCTTTTTTCTTCACCACCGGCACCCATTCCTCCGCCCACACTCGACTGTCTGTGCCGCTCAGCCCCAGAGCTTGATTATTATTATTTTTTCATTAGCAAACACTGAGAGTTTGAGCCTCAGCCCACACACACAACCTTTACTGTTTGGCAAATGAAGCTTAATAACAGTTGAAAACTCACTGTAACCCAGTAATGTGTTCTCTCTGCATCTCAAACAGAACAAGTGCACATCAGAGAGGAAGACAATACAAGTGTTTTCTGTTTACACTTTGCATTGCAATGATACAGATTCTATATAAAGGCTTTGTCGTTTAAAAAATTGCCATAAATGCATGTGGAGATTTGTGAACAATTAATTAACATTGAACATTTTAAAATGTATATAGTCTAAATAAGCAGTTGTTGGGTTTTAATGTGATTTTGTTATAATGTATGGAACTTTGAAAGACTAGAAATACTTTATGAATAAAACATTTCACAGAAAGTCTGGTGATTCTCAGAAGAAAAAAACTTCATTTCCTGATAAAGTGGAAAAAGCTATCAGATCCTACTAATAAGAGCTAATACTGCAATGTAACAATACTCCATTACAAAAACTGCATAAAGAATTGTACTTGAGTATAAGTCTTAGGAGTAAAGTAAACTATTGCAAAAATACATCTACATGATAAAAATAAATGCTACTGTGAGTTGTCTTTAAAGAGTCCTCTCCTGCTGATGTTCAGGTGTATATCAGTGTGTAGTGTCTCTACTTTAAAGAGTCCTCTCCTGCTGATGTTCAGGTGTATATCAGTATGTAGTGTCTCTACTTTAAAGAGTCCTCTCCTGCTGATGTTCAGGTGTATATCAGTATGTAGTGTCTCTACTTTAAAGAGTCCTCTCCTGCTGATGTTCAGGTGTATATCAGTGTGTAGTGTCTCTACTTTAAAGAGTCCTCTCCTGCTGATGTTCAGGTGTATATCAGTATGTAGTGTCTCTACTTTAAAGAGTCCTCTCCTGCTGATGTTCAGGTGTATATCAGTATGTAGTGTCTCTACTTTAAAGAGTCCTCTCCTGCTGATGTTCAGGTGTATATCAGTATGTAGTATCTCTACTTTAAAGAGTCCTCTCCTGCTGATGTACAGGTGTATATCAGTATGTAGTGTCTCTACTTTAAAGAGTCATCTCCTGCTGATGTTCAGGTGTATATCAGTATGTAGTGTCTCTACTTTAAAGAGTCCTCTCCTGCTGATGTTCAGGTGTATATCAGTATGTAGTGTCTCTACTTTAAAGAGTCCTCTCCTGCTGATGTTCAGGTGTATATCAGTATGTAGTGTCTCTACTTTAAAGAGTCCTCTCCTGCTGATGTTCAGGTGTATATCAGTATGTAGTGTCTCTACTTTAAAGAGTCCTCTCCTGCTGATGTTCAGGTGTATATCAGTATGTAGTGTCTCTACTTTAAAGAGTCCTCTCCTGCTGATGTTCAGGTGTATATCAGTATGTAGTGTCTCTACTTTAAAGAGTCCTCTCCTGCTGATGTTCAGGTATATATCAGTATGTAGTGTCTCTACATGTCTCCATGCTTTAATGTTCAAAAAGTTCTTTATTGTTCTCATAATGCCCGTGCTGCAGCACCTCTTTTCACCCTCTGTCTGAAACCAGAGCCCAGTCTGCTCTGATTGGTTAGCTGGCCGACTCTGTTGTGATTGGTCAACCGCTTAGAGATGTCCCGGCCCTTTAGCCTATCACGTGCAATGTGTTGGAGCTCTAGCCAATAGGAGAGCGAGTGTTCTGTAGTGATGTTACTATGTTCTGGAAGTTAACAAATGCCTCTTGCATGGTGATTGGCTGTTTAAAAAAAAGACACATTCTAGATCCATATTTGAAAATAAACTCCACCATCATTATCTTTCATTGTTTACGTTCAGTGTGGATTTATTTTAAACTTCATCTGAAATGAAAGACTGGGACCTCTGGCTCTTCTTCGTCTTTCTCAAACTGAGTTCCTCTCAGGGCGAGGACACAGGTGAGAGAAATTATCCGGTTACTAGTTACCTGTACACATAATGCAACCTGTAATCTGAGTATCACAATGTAAAAGTAACCTGATTACTTTCTGTTACTTTTGGATGACCTCAATATCAAATCCAATGCAAATAAATAAAAGGAAATATCAAAAATATGTGTTTAATGTAAGACAACAGAACAATGTGACCTTAGAAAAGAAGAAACTAACTATATTTAGGATCAGAAATTAATACACCAACACTGAAACACATGAGCACATACTACAGTTTAAAAAAGCAGAAATCTGAGCGGACAGACAATGCTCAGTTTTAGTGTAATACACACAGTTAAGCTCACGCACACTATTTTAGGAACATATAGGTTCACCTGCTGAATTAAAAACAGAACAAATGAACTTTTTATAAAAAGTGAGATTTAAGGTGCGTTCACACCGGACGCGATGGCTCCAAAGTTAACGCTCCACTTTCACCGTGGCTTTCAGTGTCTGTGTTTACTCGCATCATTCAAACAAGACGCGCTGGCTAGGGGGCTACAACTACAACACAATGAACATATTTTAACGTGATTTACTTGTAATACACGTTTCTAAATGATGCCGACGTAACAACATACTGATACCGGTTAGTAAAAACCATGAATTAATGCTTTGACAAGTCTGCAGACAGACGGCAGACGAGAAACCTTTTAAAATGCGTGCTTTCTAAATGGAGCTTGGCTAAGCTAACGTTGTATATGCTCCGACCGTCCACACTCACAACAACGGCCTACAGACATAAATAAACCAGCGACTGTATTCTCCATGACACAGACAGTCTGTGGTTTGTTCTTGTTTCACTTTTGTCTAGTTTCCTCTCCTGCTGATGTTCAGGTGTATATCAGTGTGTAGTGTCTCTACTTTAAAGAGTCCTCTCCTGCTGATGTTCAGGTGTATATCAGTATGTAGTGTCTCTACTTTAAAGAGTCCTCTCCTGCTGATGTTCAGGTGTATATCAGTATGTAGTGTCTCTACTTTAAAGAGTCCTCTCCTGCTGATGTTCAGGTGTATATCAGTATGTAGTGTCTCTACTTTAAAGAGTCCTCTCCTGCTGATGTTCAGGTGTATATCAGTATGTAGTGTCTCTACATGTCTCCATGCTTTAATGTTCAAAAAGTTCTTTATTGTTCTCATAATGCCCGTGCTGCAGCACCTCTTTTCACCCTCTGTCTGAAACCAGAGCCCAGTCTGCTCTGATTGGTTAGCTGGCCGACTCTGTTGTGATTGGTCAACCGCTTAGAGATGTCCCGGCCCTTTAGCCTATCACGTGCAATGTGTTGGAGCTCTAGCCAATAGGAGAGCGAGTGTTCTGTAGTGATGTCACTATGTTCTGAAAGTTAACAAATGCCTCTTGCAAGGTGATTGGCTGTTTAAAAAAAAGACACATTCTAGATCCATATTTGAAAATAAACTCCACCATCATTATCTTTCATTGTTTACGTTCAGTGTGGATTTATTTTAAACTTCATCTGAAATGAAAGACTGGGACCTCTGGCTCTTCTTCGTCTTTCTCAAACTGAGTTCCTCTCAGGGCGAGGACACAGGTGAGAGAAATTATCCGGTTACTAGTTACCTGTACACATAATGCAACCTGTAATCTGAGTATCACAATGTAAAAGTAACCTGATTACTTTCTGTTACTTTTGGATGACCTCAATATCAAATCCAATGCAAATAAATAAAAGGAAATATCAAAAATATGTGTTTAATGTAAGACAACAGAACAATGTGACCTTAGAAAAGAAGAAACTAACTATATTTAGGATCAGAAATTAATACACCAACACTGAAACACATGAGCACATACTACAGTTTAAAAAAGCAGAAATCTGAGCGGACAGACAATGCTCAGTTTTAGTGTAATACACACAGTTAAGCTCACGCACACTATTTTAGGAACATATAGGTTCACCTGCTGAATTAAAAACAGAACAAATGAACCTTTTATAAAAAGTGAGATTTAAGGTGCGTTCACACCGGACGCGATGGCTCCAAAGTTAACGCTCCACTTTCACCGTGGCTTTCAGTGTCTGTGTTTACTCGCATCATTCAAACAAGACGCGCTGGCTAGGGGGCTACAACTACAACACAATGAACATATTTTAACGTGATTTACTTGTAATACACGTTTCTAAATGATGCCGACGTAACAACATACTGATACCGGTTAGTAAAAACCATGAATTAATGCTTTGACAAGTCTGCAGACAGACGGCAGACGAGAAACCTTTTAAAATGCGTGCTTTCTAAATGGAGCTTGGCTAAGCTAACGTTGTATATGCTCCGACCGTCCACACTCACAACAACGGCCTACAGACATAAATAAACCAGCGACTGTATTCTCCATGACACAGGCAGTCTGTGGTTTGTACTTGTTTCACTTTTGTCTAGTTTCCTCTCCTGCTGATGTTCAGGTGTATATCAGTATGTAGTGTCTCTACTTTAAAGAGTCCTCTCCTGCTGATGTTCAGGTGTATATCAGTATGTAGTATCTCTTCTTTAAAGAGTCCTCTCCTGCTGATGTGCAGGTGTATATCAGTATGTAGTGTCTCTACTTTAAAGAGTCATCTCCTGCTGATGTTCAGGTGTATATCAGTATGTAGTGTCTCTACTTTAAAGAGTCCTCTCCTGCTGATGTTCAGGTGTATATCAGTATGTAGTGTCTCTACTTTAAAGAGTCCTCTCCTGCTGATGTTCAGGTGTATATCAGTATGTAGTGTCTCTACTTTAAAGAGTCCTCTCCTGCTGATGTTCAGGTGTATATCAGTATGTAGTGTCTCTACTTTAAAGAGTCCTCTCCTGCTGATGTTCAGGTGTATATCAGTATGTAGTGTCTCTACTTTAAAGAGTCCTCTCCTGCTGATGTTCAGGTGTATATCAGTATGTAGTATCTCTACTTTAAAGAGTCCTCTCCTGCTGATGTGCAGGTGTATATCAGTATGTAGTGTCTCTACTTTAAAGAGTCCTCTCCTGCTGATGTTCAGGTGTATATCAGTATGTAGTGTCTCTACTTTAAAGAGTCCTCTCCTGCTGATGTTCAGGTGTATATCAGTATGTAGTATCTCTACTTTAAAGAGTCCTCTCCTGCTGATGTGCAGGTGTATATCAGTATGTAGTGTCTCTACTTTAAAGAGTCCTCTCCTGCTGATGTTCAGGTGTATATCAGTATGTAGTATCTCTTCTTTAAAGAGTCCTCTCCTGCTGATGTTCAGGTGTATATCAGTATGTAGTGTCTCTACTTTAAAGAGTCCTCTCCTGCTGATGTTCAGGTGTATATCAGTATGTAGTGTCTCTACTTTAAAGAGTCCTCTCCTGCTGATGTTCAGGTGTATATCAGTATGTAGTATCTCTACTTTAAAGAGTCCTCTCCTGCTGATGTGCAGGTGTATATCAGTATGTAGTGTCTCTACTTTAAAGAGTCCCCTCCTGCTGATGTGCAGGTGTTATCAGTATGTAGTGTCTCTACTTTAAAGAGTCCTCTCCTGCTGATGTTCAGGTGTATATCAGTATGTAGTGTCTCTACTTTAAAGAGTCCTCTCCTGCTGATGTTCAGGTGTATATCAGTATGCAGCTCTGAGTGCTAACAGCTAACGGCTGATGTTTTGGTTTTCTTTTTCAACGCCAGTGACCGCAGGCGGAGATCCTCACCGCTCATTGGTTACGCGTCATGTGAACTCGAGCAGTAGTCGCGGACCCCTTCTATCGCGCCGCGGCATTCGCATCAACCGCTGCGTGCCGTCGGAGAGAATTCGCGTCTGTCTCTGCTTTGACTTTACATGTAATCGCGAGAATTTTGCAAAATAAGTTAGAATTATGTAGAAGGTCAGGAATTTGAAATAAGAGAGATTTTAGGGAAAAAGTATTGGAATTTGAAAAGAAAAGAATGAACATTTAAAATTGGTCGGAAATTTGGATTGATGAACAAAATCGAAATAATCCGAATTATTTCCCAAAAGTGAGATCTTGGAGAATTTTGAAAAAGATGTTAAAATAATGAAAAAGTCTGAAAAAAGTGAGATTTCACTAGAGATAACATCTAATCCTTTACTGTATTCAAACACTATATGATATTTCTAGGTTTTTACTGACACTGTAATCCTGGTCGTAAGGGGTTACCTTTATTACCCCTTGCATGTAATCCATTACTTCCCGAGCCTGTCCTGTTGCATCAGCACACAGAAACGCTGATTCCTCTGTTTGTGATATTTCAGTTTCTATTCTGAGCAGATGAACATGACAGCTTCACGCCACACACTTGCTAATTGAACGCATGCTGCAGAGCTAGTGAAGTGTCAGCTCCATTTTGCATTTCACAGTTTACTGATGGTCATGCCTTCTTGTGACAGTTCACACAAGCCTCTGTCCTGTGGGCTAAACTGATCCTAGAGTTATTATATCACTTGTTTGTAATGTGTTATCAGTGGCAGAGGATATCGGCGTCCATCAGCTGCAGAGGTTAGTGGAGATGTTGACGTCTAGAGAGTGTGAGGATCTTCTGAGGACCCTGTCTCACCCCGAGGAGAACATCTTCCAGCACCTCGAACGCCTCGCACCGGAAAATAATCAACTAGATCTGAAACCTCGAGTCAAGAGAGACGCCTCTTCATCTCAGGGTCAGTACTCCTCCTCATCTACTAAATAAGCATTAAAGGAAGGAATGGAAAGAGCACTAGAATATTAACCATACTGTGACTGAGAGTAGGAAAACTACAGTGTAAAAATACCCAGTTATAAGTAAAAGTCCTGCATTCAAAATTGTGAGCAAAAGTACCAAAGTATGAGTATCAAAATATACTTTAAGAACCAAAAGTAAAAGTACTTATTATGCAAAATGGCACGTTTAAGAACCATACAGTATATTTAACATTATTATATTATAATTGTTGATGCATTAAAGTCTTCATCACAAAGTAAAAGTGACCAAATGTTAAGTCTATCTAAATCAAATCTGTTGGAGGAGTTTGTGTTGAGTTACGGGGCCTGAAAATTGCCCAAATACTTTTTCGGTCGTCTCCATGTGATACAAATCCATCCATCCATCTTCTCCCGCTTATCCGTGGTCGGGTCGCGGGGGTAGCAGTTCCAGCAGAGAGCCCCAAACGTTCCTTTCCCCTCATCAACCAGCTCTGACTGGGGGATCCCAAGGTGCTCCCAGGCCAGCGAAGAGATATAATCCCTCCACCTGGTCCTAGGTCTACCCCTTGGTCTCTTCCCAGCTGGACGTGCCTGGAACACCTCCCTAGGGAGGCGCCCAGGTGGCATCCTAACTAGGTGCCCAAACCACCTCAACTGGCTCCTTTCGACGAGAAGGAGGAGCGGTTCAACTCCGAGTCCCTCCCGGATGACTGAACTTCTCACCTTATCCCTAAGGGAGACACCAGCCACCCTGCGGAGAAAACCCATCTCGGCCGCTTGTATCCGCGATCTCGTTCTTTCGGTCATGACCCATCCTTCATGACCAGAGGTGAGGGTAGGAACGAAAATGGCCCGGTAGACAGAGAGCTTTGCCTTCTGGCTCAGCTCCCTTTTCGTCACAACGGTGCGGTAAAGCGACTGCAGTACCGCTCCCGCTGCTCTGATTCTCGGGCCCATCTCACGCTCCATTGTTCCCTCACTCGAGAACAAGACCCCGAGATACTTGAACTCCTTCACTTGGGGTAAGGACTCATTCCCTACTTGGAGTGGACAGTCCATCGGTTTCCTGCTGAGAACCATGGCCTCAGATTTGGAGGTGCTGATACTCATCCCAGCCGCTTCACACTCGGTTGTGAACCGATCCAGTGAGTGCTGAAGGTCGCAGACCGATGAAGCCATCAGAACCACATCATCTGCAAAAAGCAGTGGTGCAATCCTTAGTCCACCGAACTGCAGACCCCCCCCCCCATGACTACGCCTTGAAATCCGATCCATGTATATTACAAACAGGATTGGTGACAAAGTGCAGCCCTGGCGGAGGCCAACCCTCACCGGAAATGGGTCCGACATACTGCCGAGGACCCGGACACAGCTCTCGCTTTGGGAGTACAGAGATTGGATGGCCCTGAGTAGAGACCCCCTCACCCCATACTCCCGCAGCACCTCCCACAGTAACTCCCTGGGAACTCGGTCATACACCTTCTCCAAGTCTACAAAACACATGTAGACCGGTCTACATGTGTTACAAATGCCCATCACATTTCATATGTCTGGTACATTTGCAAATATATGGGCCGTGTTTTAGGCGGCGCTCTTGAACCATTTTGCCAAGCACATGTGATCCATTACATACAAACATGTCATTTTCTAAAAGGCCTTCAAAAAATACAATTAATTTCATGTACGTTACAATCATAACTTTAGGGATTTCAAAATATCCTTGACTCCAACTCCAGTCCAAGTTGCCAACAAAGCAAGTTAAAAAAACGTTGAGTACAAATACTTCGTTACTGTACTTAAAGGTGGGGTAGGTAAGTTTGAGAAACCGGCTCGAGATACACTTGTTGTTATATTCCATGGAATGCTCTTAACATCCCGATAGCAATGAATATCTGAAGTGCTTTGATAACAAATCCATAAAACATATCATCTGTGGAAGCCGTGGCGCTGTAAAAAGCACGACCAATCATCTGAGCCGGCTAAAGTAACTGGATGGCCTACCTGCCTGTCAGCCTTCCATCTGGGCACACACTTATCTCGTGCCCTCATTGGTCATGGGCGCGTTCTTGTGTGTTGGAGGAGGGCAGAACAAAATGACATCTGAGATTAGAGAGGGTGCAGTGGTAAAGTGCTATTTTTATAAGTGGGGAGTGGACCTAACACCCTCTAGGGGGTCCTAACCTCCTCTAGGGGGGTCCGGGGGCATGCTCCCGCGGGAAGATTTTTTTTTTTTTTTAAATATTGAAGTTAAAAGCATCAATCTGGTGCACTTTGAGAGCAACATGAAGAGATCTATGGATACATCTCAACACCCATATGAAACAGAACTGTAAGCAGATTTACTTTTTCTTTATGGATAGTCCTCTGGCACTTGCGGGCCGCTGAGGGGTGGCGGTGTTTGCGGCAACGAAGACGGCTGCGGCTGCTCCGCCTCCGTGGGCAAAGCCGGCGAGTCGGGTGGGAGGACGTTAGTGTCCATGACAGTGGCCGCGGGTAACGTAATGTCCCGATGATCTGAACTGTTATTACCTGCAGTAGATGCAGTGTTACTGCCGGCGATAAGGGCTGGTTGTTTGAACCATTTTCTGATGTCCATCATTGACTGCTGTGTCAGCACCTTGCAGATGACGAACGCGCAGCGGCACAGGTCACGCGCACCTGACATCATAACGTTACTTACCGTTTAAATTGACCAAATAAATGCAGCAGACAATGTTATTTAACCACAATTACAATGTATTTTATTTCAACTATATTCTTCTTCTTACTACTATTATGATTGTTATTATATATGTAATATTTTTCACTTTTAATTAAAAAAAAGAAATTTCATTTTTAATTTTTCAAATGAGGGTGCATAACGACTTAACAAATTCTAGTGCACTCGAGCTGGTTTCTTCAAAATTACCTATCCCACCTTCAGTACATTGTTCTGGTATCAGTACTTTACTTTACTTATTTTGTATTACTATACATTTTGACCACAAATACCTGTACTTTCTACTTCTTACATGTTGAACACAAATACCTGTACTTTCTACTTCTCACATGTTGAACACAAATACCTGTACTTTCTACTTCTCACATGTTGAACACAAATACCTGTACTTTCTACTTCTTACATGTTGAACCCAAATACCTGTACTTTCTACTTCTTACATGTTGAACACAAATACCTGTACTTTCTACTTCTCACATGTTGAACACAAATACCTGTACTTTCTACTTCTTACATGTTGAACCCAAATACCTGTACTTTCTACTTCTGACATGTTGAACACAAATACCTGTACTTTCTACTTCTTACATGTTGAACACAAATACCTGTACTTTCTACTTCTGACATGTTGAACACAAATACCTGTACTTTCTACTTCTTACATGTTGAACCCAAATACCTGTACTTTCTACTTCTTACATGTTGAACACAAATACCTGTACTTTCTACTTCTGACATGTTGAACACAAATACCTGTACTTTCTACTTCTTACATGTTGAACACAAATACCTGTACTTTCTACTTCTTACATGTTGAACAAATACCTGTACTTTCTACTTCTTACATGTTGAACACAAATACCTGTACTTTCTACTTCTTACATGTTGAACTCAAATACCTGTACTTTCTACGTCTTACATGTTGAACTCAAATACCTGTACTTTCTACTTCTTACATGTTGAACACAAATACCTGTACTTTCTACTTCTGACATGTTGAACACAAATACCTGTACTTTCTACTTCTTACATGTTGAACACAAATACCTGTACTTTCTACTTCTCACATGTTGAACTCAAATACCTGTACTTTCTACTTCTCACATGTTGAACACAAATACCTGTACTTTCTACTTCTTACATGTTGAACACAAATACCTGTACTTTCTACTTCTCACATGTTGAACTCAAATACCTGAACCTTCTACTTCTCACATGTTGAACACATATACCTGTACTTTCTACTTCTTACATGTTGAACACAAATACCTGTAATTTCTAGCAGCTGCTAGTTATGGGTACTTTTTACTTAAGAGATCTATGGATACATCTCTCAACACCCATATGAAACAGAACTGTAAACAGATTTTCTTTTTCTTTATGGATATTTTACAAATCACTCCCCTTTCAAACTTCTTGTTTTACTGTCATATAGTATTTCATAACTGTTTTTCATTTATTCTCATAAATGGTGACCAAAACGTTTGAGACTCACTGAGATAACTAGACTAAAGTGAACTATCTAAACAGAGTCCCTTACCTCACTGAGCTGTAGTTATCTCTCTCAGTCTGACAGGACAGAGCTCTCCCTTTCCTTGTTTTAGAAACAGCTTCCAATATCCGTTAGCGCAGCTAGCTAACCAGATGCTAACAACAATGCAAATAGTGAGTTTGGTAGAAATATACTATATAATAGTAAAGTTATTGAAGATGATGCCATATTTATCGAAGATTTTACATTATAAATATTCCCCAAAATGATTCAAAAGCATATTCTTCCAAACTCCTTACTGTAGTATGACACACAGGAGACTATTGATGTGTGTAGTGAGTTTGGTAGTAATAAACTGTATAATAGTGATTGAATATTATTATATTCTCTTTTTTCGGAGTTGCACTTTGCAGACGGTCCCTGAGCACTCGTTTCTTCTCCGGCTGGGGATAGAGACCAATGTAATGTGTCCAGCTCGGAGGACAGCGCGTATTGGCTTTTTTTGATCAAAATGTGATTGTAGTTCGTTGTCAACCTTACCACGGTACTTAGGAGACGTCATTTGTGTCTGAATAACATTTTGTTCATGAGTTATTGATCCGTGAAATCCGAATCTCCCAATATCGTTCAGACAGAACTAAGCCAGAGGACCGTCTCACTTCGTAGACCTCTCGGTTTGCTGTTCATTCACTTTATTTTTATATACATTTATTTTGGACGAAAACTTAGCGTGAGAAAAGGCATGTGTGGCGTGAGTGCGTGAGATATGGGTTAATTGCGTGATTCTCACGCTCAATGCGTGAGTGTTGGCAGCCCTGTGCTTCGCTGCCAGCTGCTCCCCCGGGACCCGAAAGTGGCGTAGGCTATAGCTTGTACTTCAACATCAACGAAAGTGCTCGATATATGCTATATTGAACCAATAAACTAACACAAACTAACTGTATCACTATAACATGATGATGATAGTGATAAAGAATGCATCTAACGTTCCGCTATTCATTATAATAAAAAAACAGAGCATTAAACAAAACGTATGTTTCTGCACACGTGCAGTGGGATTACCCAATAGCGATAGCCTTAGAGGGCTGCGCCTATACTCATAGAAGCTGGGTTACAGTAGTAACCCCAGTTTGTCATACAATCTAAATGTAATGTTTTTAGCTTTACCTGGTGATTTCAAAGAAAGCTCTCTGGGAAATGTTGACTTACTGTTCGACATGAAGCTAGAAGCTACCTTACAGCACACAGTTGATCCGGAGTCCTGTCAGTTAAAGTGTTTCATAGTTAGCTTAGCTAAGCATCAATCTAGCACTGAAATATATGGATGTTATGTGACAGTATTTCTGAGAAAAAGTCAGCTGAAATGGTGGCATAGTTGCCACTGCTTTAGTGTCGACAGCTTGTTTGAACGTAAGCAGTAAATGTGGCTGTTTGGCCACTGACGTTGCCATAACAACACTAGCATTTAAATATGCAACCTCTTTTTGTGACAGATGTTTGCATGAAATTATAATTCTTCTGAATGATATTCCTATTGACAGCTAGTTTCTATGTGAACATTATGAGATGGACAGCCAGAGAGAATAAATGAAAAACAGTTATGAAACACTATATGACAAAACAAGAATACAGTTTATAAAATTCATAAAATATCCATAAAGAAAGATCTGTTTACAGTTCTGTTTCATCTGGGTGTTGAGAGAGGTATCCATAGATCTCTTAATGTTGCTCTCAAAGTGCACCAGATTGATGCTTTTAACGTCAATATTTAAAATCTTCCCGGGAGAGCATGCCCCCGGACCCCCCTAGAGGATGTGAGGTCCACGGTGCTTACATGCTTATTTACACAATGTGTGCTTATGTTAACATCATAAGACAAAAGTTGGTTCCGTGTTGTGTGTAGTGAGAACGCGCTAGAGTGAGGGGGGCCCCCAAGCCAAAGCTTGCTTAGGGCCCCCAAAAGTCTAGGGCCGGCCCTGAGCGTCTCTACTTTAAAGAGTCCTCGACCTCTCCTGCTGATGTGCAGGTGCAGTGTCTCTACTTTAAACTGAGGGTGCAATGCATGCCTATGCACCCCCGTAGAACCGGGCCTGGCTCAGTACTTTAACTTCCTGTGTTTTTGGGATCAATAAAGTATTTTTTATTGATGTTTACATTTCTTAATATGATTTGAACATAACAGCGTTGCCAGGCAACAGCACGGTCAGCTGCTGTCAATCACTCCTTATCTGGAATGGAACCTTCAGACTGGTGACCTCACAGGCTTTGGTCTCAGAGTCTGCAGAGGCTGCAGGTATCTCTGAGAGACAGGTCATTACTGCATGAGCAGCAGAAACAGGGTTTGTGGTCAGCGAACATTAGGATACTTGCACGTATAGTTTAGTCAGGTCATCTTCACAGGTGAACAACACTTAGTCAATTCAGACCTTAAAGTCCAATAAGTACATTTAGCCCCTGTTAGCTAAACAGCAGCTCATTCATAGAGATGGAGGACAACAGAGAGCAGCTGGCGGTCAGTTCTTCAGAGGTTCCTTCAGAGGTTCCTCTGAGGAAAGATCCGCCTCCAGTGAAACCAAAAAGCTGCAAAGTGCATGAGTTTATGATCCAGCTTCTGAAGAAACAGGTTGAGGACGGGAAGCTGGAGCTGGAGAGGAGTTTAAGAAGAAATAAGGAGGAGAAGATGCAGGAGCAGGCCTCTCAGACGGAGGAGGAGGAGGACCTGAAGGAGGAGAATATGCAGGAGCAGGCCTCTCAGACGGAGGAGGAGGACCTGAAGGAGGAGAAGATGCAGGAGCAGGCCTCTCAGACGGAGGAGGAGGACCTGAAGGGGGAGAAGATGCAGGAGCAGGCCTTTCAGACGGAGGACGAGGACCTGAAGGAGGAGCAGAGAGTCTTAACCAATGAGGAGCTGAACATGAAATATTTAAAGCTCATCAAGTGGTGCCGTAAGACCAAAAGAGAGATGGACGCTTTGTTCAAGGACAACCCGGATCTCACAGAACCTAAAGAACCTTGTGAGGAAGTAAAGGATGGAGAGATAGACGCTTTGCTAGAGGAGAACCCGGATCTCACAGAACCTAAAGAACCTTGTGAGGAAGTAAAGGATGGAGAGATAGATGCTTTGCTAGAGGAGAACCCGGATCTCACAGAACCTAAAGAACCTTGTGAGGAAGTAAAGGATGGAGAAATAGATGCTTTGCTAGAGGAGAACCAGGATCTCACAGAACCTAAAGAACCTTGTGAGGAAGTAAAGGATGGAGAGATGGACGCTTTGCTAGAGGAGAACCAGGATCTCACAGAACCTAAAGAACCTTGTGAGGAAGTAAAGGATGGAGAGATGGACGCTTTGCTAGAGGAGAACCAGGATCTCACAGAACCTAAAGAACCTTGTGAGGAAGTAAAGGATGGAGAGATGGACGCTTTGCTAGAGGAGAACCAGGATCTCACAGAACCTAAAGAACCTTATGAGGAAGTAAAGGATGGAGAGATAGACGCTTTGCTAGAGGAGAACCAGGATCTCACAGAACCTAAAGAACCTTGTGAGGAAGTAAAGGATGGAGAGATAGATGCTTTGCTAGAGGAGAACCCGGATCTCACAGAACCTAAAGAACCTTGTGAGGAAGTAAAGGATGGAGAGATAGATGCTTTGCTAGAGGAGAACCAGGATCTCACAGAACCTAAAGAACCTTGTGAGGAAGTAAAGGATGGAGAGATGGACGCTTTGCTAGAGGAGAACCGGGAACTCACAGAACCTAAAGAACCTTGTGAGGAAGTAAAGGATGGAGAGATGGACGCTTTGCTAGAGGAGAACCAGGATCTCACAGAACCTAAAGAACCTTGTGAGGAAGTAAAGGATGGAGAGATGGACGCTTTGCTAGAGGAGAACCAGGATCTCAAAGAACAGAAGGAACCTTGTGAGGATGTAAAGGATGTAGAGATAGATGCTTTGCCAGAGGAGAACCAGGATCTCACAGAACCTAAAGAACCTTGTGAGGAAGTAAAGGATGGAGAGATAGACGCTTTGCTAGAGGAGAACCAGGAACTCACAGAACCTAAAGAACCTTGTGAGGAAGTAAAGGATGGAGAGATAGATGCTTTGCTAGAGGAGAACCAGGATCTCACAGAACCTAAAGAACCTTGTGAGGAAGTAAAGGATGGAGAGATGGACGCTTTGCTAGAGGAGAACCAGGATCTCACAGAACCTAAAGAACCTTGTGAGGAAGTAAAAGATGGAGAGATCGATGCTTTGCTAGAGGAGAACCAGGATCTCACAGAACCTAAAGAACCTTGTGAGGAAGTAAAGAACGGAGAGATAGATGCTTTGGTAAAGGAGAACCAGGACCTCACAGAACCTAAAGAACCTTGTGAGGAAGTAAAGAATGGAGAGATAGACGCTTTGCTAGAGGAGAACCAGGATCTCACAGAACCTAAAGAACCTTGTGAGGAAGTAAAGGATGGAGAGATAGACGCTTTGCTAGAGGAGAACCAGGATCTCACAGAACCTAAAGAACCTTGTGAGGAAGTAAAGGATTATATGGAGATTGAGCGGAACGTCTTGAGGGATGACTTGGAGAACCTGAACCTGAGATATGGAAATCTCCTCAAGATGCAGATGAAGCACGAATTAGAGATGGACATCTTGAGAATGGAGAACCAGGATCTGAGAGAACTGAAGGAACCGTGTGCTGACCACAAGGATGTGGAGATTGTCACTTTGTTGAGGATCAACAGAAAGCTCCATGTGGAGAAAGAGGAGAAGGATCTGGAGATCGCCCGCCTGCAAGAGGAGAACCGGACGCTGAAGCTACGATTTGGGGTGGAGGAGAAGGAGGAAGAGGAGGGAGAGAAGGGGGCTGTGGAGTAAGAGGAGGGGGCTGTGGAGTAAGAGGAGGGGGGTGTGGAGTAAGAGGAGGGGGCTGTGGAGGAATAGGAGGGGGCTGTGAAGGAAGAGGAGGTTATTAGAACAGTTATTAGATCAGTAATTAGAGAGGATAAGAAGTCCACTGTATCGGGTTCCCCTGTGTCTCAGGGTTCCCCCGCATTGTGACAGGATTTGGGATCATTAAGCGTTCCCAGATTCTGTCCTCATGAAAAAAAGAACACCCCTTCTTTCTGCTCCGTGGGTTCTGATAATAATAAGGGTGTGTGTGTGTGTGTGTGTGTGTGTGTGTGTGTGTGGTGTGTGTGTGTGTGTGTGTGTGTGTGTGTGTGTGTGTGTGTGTGTGTGTGTGTGTGTGTGTGTGTGTGTGTGTGTGTGTGTGTGTGTGTGTGTGTGTGGTGTGTGTGTGTGTGTGTGTGTGTGTGAGAGGGGGTTAAAGTCCAGGAGGGAATGTGAATTCATGTTTTTAAAGCTTTCCACTAATCAACTGTTTGCAATGAGAGTTAAAATGTTATTTATGTTTATTCTGAAAAGTATGGCTAAAATAAAATAATTATTGAATTTATTGGAAGTGTAATATATTTATTGTATATTTTTGTTCTTATGTATGATATTTTCTCCTTTATATACAAATATGTTAGTAATCTATTTTATGAAATAAGTGACAGAGCACTGGAGCTCTGTGATTGGATCATCTCTCGTCCAATCACAGAGCACTGGAGCTCTGTGATTGGATCATCTTGTTATTTTGACGGGACTTTTTCCTTTTTTAAATTGAAGAATTAAAGACTTTTACTTTGAAGTTCTTGATGTTTGCTTTAATCGTTCTATAATAGAGACGGGTTATATTCACACACACACACACACACACACACACACACACACACACACACACACACACACACACCTGAGGACGCTCAGTGGAAAGCATCTGGGTTAGGATGGATTTTTTTCCTACAGGAGAAAGACACAACACATCGCGCAGAAAACCCTGAAGAAGTATCACTGCACCCGCCTGAGGAATGTTCTGATTATGGGAGACCTATGAGACACATGGAAGAGTCTCCACTGCCCGTCACCCCCCCTGTCAACGCCTTTGAGGATACTCTTCATTCATCCCCCAGCTCTCTCTACTGTCCGCTCACCCTTTCACCCTCGCCCACCCCCCTGGAGTTCGATGACCGCATGAAGGCGACATGCAGGGTTGGCAGCATGTCCTTTACCCTCGCCCCTCAACGACGCCCACCAAAATCACCGAAGCAGAGATGCGCACCATCACCCCCGGCTTCATCACCATGCCTACCACAATCATCCAAACCAAAACAATACAAGGAAGATGGAAGCAGATTTCCAAACCCCCCTTTCTACAGTGTAGCCCTCACCCTGCCCTCCTATGATGAGAGGAGCAGGGTGGTGGGTCCTCCCTCCACTTCAAAGCCTGATAGGGATGTGTGTGTACAAAACGCTGCAAACTGATATGTGCTGGGTCCAGGCTCAAGGGCGTATGGCACTCCCAACTCTTTCCAGGACATGCCGGGGCCCTGCCTGCCTGTAGCTTTGCCGATATCTGTGTTGATAGGTAATAGATTAACCTCTTAAGCCCGAGAGTCCCCCCAGTGGACCCCTCTCACCGTTTTTTTACGAGACTATGTCTCAGGGCTTCTTAACATTTATGAAACTATTATTGTTCCATACCCTTTTAACGGTAAGAAACTCAGCTAACTGACAATGTGAACCATGTTTAGCTAAAAGAAACACAAGAGTAATACCAAGCCTTTGAATTAGCATGGAGTGAAAAAATGCTAACTAATGCTAACAGACTTTTGCACAGCACTCACGGTAGAAATGCCCTTATTACTTATCCTAACTGTACAAACAAGATATCCGATTAAAGCTGAGACTCCACAGATTCCACACATGTAATGTCATCACTGTAAGACCCCGAATTCCTGGAGCTATCAGCCAGAAAAGAGAAAGTAAACAACATCCGGTTTCAAAAATATTACAATAATTACGTCTTACCTTTTTTGATTTGTGATCAAATGTTGTGTTCACCGGAATAAAAACGACGCTCAAGGTTAATCCAATGTCTTTGTGTCACGTAGAAATTTTGTCTGATAATCCATCATCATATTTATGGCAATATACTGGGTATAAAGTTTTGCAGTCCAGGCGTGCACTTTCAGATATGCTTTGTTCGCTTCTCTATTACGTCCGCTATGGTAATGTTTACGTGGATTTGGGAACTGCCCGTCGATTCTATTGGTTCTGATGGTTAAGAAAAAGGTGTAAATCACACGAATCGACCAATGGGTTCCAGAGATATGGTCCTGTGTAAAGTATAAAGAATGCCAGCCAGTTTAAGTACATTACGCAGCCGACTTCATTTATTGTTTACTACGGAAGGAAGCAGGAATTGCAGGAATTGCAGGACAGAGCACACGGAGCACAGAGCGGACAGCAGATAACGGAATTGCAGTTTTATTGCTTATAGATTATCAGAACATTTCAAAGGGGACACAGCCCCATTGGATATTAACCTATGGATTAACTACATCATTGTTTTTATCGTTTTAATGCCATTGAAGACCAGTTTAGACCAGACCAAGAGGAAGGTAAGCCATTAGCCTAGCACATGTTAGTACCTAGCGCCACTTGTTTTGATGTACGTTTTTGTCGATAACCTCGCGAGTTTGTATCTTTCAGTGTTGAGGTGGGCACCGTTAGATTCTGTGTCTTTACGATCATAAACGATGTGTTGGATGTGCAGCTAGGATAAGTAATAAGGGAGCTAGGAGTGATTTTCGGTGCAGTAATAGGTTAGCATTTTTCGCTCGGGGCTAATTCAGAGGCTCACTGTTAGCATTGTGTGTTTTTTTTGAAAAATTAAATGAAAAAGATCAGTTATATGGATATAAAATATTCATAGTTTATTAAATATTAAGGTTCCTTTGACGTTGTTTCCTGCATATGACGTTAGGATAACAGAGTATGTTTTTATATATATATTTTTTTTTTCACAACAGTTGTATTTGGATGGAATGAATACCTATAGTAATAATTCAAAGTAATAAAATGATTTTTACAGTGAAAAAGTTCAAATGGAACTGATGGTTCCCAAATTACCCAGAGGTGAGTCCGCCTGGACTTTATTTTTCTAAATCTGTCTAAAAAGGTCAAATTTCACTTGTTTTGCATCAATCTTGATACAGGGTACTTATTATATGTTATAGTTTGGATTCCTAAAGCTTTTAGTCTACTAACCCATCATTCAAGGGTGGTTTTTACTAAAAGTAATGGTTTTATTTTAGGCGGACATTAGAATTTACATGTTTTTACTATGTTCCATCTGAATTTATTTTAAAATATAAACATCTATATTGATTCTGACACTTCCACATCCAACTCACAGATGTAACCTTGCTTTGAGAGAAAAGATTATTAATTTACCCCGTTTAGAAGTGAAGATATAGTCTTTGATGTGTTAGTGGCATTTTCGAGCCTGAAACCTGAAAAACAGGCTCAGGGCTTAAGAGGTTAAAGGTGGGGTCGGTAATTTTGGAGAAACCAGCTCGAGTGCGCTAGAAGTTAACCACAGAAGTTGAAAATACACAGCCGGAGAAAATCTGCCACTTCCTTAGAGAGCCCGTCCTCCAACGTGCACATGACCAATGAGGGCACGAGATAAGTTTGTGCACAGATGGAAGGCTGACAGGCAGGTAGGCCATCCAGTTACTTTAGCCGGGCCGGCTCAGATGATTGGTCGTGCTTTTTACAGCTCTACGGCTTCCACAGATGAAAATTTGTCATGGATTTTTTGTCAAAGCACTTCAGATATTCATTGCTATCGGGATGTTAAGAGCATTCCATGGAATATAACAACAAGTCTATCTCGAGCCAGTTTCTGAAACGTACCTACCCCACCTATAAGTACATTTAGAAGCCCTCTTTACTTAAGAAGTTTAGTCAGTACTTCTGCTTTTACCAGAGTATTTTTAAACATGAGTATCTGTACTTCTACTTGAGTAAAGGAAGTGTGTGCTTCTCTCTCTGCTCCTCCTCAGCTGCAGGAGCTTCTTGCAGCAGTCTATCTGTCAGAAACCTTCCTGTCTGACGGCCAGATGCTTTGTGTTTCTCAGATCTGGAGGCAGAGTGCCGGGCGGCGCTGACTGACTGGCTGCTGAGGAACGGAGAGCAGACGTACCAAGACAGGCTGACTCGAGCCCTGCATCACATTGGGAGGACAGACATCGCCATCGGTGAGAAGCAACCAAGATTCAAGGCTTTTCTTGTCATGTGTGCATAGCTACAGTGTAGATATGTCAACAATGCAACACAATACAACAGATAAAATAGTACAAGTAAATACAAATAAAATAGAATATAATTAGTGTAAGGAGAGTCTATATACAAGTAATTGGAATATGATATATTAGATAATTTGTAAGTTGCAAACTGTTGGAAAATATCACTCGCCACCGGCTTGATCTTCAATCTCAGGATCCATGTATCTGTGATCCTCTCCAGAATGGAAGGAGTCATCACATACAGAGACTAGTTCCTGAGCAGTGTCCTGCACATGCTGATATCCAAGAGAGGGAGTTACACAGTCACAAGATGGAGGAACAGAAAGCAGTATTCAATGTTTCCTTCAGATTAGCTCCACGTCAGAAATGAGCATGCGTACCTTTTATTACTATCAATGAAATATATATTTAGTGCAATTGTGTTATTCACCTCAAACAGATCATGGTCCCATTAGAATAAGTTTTTTCAAACATACTTTTCTAACCTTGATATAGAATACATTAGTTTTGCATAACATCACATGTTTTAATACAATAATCCTGTGTGGTGCAGCCAATTAAAGAGTTAGTAGAACAGTGTTTTCTCAGCACGTCCCTTGACAACAGGAAACTGGAACAAAGCCTAATTTGGGTACGTGTCAGGATACATTTTCAAAATTGGTTTATTTTTGGACCTCACCACTTGAACAACAGGCCGTAATTGCGTCAGTACTTTGAGATTTGTTTTAATTGGAGTCTCAGAAGTGGCACCTTCTTGCACACTTCATCTCAGGGCGAGACATTATCCTGTAATGACTAGTTACCTGCAAGCTCATCTTAGTATCACAATGTAAACGCAATCTGATTACCTTCTGTTACTTTTGGATTAACTCAATATCAAATTCAATGCAAATAAATAAAAGGAAATTATAATTACTGAGGTGTAATAAGTCAGACGACAGAACAATGTGGCCTTAGGAAAGAAGAAACCATCTTTTTAAGGGATATTTAGATAAACCAGATCTTGTAATTCGCTGGGAGAACACATTTTGAACTATATTTCACCAGAATCAGGAAATGTTGTTACAATATAAGCCGCGAATGCACAAAAGTGTTTCTGTTTTCTGACGTTTCTAATAAATATGAGATACGACTCAAAATAAGATTTTTTGACTGAACAAGATGATGCATTGTCTAAAAACAAGACCCGATATCTCACTGCAGTGTTACTTCTGAAGTTATAGAGAGGTGCAGGGATGACGTATTTACCCTGAAGGAAGCTGCTGGTTCCCTGGACAACAAAGCAACGGGATTTCTCCACAGGATTTAGGAAAATAGCTCCAAACAAGATCTGTGGAAAACGAACCGGTTTGATAAATGCACGTTTTGTTCAGCCGGATAATCTCCACATGTCTACCCTACTTTTTGAGTCATAAATCTAATCGCCAGTCGTTCTGCTATAAAGGTGGGGTCACTGCTGATGGATTTAATGTCGTAGAACAAAATCCGTCTCTTCAATGTGTCTCAACCACAGACCTTAGTTCCAGATATTTTCCAAAATCCTATGGAGAGATCCCATTGGCTCTGAGACGAGGGAACAGGAAGTGGTGAAATGCTAACTCACCTCCGGGTTTTAGGACTTGTTCCTGCACCGCTCTATCAGGGTTTCCGTTTTAGCTGATCAAATTGAATAAAACCCGGTAAATTCAAAATCTGCCGGTCAAAATGTCCGATGCTCCGATCGATCGGCCGCCGATCATTATCGGGCGATATTCACTCTTAATAGCTTGATCTGTGCTCTCTATAGGCCGATCAGGAGAGCTGGATCTGATCGATATGGACATAAACGCGAGTGAAGTATAACCGGACACGAGAGAGAGATCAGCTGCTGAGTCTGACCTGAAGCCCCGCCCACTGTTTAGCACGCTGCATGACAAACTGACGGGCTGTCAGGAGAGAGAGGGAGGGAGAGAGAGAGAGAGGAGGAGAGGGAGAGAGAGAGAGAGAGATAGAGAGAGGAGGAGAGGGAGAGAGAGAGAGAGAGAGAGAGAGAGAGGAGAGATAGAGAGAGGAGGAGAGGGAGAGAGAGAAGGAGAGAGAGAGAGAGAGAGGGAGGGAGAGAGGAAAAGAGAGGATCCGTTTCTCCCGTGTTATTATTCAAAGTTAATGTAAACTTTTGAATAATGTACTTTATCTACTACAAGTAGTTTATTTGAATGTAATAATTATGTTGTTTGTGGAATCATTTATTGAAAAATGAATCTGAATGTTTCGATCTGTTACGATTATAAACTGAAGCAATATAAAAACGAGCCCCATTACCTGAGTTTTAAACATCAGCATATCCGGTCCTAGTCCGGTAATTACCTGCTAACGGAAACTCTGCTACACAATTCTTATTATTATTATTATTGAAACATGACCGGTAAGTTTCAAATGTGTCCGGTAAAATAAATTCTGTTCGGACATTTGACCAGCGAGAAAAAATCCAAGCGGAAACCCTGATGGTCTTATAGCAGGTGTAAAGACATATTTTTGATGAGATATTAGACAAAGACACTTGGCAAGATTTCGAGTTTTTGTATTGTAGGATAAAAAATGTATTTATAGGAAAAGCTGCCTTAGACAGAAACACATGAACACAGGATTTTCAATTGTGGTTTATTTTTGGCCCTCAAGACTTGAACAACAGGTCGTAATTGCTTCATTACTTTGAGATTTGTTTTAATTGGAGCCTCAAAAGTGGCACATTTCTGCACACTGCCAGTCTGTGGCATGTGTTGCAGACCAGCGTGCTCCACAGTGTGGCGTTTGGAGGGAAGGAGGTGTAAATGATCTGACAGAGGACTCAGTGGAGCTGACACCAAACCATCTGCTCCTTTCATCAGCAGCTTTCGAGGAGTTATAAGACATGTGGGTGGCTTTGATGAGAAAGACTGTAGATGCGGCAGTTATCACTTGATTGCAGTTCTGAAGAGATGTACTCATACGTAGAAACTAATTAAGTTCATGGCGAGAAAACAACCATTATGTTCAAGGATGAAATGCATACACGTTTAGCATTTGAAGCGACGGAGATGCTTAGCCCTGTGTTTGTCTGCTTTTTTGTTTCCACAGAAGTTGGGAAGAACATCAACCAGGACAAAGCCTTGAGCTTGAAGCGCTACGTCGAAGACTATCACAAATATGTCCAATCTCTAAACCCCCCAGAGAGGCAATCTGACACAAAGGGCCAGAAGAAGAAGGGCCAGAGGGTCAGAAGAAGAAAAGGTAATTCATCCTCAGAGAGGGCAAGAGTACACACATCCTGTACTCAAGTAGAAGTACAGATACTCGTGTTTAAAAATACTCTGGTGAAAGTAGAAGTACTGACTAAACTTCTTTACTCAAGTAGAAGTAAAGAGGCTTTGAAATGTACTTCAGTAAAAAGTACCCATAGCTAGCAGCTGTTTTAAAGAGTACCTGACCTCCCTTTATATTAATAGAACAATAATGTCATTGTTAGCTAATGAATGTTTCCATGCTGAACAACGGCAACATGACAACGTTTCCATTGGTCCCTCTTCTTTAGAGAAGACCAGGAAGTGATGGATACACGGATCGTGTTCAAATCAATAGGCACGCAATGACTCTAAAGAATAATGATCACGCATCAAACACACATTCAGACTAAAGGAACCAGCTGTTTGGGAAATGAGAGAAGTAGAAAGTACAGGTATTTGAGTTCAACATGTAAGAAGTAGAAAGTACAGGTATTTGAGTTCAACATGTAAGAAGTAGAAAGTACAGGTATTTGGGTTCAACATGTGAGAAGTAGAAAGTACAGGTATTTGAGTTCAACATGTAAGAAGTAGAAAGTACAGGTATTTGGGTTCAACATGAGAGAAGTAGAAAGTACAGGTATTTGGGTTCAACATGTAAGAAGTAGAAAGTACAGGTATTTGGGTTCAACATGAGAGAAGTAGAAAGTACAGGTATTTGTGTTCAACGTGTAAGAAGTAGAAAGTACAGGTATTTGAATTCAACATGTAAGAAGTAGAAAGTACAGGTATTTGAGTTCAACATATAAGAAGTAGAAAGTACAGGTATTTGAGTTCAACATGTAAGAAGTAAAAAGTACAGGTATTTGTGTTCAACATGTAAGAAGTAGAAAGTACAGGTATTTGTGTTCAAAATGTAAGAAGTAGAAAGTACAGGTATTTGTGTTCAACATGTAAGAAGTAGAAAGTACAGGTATTTGAGTTCAACATGTAAGAAGTCAAAGTAAAAAGTGGTCAGAAAAATAAGTAGTGGAGTAAAGTACTGATACCAGAAAATGTACTTAAGTACAGTAATGAAGTATTTGTACTCCACTACTTCCCACCTCTGGTCATCCTACAACACGGTGATGGAGTCCTAACCCCTATCCGAAATATGTTGATGTCAAGAGGAGGTTTTGCGGATATCCACCTGGAGATAATGTCTGAATGACAAACAATATACTGTTCCTCTGAACCCTGAATCCATTACGTGTTTAGATGAGATGCCCGATTAGATTCGGTGGTGGCCGTGGGCATTATTCCAACTCATTACTTCCCAACACTCTCTCTATGCGGAGGAGTATTTC
Source organism: Harpagifer antarcticus (assembly GCA_902827135.1). NCBI lineage: Eukaryota > Metazoa > Chordata > Actinopteri > Perciformes > Harpagiferidae > Harpagifer > Harpagifer antarcticus. Next base: position 74,433 of record CADEHL010001386.1, read on the forward strand.
CCAGGACTCCTCAAAATTCAAAAAATGTAATTATCACCTGTCTATTTTAATTGTTTGTTCTCCTGGGTGCTTCATTGTCAAGTGAACACTCCCACAGTCCTCTGAGACGGCTATCGTGTATCTGACCCGTAGACTTTTAGGGGACGATAGTTTACTGGTCTTGAGTTTTGGGTTTTTTGTCCGTCGTTCTTTTGGTTTTTTTGGACACAAAACGGTAAAAAAGGACAACTAAATACTGAATAATCACATTTTTAGGCGACGGACTTTGGAGACACGGGCAATAATTGTTTGATAGAAAATTAAATGTTGATTTAGCCTTTTAATGGGAATAATTCAATCTGAGGGAGTATATCAAGAAGCAACTAGGCACATTTTCTCGTAGACTTCTATACAATATGAGGCAATAAGGCAATACATCAAGAGGGTAATTCTCTCATAGACTTCTATATGATCTGAGGTAATAAATCAATACATCAAGAGGGTAATTCTCTCATAGACTTCTATATGATCTGAGGTAATAAATCAAGAGAGAAGCAGCCTAATTTTTGTATAGACTTCTATACAATCTGAGGAAGTAAATCAGGGGGAAGTAACCTCACTTTTCATAAACGTCTATACAATCCTAGGTAATCAATCAAGAGAGGAGTAGGGACATTTTCTCGTAGACTTCGATACAATCTGAGGTATTAACTCAAGAGAGAAGCAGCCTTATTTTCTCATAGACTTTTATACAATCTGAGGAAGTAAATCAGAGGGAAGTAACCTCACTTTTCATAAACGTCTATACAATATGAGGTCATATATCAAGAGAGAATAAGGGTAATTTTCTTCTATGCGATCTGACTTGATTTGTCCCGTTTGTGTTTGTGTTAGTGAGGGATCTGAAATGGAGTGACCTGGATCTGATTGTGCAACGGGCTCCGGTCCCTCTGTACCAGAAGGGGCCTCTGGACTCGGCTCTGCCCCTCTTATATGGCCTCCTGCTGGGCTTCGGAGGCACCTTCCTCCTGGGTTTCACCATACTCCTCATCATCCTACACATCTCACGTAAAACCACCAGGACCACCAGCAGCAAGATCAGAGTTGGAGATTTAACACTGAAAGATGCAGCCAGGAGGAGGTCAGACGCTGCAAAATAGTGGCTTTAAAGAGTCCAACATTTGCTTCGTACAACTATAACACAGTATATAAATAAAAGCCTCTCTATTTGTTCGTCTGATGTCTCTTTTATGGAAGATTAGAAATGCCAAAACCCATTTGTCCACGATGATCAGCAGAGGCAACAACAGACAGACTGGGTATCGATTCCCCCACACACCACAACTAATTATGACAAATACGACAAGTGTAATGCCGTCTCAGATAAAGTCATTATCCATGCTGTGTTTCGTAGGCTGGTAGAAGCGTTGTTGTGTTGCCAGTGGGGCGATTGCTCGTGGTGTGACAGATGCGCTGGAGCCTCACACCAAAGGTTGTTCCGGTGTTACTGTGATAGTGATGCCACTTTCCATTTCCCCTCCAAGTGACGGCAGTGTGCCCGTCTGGCATCGAGGAACAACTAATTATCCAGCCTGGCGCTCGCTTCCCCGCGGGCAATCCAAAAGACTAATAACAATGACAATGCGAGAAGACAATGGGCCTCTCTTGGTTGTGATGGCAGCTTCTGGCGGCTAACAGAAGCCAAATACAAAAACACAGAGCTATATTTTTTCCAAAGTGTGAGGCAGCTGAGGATTGTTAGCAAGCTGGAATAACGTGATACGTGAGATGCAGTTGTGTCGATTCCAAAAACTGGCATCGTGAACAAAACAGAATGGAAATGTCCGTATAAGAAGATTCAAATTGACTCGTGCGAGCTTTAATTAAAGGAATCATTAGCTCACAGCGAGGCTATTTCCTCATACTCTGCTGAGCATGTGTCACAGTCGCAGGGCGGAGAACACTCTCACGGTGCTTTCTAGATATTTCTTTCCAGTTTCTAACCCTACTTTCTTCTTCGTAAATGATCTAATTACTTCATTATACAATTCTGGCCTAATGTGCTTCAGGAGGCAGACAGCTTGGATTAACGGTGGCACTAAGCGGCAATTACAGACAATTAGTTCATAAATCAACTTTTAACCAAATGATAGTGCCAGGCAGAGCCGTGTGAGCCACGCTGCGAGAGGCCATCGTGGGTTTCACTTTCCTCTTTATAGTGACATCCTTAATCTGACACTGTTTTTCTTAATATTATAATATAAGTGCTTATAATTAATGCTTACTTGATTTTACTTTGCACACGTTTAGCAAAAGCCATGTGCAACGACGGGTGCAACAAGCAGTATTTTTATTTAATTTTTTATTCTTGTGTGTCAGTCGTCCACACCAATCAGAAGTGCTGTGCTCCACATGCACCAGCCATTGTTAACCAATCAGAAGTGGCCCATGATAGAAGGTGATAGACAGATTGATCCAATCACCTGCCAAGTGCTTCTGAAAGTGCCTGCCCTTTCCAGATGGCTTCCAAAGGAGCTTTAGATGGTTTGGTGAACCATCTGAGTCAGGTTAGTACTGCTCCATCACATGTTTCTATCACAGGGTGAATCTTAAACTGAAGCTTGACTTTAAAGCAACCCAACGGAAGTTTCATGTAAGTTTAGTTCTTCCATTCGTAGCTCGGGCTGCGGGGTGCTGGAGACGGGAGCACGTTGATGCGACCTTCCTAGCCGGAGATATGGCCGCATTTTACAATAAACTTCTGTTGGGTCGCTTAGAAACAAATATCCAGAATCGCAATATCTGTCAGAAAAATCGCAACTCGATTATTTCCCCAAATCGTGCAAACAACTCTTTATAAATTCCAAATGAAATACAGCTGTCCTCAGTACAAGACACAATGACGAGATTAAGGAATTATAGATAAATAGCCAAACTAAGACAAAGAGAGCTATGGACACTGCAGCAGGTGCAACAAGCACTACTTCTATAGTTGGAAGTATGAAGCCTGTGTGTACAGATATTTATACATTGCAAATAAACCACTAATTTCCTGAGTACAGCCATAAAAACGTAACCACCAAAGAAGACACAACTCAGAAAGGACCGATACATTATCTATCGAGAGCTATATGAACACTGCAGCATGTGCACCAGACATTACGTCTATAGATGCAGTCTGTGCAGACAACTCACAATTTCCCTAAGTACAACCTTAACATAAAGAAAGAAGTGCAAATAAGAAATACTTTCTCAGTACACCCTTAAAATAATTAACAACTAAAGAGGATGAAACTATACTGATAAATTAACAACCGTAAACCGAGAAAGCTATGAACATTAAAGCAGGTCCAAAAAGCCTTCATTCTTTAGATGGGAATATGCAGCCTGTGCGTACACATCTTTAAACTGTAACATATTCTTCAATATAAGCCTTAAAATAATCATAAATGTGAAAGATAGTGATGACACTTAAGTTATTCACACTAGCTAATGTGCAAATGACAGTAAAACCTTGAAGCTTGAACCCTCCTCCCCAGCGGTGCAGCAGAACTCTTCCCAACTAAACTTCCTCCGCTGGCTGTTAGCATCCCTCTGCTGCTGACTATGACAGGTTCACCTGCTGTGGGCTCACCTGTGTGTCTGTAAGCAGTGGAGAGGAAAGCACTGCATGCCTGAGTGAGTCCCAGAAACAACCTGCACCGTGGGGCCTGCACCGTGGGGCCTGCATAATGGTTTGTGAAACTCCTTAGCATCGCCAGGATCCCACTGGGAGACCGCTCTTAGTGGAGAAGGAAAACTATAAGACCAGAGAGGGCAAAAGTACACACATCCTTTACTCAAGTAGAAGTGCAGATACTCGTGTTTAAAAATACTCTGGTGAAAGTAGAAGTACTGACTAAACTTCTTTACTCAAGTGAAAGTAAAGAGGCTTTGAAATGTACTTCAGTAAAAAGTCCCCATAGCTAGCAGCTGTTTTAAAGAGTACCTGACCTCCCTTTATATTAATAGAACAATAATGTCATTGTTAGCTAATGAATGTTTCCATGCTGAACAACGGCAACATGACAACGTTTCCATTGGTCCCTCTTCTTTAGAGAAGACCAGGAAGTGATGGATACACGGATCGTGTTCAAATCAATAGGCACGCAATGACTCTAAAGAATAATGATCACGCATCAAACACACATTCAGACTAAAGGAACCAGCTGTTTGGAAAATGAGAGAAGTAGAAAGTACAGGTATTTGAGTTCAACATGTAAGAAGTAGAAAGTACAGGTATTTGAGTTCAACATGTAAGAAGTAGAAAGTACAGGTATTTGTGTTCAACATGTAAGAAGTAGAAAGTACAGGTATTTGAGTTCAACATGTAAGAAGTAGAAAGTACAGGTATTTGTGTTCAACATGTGAGAAGTAGAAAGTACAGGTATTTGGGTTCAACATGTAAGAAGTAGAAAGTACAGGTATTTGTGTTCAAAATGTAAGAAGTAGAAAGTACAGGTATTTGTGTTCAACATGTAAGAAGTAGAAAGTACAGGTATTTGGGTTCAACATGTAAGAAGTAGAAGGTACAGGTATTTGAGTTCAACATGTAAGACGTAGAAAGTACAGGTATTTGGGTTCAACATGTAAGAAGTAGAAAGTACAGGTATTTGGGTTCAACATGTAAGAAGTAGAAAGTACAGGTATTTGGGTTCAACATGTAAGAAGTAGAAAGTTCAGGTATTTGTGTTCAACATGTAAGACGTAGAAAGTACAGGTATTTGTGTTCAACATGTAAGAAGTAGAAAGTACAGGTATTTGTGTTCAACATGTAAGAAGTAGAAAGTACAGGTATTTGGGTTCAACATGTAAGAAGTAGAAAGTACAGGTATTTGTGTTCAAAATGTAAGAAGTAGAAAGTACAGGTATTTGTGTTCAACATGTAAGAAGTAGAAAGTACAGGTATTTGGGTTCAACATGTAAGAAGTAGAAGGTACAGGTATTTGAGTTCAACATGTAAGACGTAGAAAGTACAGGTATTTGGGTTCAACATGTAAGACGTAGAAAGTACAGGTATTTGGGTTCAACATGTAAGAAGTAGAAAGTACAGGTATTTGTGTTCAACATGTAAGAAGTAGAAAGTACAGGTATTTGGGTTCAACATGTAAGAAGTAGAAAGTACAGGTATTTGGGTTCAATATGTAAGAAGTAGAAAGTTCAGGTATTTGTGTTCAAAATGTAAGAAGTCAAAGTAAAAAGTCGTCAGAAAAATAAGTAGTGGAGTAAAGTACTGATACCAGAAAAATGTACTTAAGTAGGCTACAGAAACGAAGTATTTGTAGCCTACTGCACTACTTCCCACCTCTGCATCAAACACCTCCAGTTGGCACACTGCATAACTCTAGAAACACACAATTTCATGTTCCACAGAGCGGTCATGTGATCGTCTGCTGCCCGGCTCTTTACGATGCGTTTCATTTACTGGGCACAGAGAATGAGCAGCCGTTCATTTCGAGCCATTCTCATGCAAAGGGATGAAGCAATCACAGGCGTCATGGATGAATAGAGAGAGAATCTGACATGAAATTGACATTTAACAGGCGAGGCGAGGCCGACGTGTGAGGAGACGGTTTGCAGGCATTCTCATGTAAAAATGTCCTTTCTTTTATCCCGGTGGTTTCTTTCTTTTTGGGTTATCTGGTGGTTTGTGGAGCGGCAGCTTATCAAACTGGATAGTCTGTGGAGGGGGACATCTGTCTCTCGTCATTGGCTCAGCTCAGCAAAAAGGAGTCAAGTGTTTGTCTGGATGAAGCTGTCGATGGCCGGGATGTGATGCGGCCTCCTGGGTGTGCTCAGTGTCACTGAAGGCTTTAACTTCTCCCTGCTTACATTTGCATCTTCATTCATCTGCAGGGCCGCCGAGGTGCCATCACTCTCCCTTTGCTCAATATATAAAGATCACAGGGAACAAGATCACAACAGCAGCTCTTTTTACCGTCACGCCGTCTTTCTTTTGCCTAATCGCCTCGGCTGCAGCTCTCACAACTTTGTCTTTCATGGTTTTCCCTGCAGGCAATCTGAGACTTCTTCAAAGTTTTTACTGCTGATCAGAGGAAAGGCGGTGCACACGTGAAGCCACAGTGCCATCCTGTGGCAAGGACATAGTATTACAGGCAGTGAAGACAATAGGCAGACTTTACGGTGGAAGATATTACAGCGAACTAGCAGAGGGAGAAAGATAATAAGGGTACAAGCTAGATGAAATTTGAAATGTAAATACAACACGACAATATAAGAAAAAAGTCACATGCCAGCAACAATTGACCACATTGTTCACAGCTCCTACATTGTTGTTATATTCCATGGAGTGCTCTTAACATCCCGATAGCAATGAATATCTGAAGTGCTTTGACAAAAAATCCATAAAAAAAATATCATCTGTGGAAGCCGTAGTGCGACCAATCATCTGAGCCGGTCCGGCTAAAGTAACTGGATGGCCTACCTGCCTGTCAGCCTTCCATCTGTGCACAAACCTATCTCGTGCCCTCATTGGTCATGTGCGCGTGTCATGACCAATGAGCGCGTGTGTGTTGGAGGAGGGGCTCTGTGAGGAAGGGGCAGATTTGTGCTGTGTATTTTCAAATTCTAGCGATCTCGAGCTGGTTTCTCCAAAAATCGTTCCTGTGGTCCTACTGTCCAATTTAAAGGATCTTAATAGTAGTTAGAGAGAAGTGCTGCTATCACAATAACTAAATAAATATACTGAATGCTTCATCAGCTTAAACGTGTGTAAAGGCCAAAGCTGTGCTGGGAGCATAAACAAAAAGACATTCAAACAGTGAAACAAATACTGCAAAGATATGCTTAAATAACCCAATGATCATGACCCACTGTTAAAAGGCAGTTGTGTCTATCTTCATGCATCCAGCTGACGAATTCAATTTGGCTCCAATTTAAAAGAGATAATAAATGAGTTAATCCCCGACGAAAGGTGAGTGTTGATAGAGAGGTAAACAGAAGCTTTTGTGTTTGAGATGAAAGCAGAGGTGTGTTTCTCTGCAGGCTGAAACACCGGGACACAAATCAATCCACACTTTTTCAGTAATAAAGAGAAACACAGCAATTCAACCCCAGCTATTTTTCCATCTTGCTCTGTTTCTCCGTTTTGTGTTCTGAAACTAATGAGTGTGATTTGCAGAGCTGTAGCCTACGGAGCTCGCTGGAAAGCTCATTTGCAAATGTTTGTGTTAATGATTCTGATATATTTCAGCAGTTGGAGTCATTTCCTTAATGCTCGTGTGGTTAATGTTCTCAGAGGGCTGCTCTCTGAAGGCTGATCGAGTGTCAGCTGTGCCGCTCGCTGTTCAATTCCTCCAGCCTGGCTTCAAGAGGATGGCAAGAAGTGAAGGGAAACTGATGCTGGAGATATTCTGAGCAGCTTTCCTAATGTCCATCAGTCCAATCATCTCTAAAACTTAACATATTAAAGAGGCCCTGCTTTGCTTTTTGGGGATTGCCCTTTAGACACTACATACTGATATACACCTGAACATCAGCAGGAGAGGACTCTTTAAAGTAGAAACACTACATACTGATATACACCTGAACATCAGCAGGAGAGGACTCTTTAAAGTAGAGACACTACATACTGATATACACCTGAACATCAGCAGGAGAGGACTCTTTAAAGTAGAAACACTACATACTGATATACACCTGAACATCAGCAGGAGAGGACTCTTTAAAGTAGAGACACTACATACTGATATACACCTGAACATCAGCAGGAGAGGACTCTTTAAAGTAGAGACACTACACACTGATATACACCTGAACATCAGCAGGAGAGGACTCTTTAAAGTAGAGACACTACATACTGATATACACCTGAACATCAGCAGGAGAGGACTCTTTAAAGTAGAGACACTACATACTGATATACACCTGAACATCCGCAGGAGAGGACTCTTTAAAGTAGAGACACTACATACTGATATACACCTGAACATCAGGAGGAGAGGACTCTTTAAAGTAGAGACACTACATACTGATATACACCTGAACATCAGCAGGAGAGGACTCTTTAAAGTAGAGACACTACATACTGATACACACCTGAACATCCGCAGGAGAGGACTCTTTAAAGTAGAGTAACTATACTGATATACACCTGAACATCAGCAGGAGAGGACTCTTTAAAGTAGAGACACTACATACTGATATACACCTGAACATCCGCAGGAGAGGACTCTTTAAAGTAGAGTAACTATACTGATATACACCTGAACATCAGCAGGAGAGGACTCTTTAAAGTAGAGACACTACATACTGATATACACCTGAACATCAGCAGGAGAGGACTCTTTAAAGTAGAGACACTACATACTGATATACACCTGAACATCAGCAGGAGAGGACTCTTTAAAGTAGAGACACTACATACTGATATACACCTGAACATCAGCAGGAGAGGACTCTTTAAAGTAGAGACACTACATACTGATATACACCTGAACATCCGCAGGAGAGGACTCTTTAAAGTAGAGACACTACATACTGATATACACCTGAACATCAGGAGGAGAGGACTCTTTAAAGTAGAGACACTACATACTGATATACACCTGAACATCAGCAGGAGAGGACTCTTTAAAGTAGAGACACTACATACTGATATACACCTGAACATCAGCAGGAGAGGACTCTTTAAAGTAGAGACACTACATACTGATACACACCTGAACATCCGCAGGAGAGGACTCTTTAAAGTAGAGTAACTATACTGATATACACCTGAACATCAGCAGGAGAGGACTCTTTAAAGTAGAGACACTACATACTGATACACACCTGAACATCCGCAGGAGAGGACTCTTTAAAGTAGAGTAACTATACTGATATACACCTGAACATCAGCAGGAGAGGACTCTTTAAAGTAGAGACACTACATACTGATATACACCTGAACATCAGCAGGAGAGGACTCTTTAAAGTAGAGACACTACATACTGATATACACCTGAACATCAGCAGGAGAGGACTCTTTAAAGTAGAGACACTACATACTGATATACACCTGAACATCAGGAGGAGAGGACTCTTTAAAGTAGAGACACTACATACTGATATACACCTGAACATCAGCAGGAGAGGACTCTTTAAAGTAGAGACACTACATACTGATATACACCTGAACATCCGCAGGAGAGGACTCTTTAAAGTAGAAACACTACTAATATGAACCTCAGCAGAATGTGGCCCCTTTAAAGCTAGATGTCCCTCTAATGCTTCTTTCTTGGACCATCTTGACTTCCTCTCAATATGAATTAAGTAATTGTGCAGAAGATATGAAATGATGTTTGTGTAATAGCACTCTCAACAGCAGAGCATCCTGCGCAGAGTTTAATGAGCTCCCTCAGCGTGCGCCACACTGCATGTCTTGCATTGTCTTGTCTAATTTCCCCGCTGATGCTGAACGGCTCAGCGAGGAGCTGTTTCTGCAGAACCACACTGAGCCATTTATCTAATAAGAAGACAGGAGGGCAAACACTACCTGCCGCTCGCTCTAATGAGTCGATGGCGTGATAAAAACACATCCCGCTCATATCTGTCCAACACAGATCTGTCTTTGTGTTGATGGCGTTGTCAGAAGGAAGGTCAAATGTGTTTATCTTCCTTACGCGTTATCTTATTCTGACAGCTTTGCTTTATGATACCGTTATGAAATTTAAATTAATTCCACAAAACAAATGTTTGAAAATATTAAAATTCCTGGCAGGTTTTTTCCGCGGCGGCAAATCCAACCTGTTTGTAGTTGCATAAAAGTCAACGCCTTTGAAAAATAATTAACATGCGATTGGTTTTTTTAATGCAGTAATATCACCGTGAAATTAAAGAACTCATTACATCTACAAGTCGCAAAATGAGAAATAACTAAATGGCGAGCGTGTTGAAAATGATTTAACCACAGCCCTAAACATCAGGAGAAACGCAGACAGCTGAGACCAGAGGACACTAAACAGTGACGCACACAGCTGGGAGACCAGAGGACACTAAACAGTGACGCACACAGCTGGGAGACCAGAGGACACTAAACAGTGACGCACACAGCTGGGAGACCAGGGGACACTAAAAAGTGACGCACACAGCTGGGAGACCAGGGGACACTAAAGAGTGACGCACACAGCAGGGAGACCAGGGGACACTAAAGAGTGACGCACACAGCTGAGAGACCAGGGGACACTAAAGAGTGACGCACACAGCTGGAAGACCAGGGGACACTAAAGAGTGACGCACACAGCTGGAAGACCAGGGGACACTAAAGAGTGATGCACACAGCTGGGAGACCAGGGGACACTAAAGAGTGACGCACACAGCTGAGAGACCAGGGGACACTAAAGAGTGACGCACACAGCTGAGAGACCAGGGGACACTAAACAGTGACGCACACAGCTAAGAGACCAGGGGACACTAAAGAGTGACGCACACAGCTGGAAGACCAGGGGACACTAAAGAGTGACACACACAGCTGGGAGACCAGGGGACACTAAACAGTGACGCACACAGCTAAGAGACCAGGGGACACTAAAGAGTGACGCACACAGCTGGGAAACCAGGGGACACTAAAGAGTGACGCACACAGCTGAGAGACCAGGGGACACTAAAGAGTGACGCACACAGCTGGGAGACCAGGGGACACTAAAGAGTGACACACACAGCTGAGAGACCAGAGGACACTAAAGAGTGACGCACACAGCTGGGAGACCAGGGGACACTAAAGAGTGACGCACACAGCTGAGAGACCAGGGGACACTAAAGAGTGACGCACACAGCTGGGAGACCAGGGGACACTAAAAAGTGACGCACACAGTTGGGAGACCAGGGGACACTAAAGAGTGACGCACACAGCTGGAAGACCAGGGGACACTAAAGAGTGACGCACACAGCTGGAAGACCAGGGGACACTAAAGAGTGATGCACACAGCTGGGAGATCACGGGACACTAAAGAGTGACGCACACAGCTGGAGACCAGGGGACACTAAAGAGTGACGCACACACCTGGGAGACCAGGGGACACTAAAGAGTGACGCACACAGCTGAGAGACCAGGGGACACTAAAGAGTGACGCACACAGCTGAGAGACCAGGGGACACTAAACAGTGACGCACACAGCTAAGAGACCAGGGGACACTAAAGAGTGACACACACAGCTAGGAGACCAGGGGACACTAAAGAGTGACGCACACAGCTGGGAGACCAGGGGACAGTAAAGAGTGACGCACACAGCTAGGAGACCAGGGGACACTAAAGAGTGACGCACACAGCTGGGAGACCAGGGGACACTAAAGAGTGACGCACACAGCTGGGAGACCAGGGGACACTAAAGAGTGACGCACACAGCTGGGAGACCATGGGACACTAAAGAGTGACGCACACAGCTGGGAGACCATGGGACACTAAAGAGTGACGCACACAGCTGGGAGAACAGGGGACACTAAAGAGTGACGCACACAGCTGGGAGACCATGGGACACTAAAGAGTGACGCACACAGCTGGGAGAACAGGGGACACTAAAGAGTGACGCACACAGCTGGGAGACCATGGGACACTAAAGAGTGACGCACACAGCTGGGAGACCAGGGGACACTAAAGAGTGACGCACACAGCTGGGAGACCAGGGGACACTAAAGAGTGACGCACACAGCTGGGAGACCATGGGACACTAAAGAGTGACGCACACAGCTGGGAGACCATGGGACACTAAAGAGTGACGCACACAGCTGGGAGAACAGGGGACACTAAAGAGTGACGCACACAGCTGGGAGACCAGGGGACACTAAAGAGTGACGCACACAGCTGGGAGAACAGGGGACACTAAAGAGTGACGCACACAGCTGGGAGACCATGGGACACTAAAGAGTGACGCACACAGCTGGGAGACCAGGGGACACTAAAGAGTGACGCACACAGCTGGGACGGAGCGCTTGGTGACGTTCAGGATGATAAAGCTGAACAACTGTCTCTGTTGTTGGAAACTTACCTAAAATGTTTGATGGTCTTATTTGAACAATGTGATCACATGACTCCTTCTGATGTCACTGCAGATCTGCTGTAAGCTAGCTAGCTAGCTAACGTAGCTAACGCAGCTAACCTTCAGATCTACTGACAAACTCTGACAGTTATGAGACAGACTAACTCTGCAACAGATAAAGTCGTCCAGTTTTAAAATTCTGAACGTCACCAAGCGCTCTGTCCCAGCTGTGTGCGTCACTTTTGAGTGTCCCCTGGTCTCCCAGCTTTGTGCGTCCCTTTTTAATGTCCCCTGGTTTCCGTTGTGTTTTGAGATTCTTTCAGCATGTTGCTTAAGCAACGCTCTTAGTAAACGCTGCGCACGTTCACTCAAGATGGTGATGTGTTTTTGGCATATTTGTATTTTTGTATTTGCATCGTAATTTTTACTATAAATAATGAAGCGTCCTCCAGTCAAACTCAATCATGTCTGCCTTCATTAATCACCAGAGCTGGGCCATTGTTGGTGCTGGAATGAGACAATGTGCCGCATTAATTACCGCCGGCGATCAGCGGTCAGATCTGCCCTCAGCCAGTCTGTAAACAAACCCTGTCCAAAGACAATATGCTGACACGGCACAATGAAGACGTATGGTCCCCTGGTCGCACCCTGCTTTGTTAATTCATCAAAATAGATCCCAAACATACAGCTGGAAGATGCAGAACGCCGACTCGCTTGATCAATGTCAAAAAGCTGTTAATTTAAAGGCCTTCTATTTGACTATCTGTAGGCATTTATTATAGGTCTCAGATTTATACAAAGACATGTCAATGAAGTGTTTTGCTCAAAATACACAACAGATCCTTCATTGATCACACACCGGGGACACACCGGGGACACACCGGGGACACACCGGGGACACATGTATAAAAGACGTCGAAAAGTGCATTTTGCGTAATAGGTGACCTTTAAATAGCTCTCTCTTACAGGGCGGATTTAAGGAACAGTCTTTTTAATAAGATTTTATGAAAACGCTCCACACTTTGCTTCTGAAAAGGTCAGAGCTGAATATTCTCTCTCTTAATAAAAAGCAGCGAGCGCTAAATGACAAAGTCCCCCTCCGACACCATTTAATTAGCCTCCATAGTGTGAAGCCACCGGGCGTGTACACAAATGTAATACATCAATCTCTCCGTCTTTAATATCGTTAAAGGGAACCTTGTTAATTAAAGCATCTTGGTCAATGCATGTGCAAGGAGTGTAAAATTAATTGTTATGAGAACTTGCAGTTACAGGGATTGAGAGGCGTGGTCTAACAGCGTCTCGTCTGAGGAAGGGGTTCAACTACAACAGCATGTCAGTGTCATCTCAGTTTGACCTCCGGAGAGAATGGAGGAGGAGGCGTAGTGTACCTAATGGAGGAGGGGGCGTAGTGTACCTAATGGAGGAGGGGGCGTAGTGTACCTAATGGAGGAGGGGGCGTAGTGTACCTACAGATAATTATTCTGCACAACAAAGAAGGTCCAATTAAATTAGTAAGATAAATGGAAAGGGATAAAGGTGGTGGCGTTGGATGTACAGTAATGAGGGCTGATAACAAAAGGGTTGGCACCATAGAAGAAGACTGTGATGTCACCCATTGGTTTGTGGACTACAGTTTTGAACCCTCAAATTTAGTTATTCATATTTTTGTATTAGCCGATAATCTGAAGTGTGCCTCTGTTAGACTCCTTTGTTTACTTCCGGGACAAAGTGACATCGTGACATCACTACGTGACACTCACGGCTGCTCGATTACGGCAAAAATCATAATCTCGATTATTTGGGTCAATAATTGTAATTGAGATTATTAATATTCATTGACTTTGAAAACATTATTGGAGAAAAACATTTGAACGGTTTGTTGTTAACAGTTGATTTCCCTGAACTTTAACTTTAACTCAACTGAAAAACCAAAAAATAAAAAGTAATAATAAAAAAATAATAGTTTTATTTCGATTATTTTCGTAATCGTTGCAAGCCATAATCGTAATCGCGATTAAAATACGATTAATTGAGCAGCCCTAACTCACGCTCCTATTGGCTAGCACTCCAACACATTGTACGTGATAAGGCTAAGGGGCGGGACATCTCTAAGCGGTTGACCAATCATAACAGAGCCGGCAAGCTAACCAATCAGAGCAGACTGGGCTCTGGTTTCAGACAGAGGGTGAAAAGAGGTGCTGCAGCACAGGCAGCATGAGAGAAGAGCTTTGTGAACATTAAGGGTCTCCTATCACGCTATTTCTAGGCATATTATGGGTCTCAGAAATATAAAAGTATGTCTATGATCATGCATTTTAGACATCCCTCATATCCCTCTGTTCCAGCCCTGTTTAGAGAAACACTGACTTTGGGTCCTTAGCTTGAAAAGCTAATGCCTGATCAGAATTCTACCGGAGATAACGTTAAATTCTGCTGTGATAAAACGCCATCCTGTTCTAAACCACATCAAGGATTATTTCTGAAACAGTTTGGAGCTCAAAGGCTTTTTCTCTTGCGGGTTTATCACAAGGTGAGTTCCTTTTATATGTCCTGCTTTTTAAACGCGTGCTCTCCAGTGCAGGTTAGCTCTGACTGTTAGCGAGGCTTGCTAATGTAAACAAAGACGAGATTACGTCCAAAACACGTCAGGCATTGTTTCTGATAGCAACTTGCTGTGGGTCCACCATCCGAAATTACGTCATATCGGCAGCAAATCTGTATCCGCTCGTTGTGCCCCCGTTTTTTAAAAGATGTGGGTACGGAGGAAAAGAGAGAGGGTTTTATTTTCTGACGCTGCGTGAGTTCCCCGACGCACCGGGGACACGTAGTTATGTATTAAAGACATCAAAAAGTGCATTTTGCATGATAGGTCCCCTTTAAAGCGTGGAGACATATAAATAGAAGGTTTTAAAAGGTATTACCATCAAAGTGTATACAAAGTAATAAGGTAATAATTATGCAGAATACTATATTATTCATGCATTACTGAGCAAACATCACTAATGTTATATCTTGTTCACTGTTGCTTTATATCAGAGCAGAGGAGACGCTAAAGATCTCCTGAACACTGAAGGAATCGTAACCAGGCGAAGCTGAAGACTACAACTCCCATGATGCCACGCTGCACAACCAAAAAATAAGCTTTCACTCCAGTAGCTTCATCGCCCTGCCTCTCCCGTAGTGGCAGGAAACTACAGATTGTGCTTCTCACAGAGTTTACAAAGTGCTGATGTTGTGTTCCCCTCCGCTGGGACGCATCTGGCTCACAGCTGTGTCTCCTGTCTTAATTGCAGCAGCTTGACTGTAGTCAGCAGATATTGTGAGGAGTGGGCTCCCCTCATTGCTCACTTGTTTTCGGGGTGTGTTGTGCTGGTGTGTAGCGCCCCCTGTCAGTGGAGTCCAGTACTGATCACTGAGCAGTTGAGATGCAACTGAAGAGGGCAGTGGGAGGTTTACCACATGAATACAAATGGGTTGCAGAGAATTCATTTTCACAAAGAATAAAACCCGGTGTGATCCAGGAGGTTAGAGCAACATCTGAATTTTTTTTTTATTGAGATCTGAGATTAAAGTCAAAGAATATTTTTGTTTTACAAACTTGGACTTTTTGTCTCTTTTGGACTTTTTCTCAGACTTTGATTTTTTTTAAGATTTAAAATGATTTTCTTAGACTTTGATTTTTTTTTCTCAAAATTCAGAAATCTGACTTTTCCCAGATTTTTTTCTAACATTTTGAAGTTTTTCTCTGACTTTTTCTCAGATTTTGACTTTTTTCTCAAAATTCTGATTTCTGACTTCTTTCTAAGAATTATTCATTTTTCCAAACTTCGACTTTTTCTTGACTTTTTTTCCAAACTTCGACTTTTTTCTTATAATTTGACTTTTTTTCTCAAAATTCAGAAACTGGACTTGTCTCAATTTTGATGAACTGAAACCTGACAATTCTCACAGTTTGACTTTTTTCTCAGATGTTGATTATATTCTTAGATTTCTGTCTCTTTTTTAATCAAACTTTTTTTTAATTCTGACTATTCCTCAAGATATTTCCTTCCTATGGTTTCCTATATCCTAAGTATGTCTGATTAACAGCAAGACATCAACTTGGGCTTACTGACACCACAGAGTACACACTCTAAGTTTACCATTTTAATTAGATGACGGATATTCAATACAGAGCAACAATTTATATTTATCAAAGTGACATTAAAAACAGGTTTGCTATCTTCTTCTGCTCGTCTTCACGGCAGCATCAGTGCTCAAACATTTCCTGTGAAAGTAAAACGGTATTAGATCAAGAGGAAAGGTTTTACTGTGAATTCTTTCAGCTTGTATTTTAAAGTGTAGTGCCTACCTGCTCCAGATCCTTCTCCACAATAATGTTAGAGGAGAGTCCCTGCAGCAAACACAGCGCACGTACATATTTAAAGTCAAACAGAAGATTTCATACGCAGCCTGACCTTGGAGTTATTTAGTTCTTGGTGCTTTGTGAATACATATGTCTATGTCTGGCACTCACACTTAAATTACAAGATATAAGGGTGTAATAAATGTGTAATGGGTGAACAGTAATGTGAGCGTAGATATTAATAATTAGAACATAGTAATGAATTAACCGTATCAAATGCTGTCTTCATGTACATTATTTATGTTCTTGTACATATCATATTCTATTCACATGTATATAGACTTCATGCACAATTGTTTACCTCCCGGGAGACCCTCCTCTCTGCTGAGCTCTGCTGAGCAAACACAACGGCATCGTGGACGGAGAGGAAGAGATTACTGCGGGAAATATTCCCGTCATCAAACGCTCCTCCGGCCTCCAGCTCCGCATACACCTGAGCTGCCAGACGACACATAGCACAGGAAGATTTAGAGGTCCCCTAGCATACTGTGTTTCATCAATGTATCACAGGTCTCAGATATATACAGAGCCTGTCTCTGATTGGCTGAAACACCAAACAGATCATTGCAGCATTACCCATAATCCCCTCTGTTTCAGCCCTGTTTCCAAAGTGCTGATTCTCTGTCTGTTACTTTAGATGAAAATAAGGAGCCCCTCCCCACGCCCCTCTGAGAGACATTTGGTTACAAAGAACTCAATGGAGCTCTAGGAGGAGATTCAGGTGATAGGGGGGGGGGGGGGTTACCTTGTTGGTGATTGGCTAATGGTGACACAAGACACAACATCGTTATGACATCATAAAGTGGCCAAAATCTGATCAGCTCATTTTCAGACAGGTTTTTATAGAAATGGATCAAAAAGAGAGAAAATCTTTGTTCCTGAAACTTTCAGAGTCTCTTTCCACAGAGGGGACACATGTTGATGTAGAAGAGACATGAAGAAGAGGGGACACATGTTGATGTAGAAGAGACATGAAGAAGAGGGGACACATGTTGATGTAGAAGAGACATGAAGAAGAGGGGACACATGTTGATGAAGAAGAGACATGAAGAAGAGGGGACACATGTTGATGTAGAAGAGACATGAAGAAGAGGGGACACATGTTGATGTAGAAGAGACATGAAGAAGAGGGGACACATGTTGATGTAGAAGAGACATGAAGAAGAGAGGACACGTGTTGATGTAGAAGAGACATGAAGAAGAGGGGACACATGTTGATGTAGAAGAGACATGAAGAAGAGGGGACACATGTTGATGTAGAAGAGACATGGAGAAGAGGGGACACATGTTGATGTAGAAGAGACATGGAGAAGAGGGGACACATGTTGATGTAGAAGAGACATGGAGAAGAGGGGACACATGTTGACCTTTAAACAGAGTGAAACAAAGGATTTTATCTCAAACTGTGAACACCACAGAGTATTTACCTGAAGGAGGCACGTGCGTCCTTGTAGGATAAGAGTTTACTTAATCTCCGTGTCCTTCAGACCTTAACACTTCTTGTTGAATGAATGATTACATCTCTGTTTCTTTGCAAACAACTGTGAAATTCTCCTGATACATTTAAATAAGATCTTACCTTGAACGTTAGCCAGGTACAGTTTAATGCCCAGCGTGGAGTAGCTGGAGTTCATCTGTGAGGGGAATAAAGGGAAGCAGACTGTTGGAATAACTAGCATTTTCTCACACTTAAAAATTACAAGATATAAAGGTGTAATATGGGCGAACATATTGAAAGAAATCAGTCATTTCAGCGTAGATATTAATAATTAGAAAATAGCAATGAATTAATCAATCATAATTAATTGTCTTAATGTACATTATTTAATTTCATATTCTGTTCTTGTACTTATCATATTCTATTTACATGTCTTCTTGCACTATTTTTGTATTTTATTATATAAATTGCATTGTTGGAGGTCAGAAGAATTTCATTGCCATTTCTACACAGTAGCTTATGTGCAGGGGTGGGAAGTAGTGGAGTACAAATACTTTGTTACTGTACTTAAGTACATTTTTCTGGTATCAGTACTTTACTCCACTACTTATTTTTCTGACGACTTTTTACTTTTACTTCCTACATGTTGAACTCAAATACCTGTACTTTCTACTTCTTACATGTTGAACACAAATACCTGTACTTTCTACTTCTTACATGTTGAACACAAATACCTGTACTTTCTACTTCTTACATGTTGAACTCAAATACCTGTACTTTCTACTTCTCACATGTTGAACCCAAATACCTGTACTTTTCTACTTCTCACATGTTGAACACAAATACCTGTACTTTCTACTTCTCACATGTTGAACACAAATACCTGTACTTTCTACTTCTCACATGTTGAACACAAATACCTGTACTTTCTACTTCTCACATGTTGAACTCAAATACCTGCACTTTCTACTTCTTACATGTTGAACTCAAATACCTGTACTTTCTACTTCTTACATGTTGAACTCAAATACCTGTACTTTCTACTTCTCACATGTTGAACTCAAATACCTGTACTTTCTACTTCTTACATGTTGAACTCAAATACCTGTACTTTCTACTTCTTACATGTTGAACTCAAATACCTGTACTTTCTACTTCTTACATGTTGAACTCAAATACCTGAACTTTCTACTTCTTACATGTTGAACCCAAATACCTGTACTTTCTACTTCTCACATGTTGAACCCAAATACCTGTACTTTCTACTTCTCACATGTTGAACCCAAATACCTGTACTTTCTACTTCTTACATGTTGAACTCAAATACCTGTACTTTCTACTTCTCACATGTTGAACCCAAATACCTGTACTTTCTACTTCTCACATTTTCCAAACAGCTGGTTCCTTTAGTCTGAATGTGTGTTTGGTGGCGTGATCATTATTCTTTAGAGCAGGGGTCGGCAACCCCTGGCACGCGGCCCCGTAACCAGTGGCACGCTAGGAATAAGTGGAATAAGTGTGCAACATATTTCAAATTGTATTTTTGGATCCTGAACGAGGCCGCCGCCAGAGCGGGTCTCCCCGTTACCTGCAGAAGGAAGCCACGCACGCAGCGCAGCCCCGCTCTCACCACAGAGAGGAAAGCACTTCACTAACTGCAGTTCCCATAAGGAGCTGTACAAATGCCGCAGTTTCTGCGTGGCTGTGTCTTTAGTTGAAAGCCCAGTGGCGATCTGATCATCTCTCATTGAAATAATATGCTACAAAGGGGCGGACTGGCCATCTGTGTGCTGAACTTTCCTGTCGGCTCCCAGACCGTAGTCGAGGAGGGCAGAAGCAACAAGCTTCAGGTTCAATACCCCACTTTAGCTTCAATGACTGGAGATGGGCGAGCTCTCCTTGGGAGGCCGTTGCATTTATTTAGCTGTTCTTCTGTTTCACAAAATACATCACAGACCTGTTTCTCTGCTTCCTCGTTTCACTTCCAGAAAAATACACACGTTCTCTCACTGTCGCTCTACCATCCACACACACACACATGCACAAGCCACACCCCTCTCTCTCTTAAAGGGACAGGATCTCATCTCACTCTGCGTCACCCTAATATCATAACATGTGTTCTGGAGAATCACAGAACGGACGATCGTCCTTATTATTATGCCGTTTAAACCAATTATTTAAATGTGATTGTTAAATTCGGCATCATGTAAGTTGGCTGACAGGTCCACACACTGCTTCCCCGCAGCGAGGCTCCCCCCCCCCCCCCACCCCCCGTTGATAATTCTCGATCACTGGCACGCTGATAACAATTTTTTTTTTAAATGGCACTTCATATCAAAAAGGTTGCCGACCCCTGCTTTAGAGTCATTGCCTATTGATTTGAACACGATCCGTGTATCCATCATTTCCTGGTCTTCTCTAAAGAAGAGGGACCAATGGAAACGTTGTCATGTTGCCGTTGTTCAGCATGGAAACATTCATTAGCTAACAATGACATTATTGTTCTATTGATATAAAGGGAGGTCAGGTACTCTTTAAAACAGCTGCTAGTTATGGGTACTTTTTACTGAAGTACATTTCAAAGCCTCTTTACTTTTACTTGAGTAAAGAAGTTTAGTCAGTACTTCTACTTTCACCAGAGTATTTTTAAACACGAGTATCTGCACTTCTACTTGAGTAAATGTGCATTTGACAATAAAACCATTGAATCTTTTCTCAATTACTTTTCATTGTAAACATTTCTAACCTTTATCAGCGTGTTGATGCCCGTCAAGTCCATGAAGCAGACGCCTGGCAGGTCCAGGATCAGTGTGTGGAAGGGGGTGGGCTTCAGCTCCAGGGTGGGTGGGGGGGGATCCTGCTCCCCCACATTGGCGTCACCAGAGTGGAAGTTAACGTAGCTGGTGTTTTGGCTGCTCGTATCAAAGTCATCCTGCATCTCCAGCTGAGAGATGATCTTCGTCAGAGGAGAGAGGAAGGTCACGGGAGAATAAAATAATATATAAAACTTGGTCTGTGGTCTATTTTCCGTGTGCAAGGTCCTCTATGTATGTTATAAGTATATATCTTTCTTTCATTTTTCTGTATTTATTAATTGTGTATTACTTATGTGTTATTACTGTATTACATGAGGATGGAATGAAGGGTAAAAATACAATTACTTAGAAAAGCTGGACACTCACAGAAAGTGTTTAAAATACTGGGAGGATGAAGCAGGGGGGCGTGATTAGCCTCGTGGATTTAAGAAAATATTAAGGTTGAAGATGAATGTGAAGGAAAGAAGGCTTTCAATGCTCGGTGAGATGTACAGTGTCTAAATTGTTTAAAGTAATTAAACTCCTTGACATTTATGAGAGGGACTGCTCGAAAGTAGGATATTTGGGATATCCGTCGTAGCCAGGGTTTACGATCAGTTTTTGGGTGATTTGTACTGAGGAACAAGTATCACATCACGACGGGTGGAAAATAGTGTTTTGGTAACACGGGGTGTTCAGGTAACACTTAAAGACTTTGTTATGGAACGCAAAGCAGAGTAGGGGGCTAGTACACCCTCCTGAGGGTCCGATTGTGGATGTCATGTGAGCAAAACATGGTGAAAACAGTCTAAATTAATGTATGAAATGTTGGGATTTCCAAAGGGAGGTTCTTTGAGTAAATTAGAAATCAAGAACCGAAAGAATTGAACTATTCATATCTTAGACTGCACTGTAACTTTTATCTTTTAATGTTTATTTTATTAGCATTTCTTTTTAATGACTGATTTTAAATGCCATCTTACCTTCATGTATTAATCATGTACAGATACTGCATGAATGTGTTAACCTCTGACTTGAATTATGTTTTAAGTTTGTTCCGTGTCAAATTGTTAAAGCACTTTGAGCTGTGTATGAACAGTACAAATAAATAGAGTTATTATTATTTTAATTAATTTATAAACATGATCCCACTTGAGACTTCATGGTCACCAGAGTGCTGGATTTCCTCTTCCTCGCCTCCTTCCTCTCCTCTTTCTCTTTCCCCTTCTCCTCTTTCTCTTTCCCCTTCTCCTCTTTCTCCAAGAACTTCCTCCTGGCCAGGATCAGTTTTCCAGGATCCAGTCCGGTCTGAAAACAGAAATAAACATTAAAAAACTGCACAAAATACTCACGAAGAGTGACGGAAAAAAGGTGGAAGGTCAAGTGTTTAACGTACCTTTTTAATGACCCTCTGACGAAACATTTCGGCATTTGCAAAGTAGAGTGGGGAGCAATAATTCACTATTTTCACACCTGTTATTGAAATGACCTGTGGAGATATTGCAAAAAAGATTCAACACAATTCCTCTGAGACTATCTTTGCAGCAACAGAAAATATTCAGTTCTCATACCTTACTGTACACTTTAGGGTTTTTGTAGATGTCTGTATCCATAATCTGAGCGACTGCAGAACCATTACGACTGTGAGAAACGACATTTAAATAACACACACATTAATATACACTCTACTGCTTTTCATTTCGGTTTAAAAATACGGTGTCAGGAGGTGAACACTAACAGGGACACGGTATGGGCTACAGACAGGAAGTGAACACTAACAGGGACACGGTATGGGCTACAGACAGGAAGTAAACACTAACAGGGACACGGTATGGGCTACAGAAAGGAAGTGAACAGGAACACGGTATGGGCTACAGACAGGAAGTGAACACTAACAGGAACACGGTGTGGGCTACAGACAGGAAGTGAACACTAACAGGAACACGGTGTGGGCTACAGACAGGAAGTAAACACTAACAGCAACACGGTGTGGGCTACAGACAGGAAGTAAACACTAACAGGAACACGGTGTGGGCTACAGACAGGAAGTGAACACTAACAGGAACACGGTGTGGGCTACAGACAGGAAGTGAACACTAACAGGAACACGGTATGGGCTACAGACAGGAAGTGAACACTAACAGGAACACGGTGTGGGCTACAGACAGGAAGTAAACACTAACAGGAACACGGTGTGGGCTACAGACAGGAAGTAAACACTAACAGGAACACGGTGTGGGCTACAGACAGGAAGTGAACACTAACAGGGATCACGGTATGGGCTACAGACAGGAAGTGAACACTAACAGGAACACGGTGTGGGCTACAGACAGGAAGTGAACACTAGGAACACGGTATGGGCTACAGACAGGAAGTAAACACTAACAGGAACACGGTATGGGCTACAGACAGGAAGTAAACACTAACAGGAACACGGTGTGGGCTACAGACAGGAAGTGAACACTAGGAACACGGTATGGGCTACAGACAGGAAGTGAACACTAACAGGGACACGGTGTGGGCTACAGACAGGAAGTGAACACTAACAGGGGCACAGTGTGGGCTACAGACAGGAAGTGAACACTAACAGGGACACGGTATGGGCTACAGACAGGAAGTGAACACTAACAGGGACACGGTGTTGGCTACAGACAGGAAGTGAACACTAGGAACACGGTATGGGCTACAGACAGGAAGTGAACACTAACAGGGACACGGTGTGGGCTACAGACAGGAAGTGAACACTAGGAACACGGTATGGGCTACAGACAGGAAGTGAACACTAACAGGGACACGGTGTGGGCTACAGACAGGAAGTGAACACTAACAGGGACACGGTGTGGGCTACAGACAGGAAGTGAACACTAACAGGGACACGGTGTGGGCTACAGACAGGAAGTGAACACTAACAGGGACACGGTATGGGCTACAGACAGGAAGTAAACACTAACAGGGACACGGTATGGGCTACAGAAAGGAAGTGAACAGGAACACGGTATGGGCTACAGACAGGAAGTGAACACTAACAGGAACACGGTGTGGGCTACAGACAGGAAGTGAACACTAACAGGAACACGGTGTGGGCTACAGACAGGAAGTAAACACTAACAGCAACACGGTGTGGGCTACAGACAGGAAGTAAACACTAACAGGAACACGGTGTGGGCTACAGACAGGAAGTGAACACTAACAGGAACACGGTGTGGGCTACAGACAGGAAGTGAAACACTAACAGGAACACGGTATGGGCTACAGACAGGAAGTGAACACTAACAGGAACACGGTGTGGGCTACAGACAGGAAGTAAACACTAACAGGAACACGGTGTGGGCTACAGACAGGAAGTAAACACTAACAGGAACACGGTGTGGGCTACAGACAGGAAGTGAACACTAACAGGGATCACGGTATGGGCTACAGACAGGAAGTGAACACTAACAGGAACACGGTGTGGGCTACAGACAGGAAGTGAACACTAGGAACACGGTATGGGCTACAGACAGGAAGTAAACACTAACAGGAACACGGTATGGGCTACAGACAGGAAGTAAACACTAACAGGAACACGGTGTGGGCTACAGACAGGAAGTGAACACTAGGAACACGGTATGGGCTACAGACAGGAAGTGAACACTAACAGGGACACGGTGTGGGCTACAGACAGGAAGTGAACACTAACAGGGGCACAGTGTGGGCTACAGACAGGAAGTGAACACTAACAGGGACACGGTATGGGCTACAGACAGGAAGTGAACACTAACAGGGACACGGTGTTGGCTACAGACAGGAAGTGAACACTAGGAACACGGTATGGGCTACAGACAGGAAGTGAACACTAACAGGGACACGGTGTGGGCTACAGACAGGAAGTGAACACTAGGAACACGGTATGGGCTACAGACAGGAAGTGAACACTAACAGGGACACGGTGTGGGCTACAGACAGGAAGTGAACACTAACAGGGACACGGTGTGGGCTACAGACAGGAAGTGAACACTAACAGGGACACGGTGTGGGCTACAGACAGGAAGTGAACACTAACAGGGACACGGTGTGGGCTACAGACAGGAAGTGAACACTAGGAACACGGTATGGGCTACAGACAGGAAGTAAACACTAACAGGGACACGGTGTGGGCTACAGACAGGAAGTGAACACTAACAGGGACACGGTGTGGGCTACAGACAGGAAGTGAACACTAGGAACACGGTATGGGCTACAGACAGGAAGTAAACACTAACAGGGACACGGTGTGGGCTACAGACAGGAAGTGAACACTAGGAACACGGTATGGGCTACAGACAGGAAGTGAACACTAACAGGGACACGGTGTGGGCTACAGACAGGAAGTGAACACTAACAGGGACACGGTGTGGGCTACAGACAGGAAGTGCACACTAACAGGGACACGGTGTGGGCTACAGACAGGAAGTGAACACTAGGAACACGGTATGGGCTACAGACAGGAAGTGAACACTAACAGGGACACGGTGTGGGCTACAGACAGGAAGTGAACACTAGGAACACGGTATGGGCTACAGACAGGAAGTGAACTATAACAGCGACACGGTGTGGGCTACAGACAGGAAGTAAACACTAACAGGGACACGGTGTGGGCTACAGACAGGAAGTGAACACTAACAGGGACACGGTGTGGGCTACAGACAGGAAGTAAGAGTTTAAGGACTTGTGGATCAGAAACAGAGTTGGACAGTGCTGCCGTAAAGTTGTTGTTGTCGTAGTTCTAGCCGTTGGTGCGCCGTGGAACGGAGTTTTTTTTTCATAGCGGAAGAAATAAGAACATTTTTTAATAACTTAAATGAATATTGGGAGTCGACTCATTAGCTGGTTTAGTACAGTATCTGGCCGTGTAATAAGTGGGATAAAGTGCAGAGTCTGGTCTTCGTTTCCCCATAATGGCCGCCCCGCTGCACATCATCCCTTACTTGCATGGAGTTTACTCACAACTGTGTCTTGAATATGACCACCAGGATGGAGAAGCCCACCCCGACAGCCACTCCGTACGGCAGGCTGAGGAAAAAGGTTGCCAAGAACGACACGACCCACACACACTGCAGGAGAAAGAATAATACAAATGAAAATAACATATGGGGAATCTTATCGTGCTGCAATATTATGCAGTGTCACCCCCGGGCCATAAGACTGTTTGCAACTATCAATATTCCAATTACTGCATATAGACCAGGGGTGTCAAACTCAAGGCCCGGGTGTCACGATCTGTCCGTGTTGTGTTTTGTCTGTCTGTTTCTGTCTTTAGTTTCCTGTTTTATTTTGTAAAGTGTTCACCCCCCGTTTCCTGCCTGTTGTAATCTGTCTGTGATTCCCTGTCAGTTTCCCTGGTGTGTCTAATTTACCCGATTGTGTTCACCTGGTGTCCCTGTGTTTTCTCCTCCCTCCTCACCTGTGTCTTGTTTGTGTGATTAGTCTTGTGTGTATTTAAGTTCTGGTTTTTCTGTCTGTCTTTGTCGGTTCGTCTTGTGTCATGACCTGGTCTGCGGTGAGTGTTCTGTTCTGTCTTTGTGATTATGTAGCCTTGAAATAAAGGAGTCATTTTTGTCACTATAATCTGCATTTGGGTCCTACTTCCCACACACACCGTAACATTACGAACCGACCAGAAATGGGCCCAGCAGATCCGTTCGAGTGGGAATTATTCAATTTTTCCTTTTTTTTGGCTAACTGCTCGGATCGATGGAAGAGAGCACCCGGAGTTCAGCAGCGAGAGGCTGTGTTGTCGGAGGCGCGCCAAATGGCTAGAGAGAAACCAGGTTTGGTGAAGTTCTTACCTGGCTGGATTTCAAAGATCCTCCCGGTGTGTGATTCCCGGCCTGCTAGCCCCGGGCATGCTAGCTCCCTGCCTCCCGATTCCCAACCTGGCACCATACGCCTTGGTGGGTTCCGTCTGGAGTCAGCCCCGGCTTCTTCCCCATTTCCTGCTCCTGTCCAGGATCCGTTCTCGGGTACTCGTCTGGCTTATGGAGGTCCACGGAGTATTCAGGCGGCTGCTAAAGGAGTCGTCGCAAGGCCAGGTTAGCCCGAGCCCTAGCAGCCATGGTTCCGGTTACAGTTCCGGCCCCAGCAGCCATGGTTCTGGCTCCAGTACCGGCTCCAGTACCCCTGGTCGCGACTCCAGTTTCGGCTCCAGGACTGGCTTACCGGCCAACGCCAGCTCCCCGAGTCCTGTCGGCATACCGGCCGACTCCAGCACCTCGTCTCTTGTTGGCTCCCCAGCCAACACCAGCTCCCCGTGTCCTGTCGGCGTACCGGCCGACTCCAGCACCTCGTCTCTTGTTGGCTCCCCAGCCAACACCAACTCCTCGTGTCCTGTTGGCTCCCCAGCCAACTCCAGCTCCCCATGTCCTGTCGGCGTACCGGCCGACTCCAGCACCTCGTCTCTTGTTGGCTCCCCAGCCAACACCAGCTCCCCGTGTCCTGTCGGCGTACCGGCCGACGCCAGCTCCTCGTGTCCTGTCGGCGTACCGGCCGACTCCAGCACCCCGTGTTCTGTTGGCAAACCAACTCTCTCAAGTTTCCCCTCCAGACACCTCTCAAGTCCCCTCTCAGGTCCCCTCTCCAGTTTCCTCTCGAGTTCCCTCTCAAGCCCTCTCTCGAGTCCCTTCTCTAGTCCCCTCTCGAGTCACCTCTCAAGTTCCTACCCGAGTCCCCTCTCAAGTTTCCCCTCAGGTCTCCTCTCGAGTTCCCTCTCAAGTCCCCTCTCAGGTCCCCTCTCGAGTTACCTCTCGAGTCACCTCTCGAGTTCCCTCTCAGGTCCCCTCTCAGGTCCCCTCTCGAGTCTTTTCTCGTGTCCCCTCTCAAGTCAACTCTCCAGTGTCCTCTCGAGTCACCTCTCAAGTTTCCCCTCAGGTCTCCTCTCGAGTTCCCTCTCAGGTCCCCTCTCGAGTTACCTCTCGAGTCACCTCTCGAGTTCCTTCTCAGGTCCCCTCTCAGGTCCCCTCTCGAGTCTTTTCTCGTGTCCCCTCTCAAGTCAACTCTCCAGTGTCCTCTCGAGTCACCTCTCAAGTTTCCCCTCAGGTCTCCTCTCGAGTTCCTTCTCAGGTCCCCTCTCAGGTCCCCTCTCGAGTCTTTTCTCGTGTCCCCTCTCAAGTCAACTCTCCAGTGTCCTCTCGAGTCACCTCTCAAGTTTCCCCTCAGGTCTCCTCTCGAGTTCCCTCTCAAGTCCCCTCTCAGGTCCCCTCTCGAGTTACCTCTCGAGTCACCTCTCGAGTTCCTTCTCGAGTCCCCTCTCAGGTCTCCTCTCGAGTTACCTCTCGAGTCTCCTCTCGAGTTCCCTCTCAAGTCCCTTCTCAGGTCCCCTCTCGAGTTACCTCTCGAGTCTCCTCTCGAGTTCCCTCTCAAGTCCCTTCTCAGGTCCCCTCTCGAGTTATCTCTCGAGTCAACTCTCAAGTGTCCTCTCGAGTCACCCCCCAAGTCAACTCTCCAGTGTCCTCTCGAGTCACCTCTCAAGTTTCCCCTCAGGTCTACTCTCGAGTTCCCTCTCAAGTCCCCTCTCAGGTCCCCTCTCGAGTTACCTCTCGAGTCACCTCTCGAGTTCCTTCTCAAGTCAACTCTCCAGTGTCCTCTCGAGTCACCTCTCAAGTCAACTCTCCAGTGTCCTCTCGAGTCAACTCTCCAGTGTCCTCTCGAGTCACCTCCCAAGTCAACTCTCCAGTGTCCTCTCGAGTCACCTCTCAAGTTTCCCCTCAGGTCTCCTCTCGAGTTACCTCTCGAGTCAACTCTCGAGTTCCTTCTCGAGTCCACTCTCCAGTTTCCTCTCAAGTTCCCTCTCAAGCCCTCTCTCGAGTCCCCACTCAAGCCCCTACTCATGTCCAGTTGGAGGTCCCGCAGACTAGTCTTCTGCCGGGGGTCCTGCCAACCCCCATGTCTTGTCCAGTTGGAGGTCCCGCAGACTAGCCCTCTGCCGGGGGTCCTGCCAACCCCATGTCCTGTCCAGTTGGAGGTCCCGCAGACTAGCCCTCTGCCGGGGTCCTGCCAACCCCATGTCTTGTCCAGTTGGAGGTCCCGCAGACTAGCCCTCTGCCGGGGGTCCTGCCAACCCCATGTCTTGTCCAGTTGGAGGTCCCGCAGACTAGTCTCCTGCCGGGGGTCCTGCCAACCCCATGTCCTGTCCAGTTGGAGGTCCCGCAGACTAGCCCTCTGCGGGGGTCCTGCCAACCCCATGTCTTGTCCAGTTGGAGGTCCCGCAGACTAGCCCTCTGCCGGGGGTCCTGCCAACCCCATGTCTTGTCCAGTTGGAGGTCCGCAGACTAGTCTCCTGCCGGGGGTCCTGCCAACCCCATGTCCTGTCCAGTTGGAGGTCCCGCAGACTAGCCCTCTGCCGGGGGGTCCTGCCAACCCCATGTCTTGTCCAGTTGGAGGTCCCGCAGACTAGCCCTCTGCCGGGGGTCCTGCCAACCCTTTGTCCTGTCCCGTTGGAGGCCCCGCCGACTAGCCCTCTGCCGGGGGTCCTGCCAACCCCATGTCTTGTCCAGTTGGAGGTCCCGCAGACTAGTCTCCTGCCGGGGGTCCTGCCAACCCCGTGTCCTGTCCCGTTGGAGGTCCCGCCGACTACGCTCCTGCCGTGGGTCCTGCCAACCCTATGTCCTGTGCCGTTGGGAGGTCCCGCTGTCTACTCTCCTGCCGGGGGTCCTGCCAATCCTATGTCCTGTGCTGTTGGAGGCCCCGCCGACTACTCTCCTGCCGGGGGTCCTGCCAACCCTGTGTCCTGTCCCGTTGGAGGCCCCGCCGACTACTCTCCTGCCGGGGGTCCTGCCAACCCTTTGTCCTGTCTCGTTGGAGGTCCCGTCGTCCACCCTCCTGCTGGGGGTCCTGCCAACTCCTGGTCCTCTTCCGTGGGGGATCCTGCCGAAGCCTGTCCCGCCGGCTCCGGTTCCTGTCCGGCCGACACCGGGTCCTGCCCGGCCTCCGGAGCTGTCTGGTCTTCGCCCTCATGCTCGGCCCCCTGAGTTCGCCCGCTGTGGCCTTCGCCCCACCATGGACTCTGCCTTGCCCCCGGGCCGTTCCGCCCGAGTTTCCCACCTTAGACTCTGCCTTGCCCCCGGGCCGTCCGCCCGAGACCCCCACCTTGGACTCTGCCTTGCCCCCGGGTCGTCCGCCCGAGTTCCCCACCATGGACTCTGCCTTGCCCCCGGGCCGTCCGCCCGAGACCCCCACCTTGGACTCTGCCTTGCCCCCGGGCCGTCCGCCCGAGTTCCCCCACCTTAGACTCTGCCTTGCCCCCGGGCCGTCCGCCCGAGATCCCTTCCTGTTCCCCTACTGGGCTCCTGGGCGGTCAGCTTAGTCCCGTCCTCCGGACCCCCTCCACCCACCCTGGTGGCCTAGGGATACGTCCCTCCTCCGGACCCCCTCCACCCACCCTGCTGGACTGTGTGGGATTTTTGTTTTTGGGGTTTAGGGACGCCTGGGATCCGTCCCTTGAGGGGGGGGTTCTGTCACGATCTGTCCGTGTTGTGTTTTGTCTGTCTGTTTCTGTCTTTAGTTTCCTGTTTTATTTTGTAAAGTGTTCACCCCCCGTTTCCTGCCTGTTGTAATCTGTCTGTGATTCCCTGTCAGTTTCCCTGGTGTGTCTAATTTACCCGATTGTGTTCACCTGGTGTCCCTGTGTTTTCTCCTCCCTCCTCACCTGTGTCTTGTTTGTGTGATTAGTCTTGTGTGTATTTAAGTTCTGGTTTTTCTGTCTGTCTTTGTCGGTTCGTCTTGTGTCATGACCTGGGCTGCGGTGAGTGTTCTGTTCTGTCTTTGTGATTATGTAGCCTTGAAATAAAGGAGTCATTTTTGTCACTATAATCTGCATTTGGGTCCTACTTCCCACACACACCGTAACACCGGGGGCCAAATCCGGCCCGTGACTTCATTTTATGCGGCCCACAACAGCTCTGAAAGAATATAATATGTGTATTATACGGTTACATTTACAGAAGCACGTTGCCCATAAACTACATGTCCCACAATGCATCTCAAATTTGACTTTTTTCTCAGAATTTGACTTTTTTTTCAAAATGTCACTTTTTTTTGTTGACATTCTTTCTTCATGATTTGGCTTTTCTTTTTAAATTATTTTGTGACATTCTCACTGAAGAGACTTGCAAATATTTGCCCTACACTTCTGCTTTCAGACGTAGTTAATGATGAAGTTATTACCCTATCCGATAATAATCCAATGCAGAGGCAATAATGTAATATAATACATTATTTTATATATATTAAATATTTATATATGTATTTTTATATAGTCTTAAAGTTACAACCGGCCCTTTGAGTGCAACCATAATGCTGAAGTGGACCGTGATGAAATTGAGTTTGACCCCCCTGATATAGACTATTCAGCACAATTTCTATCATATTGAATGTATTGCATCTGAGGCTTTCACTCACACAGTCCAGTCTGCTCTTCTTCCATAAGTAGTACGGATCAGAAAGCTGCAGCAGAGTGTTCTTCAGGTTCACTGCTATTAGAGCTCCGAGCACCGACTGAGAAACACACATTACACCTGTCAGCATGCATACATTCATCTTACCTTTACCATCATTACAAAACACTCTCTGCTATTTAACATGTGCAATATTATTAATAATGTTCCTTGATAACGTGCAATTGCCACTACGTTTTTTTGCACCATTCAATACTGCTCGTCACTGTACAGTTTTTTACATTCATTATTTGACCGTCTATGTTTCTAGTAGTTATTTAATTGCTCTTCGTACTGCACCGTTAGTGTACAGTTCTCTGTTGTAGCTCCGTCACAACAATTTCCTTTGGGATAGATAAATTCATATCTTATCTTGTCTTATTTATCCATGTCATCTGTCAGTTACACAATACAGCTGTATTTATAAAGCACTTTAAAACCTCCAGACCAAAGTGCTGTACAGTCAAATAAACACAATTCACACATCTCAGCTCACACACCATACAACAAGTACAAGTAAAGACAATAGACAATTTAAAAGCAATAAAGCATGTTTAAGCATTATCATCTCACTTCCAGCTGCTCTGCTCTTGTTATTGATGAAACTGAGCTATTGGACACTACTGTCTGTCAAACTGATTGTTTGTAATTCAGTCAGACAACTCACGTGTTCTTAATATGTTTATTAGAGCAGCATATAGTTGAGCTTGGCGTCTAGGCTCGGGCCTCATCACTCCACAGATTTACATATTGAGTGATGATTAGACACTGTAACTATCCCCCGAGCCTACAGGTGGAAGCTGGGGTGGTGGTGGGGCAGGCGAGCAGCACGTGAACGCATCAGCAATGTGACAGCGCTGCAGCATTAGCGAGGCAGAGGCAGAAGACCTGGCAGCTTAAATTGAGCGACAAGTTAAGGAGATTGTGTTTGGTTGGTTGTAAGAGAGACGTGTCACGTGTTAAAGGTGACCTATCATGCAAAATGCACTTGTGTACGTCTTTTATACATGAATGTGTGTCCCCGGTGTTCCAGGGAACTCACCAAGTGTCAGAAAACACAACCCTCTCTATTTTCCTCCATCCCCAAATCTCTAAAAAAAAGTGGCTGCAACGGATCTGATACAGACTGATCCAGATTTCACAGAAGTGGCACTACGGCTATTGGGCCAACTCCACCAATCAGGAGGAGACAGCCACGGACATTGCCGTTTGAAAGCGCTGGAGAAGCTGTAGTACATATGCCAGGCCTGTAGATGGTGCTGTTCTCACAGAATCAGCCCGTGCAAAGACAGTGTTAAATTGAGCGAAATGAGGAATGGCTCAAATGCATGATCTGTTTGGTATTTTGAAAAATAAAAAGTATAAATATGCCTTAGGTATGGTCCTACACTATATTATTCAAATATAGCATGATAGGTCCACTTTAATGTGCTCGAGTTGACCGCCTGAACTAGCTCGCAGGCTTCGCCCCATTACGTCATGAATTTATTTAACAGACTGTACGTGGTTTGTCATGCTTTGCTTTCTGCTATTTTGTTCACGTATGTCTGTGAGACGTTGCTTTTGTCGGGACCCCCTTGAAAACCAGATGGTGCATCTCAAGGGGGTTTATCCTAATACATACATTTCTATAATAAAAGTAACAATCTACAAGATGTCAAAATGTTATCTTGCTCCTCTGTGCTCTTACCTTGGGAAGAGGCTTCAGGAAGGCTCCCAGTGAGAGCATGGTCACCATGACAACCAGCATCACACACAGACTGGCAAACTGAGAGAGGAGAGACGCAGGAGCAGAGGTTAGCAGCTGTTAGGTCTTATAGTGCATGTCAGGAAATACACACAATACATGACCTCAAGTTCAGTTTATTCACAAACAGTCATGATTCAAATTAAATGCAGATTAAAATCTATGTAAAAAGAAACATTAACAACCAATAGTACACCTAACAGTAACCAGTAACTAATTATATGTCGACAGATATGTGGAAAGTGGAAATTACAGCACAATTTAGTACTTTGATTACAAAGTAGAGTAACTAGTTTCGAAGTCACCAGACTTTAACATACAGTATTTTAGTAGCTCTTAGCATATAAAGACATTTTCACATACAGTAGTTATGACTCTAATTCCATGCACTCTGCAGACCAAACAAAGGTGTACATTTAGCTCAACAGTCATTTGTATCGCTTGAAAATAAGCATTATTCTGCATGCAAGAAAACTAATAAGTTGGACAGGGTCACAGTCTGTCATTTACCATATAAACATTGTACATATGTATTTATTATAGGAATCACCTGAGATGTTCCCCCTGCGCTGTCCACAGCCAGCGTCACAGAGAGAGCGCAGCAGATCACATGGATCTTAAAGAAGGAGCCCAGGAAGTTACTGCAGCCCAGAGCCAGCATCTCCTGCTCAACAACACGCAAGATGTGTTCACAAAGATTAAAATAAACACACAGATGGAACTTGTAGCTTTGGGGTTTAGAGAGATAGATGGATTTTAATCAAATTGTTTTTATAAAAAATATATATTTTACTATTTTTAATTACATTGTTATTCTTATTTAAAATTGTTGTTTTATTCTTATTTTAAATTATTGTTTTATTCTTATTTTAAATATTTTTTTATTCTTGTTTTATTAGAAAAAAAAGGTATTCATATTTTTTTATTCTCATTTTAAATTATTATTTTATATTCTTATTTTTGTATTCTTATGTTTGTTGATTTCTCTTCGGTTTTAAGTGTGTTTATCGGTCATTGGTTAGTTGTTATTTATTACCTGGCAATGGGGAGTTTTGGTAGAGACGGGTTTGTTTGTGAGGCACTTTGTGTTATCTTTTGAGTAGGAAAAGTGCTACATTAATAAAGTTTGATTTAATTTAATGAGTAGTAGTTTTCCCACCTGGTTGGGGTCCACGTCATATCCGTGCTTTGCAGCCAGAGTGCGTCCCATGGCGAGATTAATGACGTACCCGACCACAGCGAGAGAGAAGGCCGTGCCCAGCATCTCCTCCCACTGACCCACTTTAGGGAGGATGGGGGCTGGGAACCTGCAGAACAAAGAAACATCTGTGGTAAATGTGAGTTAAGGCGAGACACCCCAGGTGAATAGGGTAATTTTTTTAACTTAAAGGTATCAGCTAGAAATTTCTCCAGTTAATGTCTTACAATAAGGCAATTGTCTTTTGTATTACAAGTTTTCTGAAATAGCATGTTTAAATATGCAAATTAGCCATTATCTCATTAAATATGCACATATTTTAACACATTTCAGGAATCGAAATCTGAACTTTGGATAAAGCCAGGTTCCAAATTCTTGTTTCATTTTGTAGTCATATTAGTATCTAAGGCTTTTACAGAAGGGATATTGGATATCTCTTTTTATCACTCAATAAATCAGAAAATACTGTCAACAGCCCTAAAATATCCATTTTCGCCATGTTTTTAGGTATACAATGTTGTATAATTCAGGCTATGAATTATATATGAACAAACCCTTCTGTAAAAGCCTTCATAATATTGATAGGAATGTAACTGGAAGGTTTGGTGTCTCTACGTGCTTCTGAAGTTGAAATTTCGAACTCAGAGTAGGAGAAAAAACTCATTTTGAGAAAACGACCTTTAAAGATAGCAGTGAGGCGCTAGCTAAACCCTCCTGTTCTCTGGATGACAGCTCGCGCATCGACGCACTCCGTGAAGGTATTTCATGTTCGGGGTCATTTGTTTTTTGTATAACCTTGCTTCGTGCAAGTGACAATTGTTGTCGTCTTCTCTGTGAACGTTTTTTTCGCCGTTCTTTTGCGATTTTGAGATTTCAATTTCGAGCGGAAAGCTAAACAGGAAGTGTTTTAGCACACCACGTGACGCATCTGAACGAATCACGTTGTCAGAAATTGACACCAGCCAATGAGATTTCGTTTCTTGGTTTAAGACCCCTTTGTGCTTTCACGATTGGTTGCTGATACAAAGGAAATGACCATATTTGGATCCGATGAGATTGTGCAGGAGAGACGGAGCTTTCCAACGATATCTCTGTTGACATGGTGCACACAGCGGTCGTGGTACTTTATGTTACGTTAGAATGCTAACTTTTGGTGAATTTAGGAGAAATCTACAGACGCAAATAGACAAACTATAGTAAAATAAACACTTAAATGTGTATTTTGTACGTTTTCCTTCCAAAAGCCTGAAAGAAAACATGTTATGGAATCAAAATAGCACAAAATCTCAAAATTGACCAGTACTTGAAAAACGATGTTTTTGCCTGCCGTGTCTCGCCTTAAATAAGAAAAATTCAATAGAGAAAAAATATATATTTCTGAGAAAGAAATCATATTCTGAGAAAAAGTCAAAATATTAGAAAAACACTCAGAAATATGAATTCGGAGAAAAAATTCAATATATGAGAAAAGAAAATCAATTTCTGAAAAAAAATCTAATGCTCAGTTAAAAGTGGAAATCTGAGAAAAAAGTAATAATCTAAAAAAAAGGTAAAAATATGAGAAGAATCTGAATTCCGAGAAAAATGAAAAAAAGTCTAATTCTGAAAAAAAGCTAAAATCTTAGAAATAAGTCAGAAATCTAAATTCTGAGAAAAAAATTGAATTCTGAGAAAAAAAAATTAATTCTGAGAAAAAAATCGAATTCTCAGTTAAAATTGGAAATCTGAGAAAAAAGTAATAATCTAAAAATAAAAGTCAAAATATCCGAAAAAAACCCATCTGCAGGAAATATGAGCTGCACAAGTCATTTAATAGAAGATGCATCCATTGATTCTTTAATTTAAGTTTGATGATTTATGCTTTACCCCAGAGCGATTTCTCCCACTATGTCCATGTGATATTTCTCAGGAAGATGCAGAGGGCCGGAGATCGCCGTGGAAACGACCACCTGCAACAGGAACATGGATCAGAAATCCTTAGTTCGTCACACCAAAGTGTTTCAAGCAAGAGAGGGTGCATTCAGTAGACTAGCAGATTACATAAAGAGGCAAGCGCACAATCAAATAAGTAACTATCCCTCTCTACTTGTTATTGCTTCACAATGCAGAAGTATATTAGGCGCTTTCAAACCGGAGTGCTTTTATCCATACTTTTTCCGTTTGGTTCCGATAGTGCCTGGAATTTTGCGTTCAACTTAGTTCATGAGAACTTTTACCCCCTTTTTAGGGTGCATTCACACCTAATAGTCCGTTTTCAGATGCGCACCAGACGACAGTTGGTTACATTGTTTCATTTTTCAGAAGGTACGGTTTGCGTTCACATGGTAAAACTCAAACGGACTATAAACTTTAAACACAAGTCATGTGCACGGAAATGCTGTTCAACCATTGGTCAGAACGCAAATCCCGGCAATTTCTACCGAAGCCTCCGCCATGGAGCATCGGCACTTTCGGCATGCAGGTTATTCTCATGCTGCTGTTCATCTGGAGATCAACAGACTCTAGCGGCCCGCGCATATGATTATATCATCAGACAACGTCCGTTAAAAAACGGGCAAGTCAAATAAAGCAATCTGATTGGTTCTTAGCCGTGATAGACTGAGTGTATACCACGGGTAGAATTGTAAGTTACTTTTCACAACAAGTCAGTATCCCTCCGCGTCTGAGAAAAACAGTATACAGTTGGGCTGTGATATAATGAGCATATACCACGGCCTGTCGTGAGCTATTGCTTAATTAAAACATAATGAGACGTTCTGCAGTAAGGAGGAGGTTTCACAGACGACAGGTGTTCTTACTTTTATGTAGCTGACGGAGAGTTTTTACTTTACACAACACCGTTCAATACTTCATTCTGCTTCACTCTTTAACTAAACAACCACGGATGTCTTGAAAGACTCTTTCGCTGAAGATTTTTGAAGACATCCGCGTTCTTGTGACACGTAAATACTACGCTTCGTATGTTTTGGTGCGGACTGCGTTCACACCAGCAATGAACCGCTCCAGAGTTCACAAGCAAGCGCTCCGAGACCACCTATTTTAGCGGACCAGAGTCCGGTTGTTTAGTTCACTTCAGAGGTCTCGGACTGTGTTCACACCGACCCAAATGAACCGCACCAAGCGGCTAAACGCATCAGGGTTCGATTCAACCGGACTATACAAGGCAGGTGTGAACGCACCCTAGTGCCTGCTAGCCTGGGGAGAAAAAAGTACCAATTTCTGATTGGCTGGGCGAATTGCAAACCACGCCCCGTAAAACTCTGAAAAGTTTTGTGAAGCAGCCATTGTATTTGCTGGCATTAGCATTATTAGCATTAGCATTAGCCCCGCGCACCAAATGAGAGAGAATAACTTATGGCAACACAAAAGAAAACATGGGGCGGTGGAGATGAGGAGGTGTCGGGTTTCTACTCTATTTACTCGGAAGGCTTCAGTAGAAGCCAGTCCCCACCTCCGGGGACTTCTGGTCCGCACCGCGTGTGGTGGAATAGCACCCATTGACTAGAGTGGCCGCGATCTTTGCAAACGCAAAAAATCTGAAAAAAACCTGGAAAATAAATCTAAATCTTAGAAAAGTCAAAAATCTTAGAAAAAAGTAAGACTTGAGAAAAAAATAAGAAATATGAGAAAATGTGCAAACCTGAAAAAAGCCAGAAATATGAGAAAAAAGTCAGAATTCTCAGAAAAAAGTCAATATCTGAAGAAAAAAAAATCTATTTCCTAAAGGCTTAGGAATCTAATACTGAGAACAAAGTAATAATCTGAAAAAAAGTCTAAATCTAAGAAAATCTGAATTCGAGAAAAATGTCAAAATATGAAAAGAATATGAATTAGAGTATAAATTAGTAAAAAGTCAGAAATATGAGAAATAGTCAGAAACTCAAGACCTGAGAATAATAGTCAATATGTGATTAAAGATCCAAATCTGAAAGAAATATTCAAAAGCTGAGAAAATAGTTCAAATCTGAGAATAAAGTAAAAATCCCCAAAAAAAGTCAGAATCCTAAAAAAAAAATCTGAATTCTGAAAAAAGTTAGAATTCTGAAACAAAAAATTCAAAAAAATTGAGAAAAAGTGAAATCCAAAATACTCACTGTTACGTCCTGGACTAGGGAGTAACGGGAAGGAGCAACAATATAAAATAACCGGGCGAGAGAAAAGAGGAGAGGAAACGGATTGCTGAAGCCACGAGGTGTTTAATAATCAAGAGAAAAAGAGGGCTCACCAGCCAACTTGCAAAACCAACTTAAGGTAACTCAGAACAACTTTCTCATAAAAGAAAGTGACTAACTTAAAACAATACCCAAGGATACACTGGAGCACTTCTCCTAACAGTTAACACAAACACAGGCCTCACACAGAGACAGAGACACCATGCTGCACACATGCAGCCAGAGGAGAAGGACTGCAGCCTTCCTCAGGTCCTTTATGGAGGCCCTGATTGGGGATTGGGAGCACCTGGAGGAGAGGCTGCACCTGGAGGGAGACAATCAGGGGGAGAGGGGGAGACACACACACACCCACACCAGCACCCACTACGGCACATAACACCCCCCTCCATAAAACCAAAAAAGTGTTTGGCCAAAGTTACCAAAACACACACATTACACAGTTCACAAGCATACTATTGAATGCTTGGAAGCTGCCACCTGCTGCTTCCAAGCCACACACTCTGCCACTAAATGACCAGGGTCAAGACAAGAGAAACACAATCTCTTAGTGTTGGGACCTGGGAGAGAAACAGAATGAGCACGTGCGACACGCCTGTTACGAGCTCCCAAGGAGATGGTCTCGGTCTTCCCTGGTCAGTGCGGCCAAACCTAGCCACACGTGACGCCACGCCCCGGTGGTTAGGGCCATCACCCGACCGGCTGCGGTAGCCATACCGTGGACCAGATTATTCATCTGGCCCACGCAGCGGTCCAAATAATCACTCCCGTCCTCAGGCGGTGGGCGGGAGTGTCCTGCTGAGGGGAAATCAGTGACACTCCCAACACACCTAGATTATTGTCCGCCGCCGACATCTGCGCCCCGAGCCTGAATATCTTATCCAGATACTCAAGCATCTCGCGGTCACGCGACAGCAGGGGCTTGGGCCTTCTCCCCTC
Organism: Harpagifer antarcticus; assembly: GCA_902827135.1. NCBI lineage: Eukaryota > Metazoa > Chordata > Actinopteri > Perciformes > Harpagiferidae > Harpagifer > Harpagifer antarcticus. The sequence continues at coordinate 113,568 of CADEHL010001386.1, forward strand.
TGCCCACCCGGCTGTCTGCGGAAGCAGATGGGCCGCTAGGCTTTCTCCAGTGGCGGCACACGGGGACACTCCGTGTCCGAGTGGCCCTCCACTCTGAGGATTCCAGCCCAAGTAGCCACCGGAGCCTTCGTTCTCAGTGGCTGCCGCCACGTGGCCTCCACACACCGCCAGATGTCTGGCAGGGGGGGGGTGAAACGAAGGCCGGCTGTGCTGGATGGGCCGCGCCATAGAAGCCCTGATGCAGGCGGCTCACCGGCCTCGGTGGCAACGGTGGGGGGAGCGGCAAGCCTGCACGCTCCGCCGCCATAGTCACCCCTGCCGAGAAGTCCTGTCGTGCAGACCTGTGCCGATGGCCTTCCTGGCAGTGGCCGGAGATCCCAGACAACGAGGTGTTGTCATCGTCGTCCCTCTCCCCGACGCTCGGACCCACCCGTTCCGCTGGAATGACGAAGGGCACTCCCTCCTCGAGGTCCTCCATATCCACCGCTCCTCCACCGGCGAGACGTAGCACCCCTCAAACCGCGCCAGCCTTTGATGGCGGCCGGGGCGAGGAATCCATTGGCAGGCGCTGCAAACGGGCCCAGGATGGCCTTTGCGTGGTCGGACCCCAGGCACTCGATGCACCGGCAGTGGGGGTCGTCACCTTCAATGGAGCCCGGACACGAAGGACAGGGGCGCTCCACAGGTGAGTCCATTATTCTTCGTATGCTTTTTAAAAGGTTTCTTTATCTGTCTCTCTTCACTCAGTTGTTCACTGCCTTGCTGAAGAGAAAGGGATGGCAGTAAGGAGGCGTGGCCTCCTTTTATGCGGTGAGATGCACGCGCATTCAGGTAGGCCCGCCCAGGGGCCGGCTACGTCTAGAAGGTCTCAGTGGATTAATGCTTGCATGATAGGATCGAGGGAAGTACCCATAGAGTCCAGTAGAGGGCGGAGCCTGTGTGAGATATAACCCATTTCAATACCTCTTACCACAGTATTTGCATCACAGGCAGACTCAGCACTCAAGGGCAGGGCACTGGCAAGGATGAATGACTGTGAGCCACTGTCTCGAAACACCGTGACCTGCCGCTGGTCCTCCACCTTTCCTGACAGAGAGACAAAGGTAGTAGAGATGAACGGTTTCAAACACTCATCAGGCCCTTTGCTAACAGTGGCCCGTCGACACACTGTGTTAATCAATCCCACCCCTTTTGGGTGCTTGCTATCTGCTGCCTGCTTTCGCTTCCAAGCTGCACACTCTGAAGTAGCAAAAATATAAAATAACCGGGAGAGAGAAAAGAGGAGAGGAAACTGATTGCTGAAGCCACGAGGTGATGTTTAATCATCAAGAGAAAAAGAGGGCTCACCAGCCAAAAACCAACTTAAGGTAACTCAGAACAACTTTCTCATAAAGGAAAGTGACTAACTTAAAACAATACACGAGGATACACTGGAGCACTTCTCCTAACAGCCTCACACAGAGTACTTTTCCCGTTTGGTTCCGTTAGTGCCTGGAATTTTGCTTTCACACCAAAAAGAGAACTTAGTTCCGATAACTTTGACCCCCCTTTGTAGTGCCTGCTAGAGAGGTGGGACTATCCTGGGGAGAAAAAAGTACCAATTTCGATTGGCTGGGCGAATTGCAAACCACGGCCCGTAAAACTTTGAAAAGTTTTGTGAAGCCGCCATTGTATTTGCTGGCATTAGCATTAGTAGCATTAGCATTAGCCCCGCGCACCAACGGAGAGAGAATAACTTATGGCAACACAAGAGTGATTTCTTTTTTCTCATAAAAGAAAGTGACTAACTTAAAACAATACACAAGGATACACTGGAGCACTTCTCCTAACAGTTAACACAAACACAGGCCTCACACAGAGACAGAGACACCATGCTGCACACATGCAGCCAGAGGAGAAGGACTGCAGCCTTCCTCAGGTCCTTTATGGAGGCCCTGATTGAGGATTGGGAGGAGAGGCTGCACCTGGAGGGAGACAATCAGGCGGAGAGGGGGAGACACACACACACACACCAGCACGTAACACTCACAATAATGATCTCCATGGGGAAGGGGAAGGGCAGTTTGTGGCGGTATCGAGCGTTCAGCTCCTTCACCGCTATCAGCACGACGCTGCTGACCAACGCAAACACCAACGAGGCCACATTAGTTTCAGGAAGACCCCGGAAGATATCCACCAGAGTCTGCATCAAAGAAGGAGAATCCATATTTACACAGAAACCATTCTCCAGAAGTGATTCCATGTTTTCTGAGCACATTATCTCAATCTTTATTTATTTATATAGCACATTTAAAACAACCTCAGGTGACCAAAGTGCTTGGAACACATACAATATAGAATAACACAATGGGAGTACAACATTTAAACAAAAACATGATGGAAAGCACAATAACTAGAAACATATGAACACATTTAGAAATGTCAAAATGTCATGTTCAACTATAGTTGCAAGGCTTGTATTGTCATGTGTGCAAAGCTGCAGTGTAGGAACATCTGAGGTCACAGGCTCCTCCCACAGAGCAACACAATAACACAGATAACATAGTATATAATAGAAAGTGCAGAATAGTCTATATTGGAATATTGATATGAGTTGCAAACAGATGAAAGTGCAGGTGTTTAACAGTCTTCAGTTTTACAAGCCAGTGCAAAGAGGTGATTTGAGTCACTCACGTAAATAGCGGCCAGCGGACCGCTGTAGGGCGGCACTTTGATGCCGAAGATGTATTTGAGAACAGAGATGAGGATCTGAAGGCCTGCAGCCGTCATGAAGCCTCGGATGAAGGACTCGGACAGATAAATGGCGACAAACCCAAACTGCATGAAGCCCAGGCCGATCTGCACAGAGAAGGTATTATTAATGTGGCATTTTTAAATTAAAACCTCACGTTTCTTTCTAACTTTGCATTTAAATCACCTTTATAATTGATTCAGTATGTGCTGCTCCTTTAAGAGAGTAAGCAGAGCGTTGGCGTGTATCCATGCACACTTTGGGAGTTTCTTTCGCACAGAAACACGTTTATCGAGCTGTTGTTTTTACTCTTTTTATTTATTGTTCCCGTTGAACCTCAACACACATGTCTGCTAGTAGTCAGCTATGTTCAAATGAAATACCTACCAGTAACAATCATGATAACCCGTTGTTAAATATGTGTGGACATTTTTAAATAATGGCGATGCTAATCTTGTTAGCTTGTCAATGGCATATTTAATGGTAAATTAGCATTCATGCTAATCGTTAGTCAGCTGTATGTAATGCATGAACATCTAATGTTTGTGTTTATATGTTGTTTACAGCGATTAATGCTTCAGTGTTTTTTAATGTGACAACGAAAGGCAAACCAATTGCACCATTAATGTGTGTTTTGTTTCTGTATGAGCAGCATGAAATGAAAACAAAAGTACCTTTTTAAAAGTGTACTTAAGCACTTGAGTAGCAGATTTTCCGTTCATACAATCGACCATTGCAATTTAGTATTGCTACCTTACTAGAGTAAAGGAAGCAGCAGTAGCTCAGTCTGTAGGGGCGAAGGAACTGAAGGGTTGCTGGTTCGAGTGCTAAATGAGACCAACACAAATATAAAGTGTGGACTGCAAGCTTGAGCCTCTTCGCTCCATAATAACATACAAGTGTTTGTGTTTAGGTCGTAGGCATGTGTATTTGTGCTTTGTGTATACAATAACAGAGTGGAAGTCTGAATGTCCCCTTGGACTTTTACCAGGGTTGCCAACTCTCACGCATCTGGCGTGTGACACACGCTTTCACTCTCAATCTCACGCTCTCACGCTGCCCAAACTATTCTCACGCCAAAAACAACATGAACCAGCGATCGTTTTTGGTGGGTTATTTACAATGTTGAGTTGACAGCTGCTCAAGCTGTTGATCCGCTCCCTCCCCGTCCCCACCACTCTCAACGTTAACAGACAGCGGAGCAGTGGGAGACGGTTGGTCAATCCCCGACCCGTATTGCGCATGCGCAGATCTAAGATCCAGTTGAAACGATAACAAGTAAAAGTCTGCTGCTTATTGTTCTACGAGGCCAAAATAGAGTCAGAGTATATGAGAGTGAGAGTGTGTTAATTAATATGTTTGGCAGTTTGGAGTAAGTCTGTAGATTTGTGTGTGTGTGTGTTTCATGTATAGGCCTCTCACGAGAATGAATTTTGTTGGATACATTTTCCCGGAAATTATTGCGATAAACGATAATATTGTCGGCACCGTTGTATGACCATTTTAGACCACTTACATAATGATAATATATAATAATAATTCAAGTACATCCTTTCAAACTGCTAGTCACATCCTCATGTAAACGGAAATGTATCGAGGTCAGAAAAGTTATCGAGTTCATTTTTATTTATCGTACGATAAGTCAATTAATTGCTTCTCGCGACAGGCCTATGCACACAATAAAACAGTGGAAACAAACATGTGTTTGACTTTCATTAGTGAATGAAACTTTGTGCCCTTTATAGTCTGTGTCCAATATTGTGTATTCGTATATATACGAATCGTGTCAGTAGCGGGACCTTAGCATATATATAGGATATATATATCCTACATATATGCTAAGGTCCCGCTACTGACACGATAGCAGTCATTTAGTGCGCATACGGTATGTGTAATTAAACCCATGATATCAAAATCTCACTCCAGCCAGGTACCCAAAGTTGGCAACCCTGCTTTTACAAAGGGTCTTCTTATCTTGTATCTCACATGTCTTTATTTCCCTTCTGTCAGAGGTGAGAAGTAGTGCAGTACAAATATTTTGTTACTGTACCTAAGTACATTTTTCTGGTATCAGTACCACTACTTATTTTTCTGACGACTTTTTACTTTCTACTCCTTACATGTTGAACACAAATACCTGTACTTTCTACTTCTCACATGTTGAACACAAATACCTGTACTTTCTACTTCTTACATGTTGAACACAAATACCTGAACTTTCTACTTCTTACATGTTGAACCCAAATACCTGAACTTTCTACTTCTCACATGTTGAACTCAAATACCTGAACTTTCTACTTCTTACATGTTGAACACAAATACCTGTACTTTCTACTTCTTACATGTTGAACACAAATACCTGTACTTTCTACTTCTTACATGTTGAACTCAAATACCTGTACTTTCTACTTCTCACATGTTGAACACAAATACCTGTACTTTCTACTTCTCACATGTTGAACACAAATACCTGTACTTTCTACTTCTCACATGTTGAACCCAAATACCTGTACTTTCTACTTCTTACATGTTGAACACAAATACCTGTACTTTCTACTTCTTGTATGTTGAACTCAAATACCTGTACTTTCTACTTCTTACATGTTGAACCCAAATACCTGTACTTTCTACTTCTTACATGTTGAACACAAATACCTGTACTTTCTACTTCTTACATGTTGAACTCAAATACCTGTACTTTCTACTTCTCACATGTTGAACTCAAATACCTGTACTTTCTACTTCTCACATGTTGAACTCAAATACCTGAACTTTCTACTTCTTACATGTTGAACCCAAATACCTGTACTTTCTACTTCTTACATGTTGAACACAAATACCTGTACTTTCTACTTCTTACATGTTGAACACAAATACCTGTACTTTCTACTTCTTACATGTTGAACTCAAATACCTGTACTTTCTACTTCTTACATGTTGAACACAAATACCTGTACTTTCTACTTCTCTCATTTTCCAAACAGCTGGTTCCTTTAGTCTGAATGTGTGTTTGATGCGTGATCATTATTCTTTAGAGTCATTGCGTGCCTATTGATTTGAACACGATCCGTGAATCCATCATTTCCTGGTCTTCTCTAAAGAAGAGGGACCAATGGAAACGTTGTCATGTTGCCGTTGTTCAGCATGGAAACATTCATTAGCTAACAATGACATTATTGTTCTATTAATATAAAGGGAGGTCAGGTACTCTTTAAAACAGCTGCTAGCTATGGGTACTTTTTACTGAAGTACATTTCAAAGCCTCTTTACTTTTACTTGAGTAAAGAAGTTTAGTCAGTACTTCTACTTTCACCAGAGTATTTTTAAAAACGAGTATCTGTACTTCTAAAGGATGTGTGTACTTTTACCCTCTCTGGCTTCTGTGCAGTAAAGCGTCTTTTCAGTACCTGTATGACTGCAGTGAGGCAGGCCAGGGTTCCAGATATTCCCAGACGGACTTCGTTCATCTGCTCCGTGTCGACCACTGTAGCGTTCAGAGTTTCATTGAAGTGACTGAAGTCTGACTCTGGAGCGAGATGCAGACACACCATGCCCACCATGATGCTGAGCACAGCAAACGTTCCTGCACAGGAAGTGCAAGGCAAGCTTACTTATACAGCACTTTTCAACACAAGGCAATTCAAAGTGCTTTACAAAAATGAAAGACATTAAGAACATAAAACATATTAGAAACATTAAAAAGCAAAGATAATAAAACATGAATAACGGGTACGTGAATAAAAGTTACAGAGCAGTGTGAGACGTGAATAGTCTTCAGCCTGGATTTAAAGTCAGAGTAGCAGCGGACCTGCAGGTTTCTGGGAGTTTGTTCCAGATGTTTGATACATTAATACAAATAAAATAAGATATATATAAGATTTATCACTGTCATGATTTGAAATGTGCGGATATAAATCTCTGAGATTTACCGGGGACCATCTGGTGAACCGTGCCCATGAAGAAGTACGGGATGAGGGGGAAGAAGGAGGAGTAGAGGCCGTTCACGGGAGGGAGGTTAGCCAGGAGGGCGAAGGCCATGCCTGGGGGAACAGAAACCTCTTAGTAACACATCAATCATCAGATGGCAGAAGTACAGATACACGTGTTTAAAGATACTCTGGTTAAAGTAGAAGTACTGACTAAACTTCTTTACTCAAGTAAAGGTAAAGAGGCTTTGAAATGTACTTCAGTAAAAAGTACCCATAGCTACCAGTAGAAAGTACAGGTATTTGAGTTCAACATGTAAGAAGTAGAAAGTACAGGTATTTGAGTTCAACATGTAAGAAGTAGAAAGTACAGGTATTTGTGTTCAACATGTAAGAAGTAGAAAGTACAGGTATTTGAGTTCAACATGTGAGAAGTAGAAAGTACAGGTATTTGTGTTCAACATGTAAGAAGTAGAAAGTACAGGTATTTGGGTTCAACATGTGAGAAGTAGAAAGTACAAGTATTTGTATTAAAAGTGTAAGAAGTAGAAAGTACAGGTATTTGTGTTCAACATGTGAGAAGTAGAAAGTACAGGTATTTGGGTTCAAAGTGTAAGAAGTAGAAAGTACAGGTATTTGGGTTCAACATGTAAGAAGTAGAAAGTACAGGTATTTAGGTTCAACATGTAAGAAGTAGAAAGTACAGGTATTTGTGTTCAACATGTCAGAAGTAGAAAGTACAGGTATTTGTGTTCAACATGTAAGAAGTAGAAAGTACAGGTATTTGTGTTCAAAGTGTAAGAAGTAGAAAGTACAGGTATTTGAGTTCAACATGTGAGAAGTAGAAAGTACAGGTATTTGTGTTCAAAGTGTAAGAAGTAGAAAGTACAGGTATTTGGGTTCAACATGTCAGAAGTAGAAAGTACAGGTAGTTGAGTTCAGCATGTAAGAAGTAGAAAGTACAGGTATTTGAGTTCAACATGTAAGAAGTAGAAAGTACAGGTATTTAGGTTCAACATGTAAGAAGTAGAAAGTACAGGTATTTGTGTTCAAAGTGTAAGAAGTAGAAAGTACAGGTATTTGGGTTCAACATGTAAGAAGTAGAAAGTACAGGTATTTGTGTTCAAAGTGTAAGAAGTAGAAAGTACAGGTATTCGAGTTCAACATGTAAGAAGTAGAAAGTACAGGTATTTGTGTTCAAAGTGTAAGAAGTAGAAAGTACAGGTATTTGTGTTCAACATGTAAGAAGTAGAAAGTACAGGTATTTGATTTCAACATGTGAGAAGTAGAAAGTACAGGTATTTGTGTTCAACATGTAAGAAGTAGAAAGTACAGGTATTTGTGTTCAACATGTAAGAAGTAAAAAGTTGTCAGAAAAATAAGTAGTGGAGTAAAGTACTGATACCAGAAATATGTACTTAATAAGTATTTGTACTCCACTACTTCCTACATCAAAAAAGTAAATATCTGAGAAAAAATATATTTCTGAAATAAAATCAAATTCTGAGTAAAATGTCATAATCTGAGAAAATAATCTGGATTCTGATTTTTTTTTTTTTAATTTTAGCTGAAAAAATGAAGCAGCTGAAAAAAGTAATGTTTTTAGCGTCGACTAAAAAATAACTCGCGTTTGTTCCATTTGTGGGGTGCATAAAAACTAAAAAGCAGCCTCTGTTATTGCCCAAGCCTATAGAATATATATAGATTCAAGGCTTTCATTGTCATCTGTACATAGCCACAGTGCGGATATATCGGCATATATCGGTGTTACTCAGAGGCATCAGAGAGTGTTTTCTGACCTTGAGGGACCTGGATGGTGCCGGCGCTGACCCCGCTGACCACATCACGCACAAGACTCTCTCTCGGTTTGTATTTTGGGAGCCAGCGGAGAATAGGCAGGAGTCTGAAGAGCAGAGCCTGCAGTCTGAGAGCCGAGCATCTGCAGGAAAACACACCGGAAAAGTCATTCTGAGAAAAAGTTAATATCTGAGAAAATATGTATTTCTGAAAAAAAATCTAATTCCGAGAACAGTTTCTAAATCTGAGATAAATAAATACGAGGAAAAAGTAAGAAATGTGAGAAAAAATGTAAAATCTAAATCTTAGAAAAGTCGAAAATATGAGAAAAATAATTATAAATCTGAAAAAAACTCAAGAACTCAGAAAAATAATAAATATTCAAAATCTGAGAAAATAGTCAGTCAACTTTATTGTCAATCTCTCTCTCTGTGTGCACAGAGAGAGAGATTGAAATACCTTTTCCCTCAATCCCGAATACAAATATATATACACAATCAACAGCACATTTATACATATGCACACATTAAAGCTCACCCATCATGCTATTTGTAGGCAACAGCATAGGTCTCAGATAAAATATAAAAAACATGTTGTGAAGTGTTTTGCTCTAAATACCAAACAGATCATTCTAGCCACGCCTCATATCCCTCTGTTTCACTTCCTGTTTCTAAAGTGCTGATTTGGGTGCAAAGCTTTAAAGAGGAGGGGTCTGAGCTCATGCGGGACCCGGCAGCTACCGTCTAAACTAAATGCTGCCGTGATGAAACGCCATATCATGGATCATCAAGGATTCTCTCTGAAACAGTCTGGAGCTCAAAGGCTTTCTCTCTTGCCGGTTATACCACAAGGTGAGTTCCTTTTTACTTCCTGCTTCTTCACACACATGCTCTCCAGTACAGGTTAGCTCTGAGTGTTAGCGATGCTAATGTAAACACCGACCATATTACGCCCAAAACAGTCGGGCATTGTTTCTGATAGCAACTTTCTGATTGGGCCGTGGGTCCACATTTCAGATATTACGTCATATCGGACGCAAATCTGGATCAGCTCCGTTGTTCCCCGTTTTTAGAGATTTGGGTACGGAGGAAAAGAGAGAGGGGTTTATTTTCTGACGCTGCGAGAGAGAGAGAGTGATCATGTGACCATGTTTCTGTACCTGAAGAGCTTCTTCACCTTCTCTCCGACGGGGAACTGTCGGCTCTTCTTGTCAAACTCTTGGTCAAAGTCTGGGAGGTTAAACGCCGGCCTGTCAATCACATAACGAGGGCGGAGCCTTTGCATGGCTGCAGCCAATCGAAATATTAAAAGACAACAGAAAACTCTCAAAGTCCTCAAGGTGCAATTAAAGAATTTACATTTCCCCTAGACATATTTAAAGAGTCCCTATTCTGCTTTTTGGGGTTTTCCCTTTCCTGTAGTGTGCTCTATAGATGTTAGTGCATGTAAATGGTCTGCAAAGGTTAAAATCCCTGTGTTCGTGAGTTAAAGTATAGAGACACTACATATACACCTGAACGTCAGCAGGAGAGGACTCTTTAAAGTAGAGACACTACATACTGATATACACCTGAACATCAGCAGGAGAGGACTCTTTAAAGTAGAGACACTACATACTGATATACACCTGAACATCAGCAGGAGAGGACTCTTTAAAGTAGAGACACTACATACTGATATACACCTGAACATCAGCAGGAGAGGACTCTTTAAAGTAGAGACACTACATACTGATATACACCTGAACATCAGCAGGAGAGGACTCTTTAAAGTAGAGACACACACTACATACTGATATACACCTGAACATCAGCAGGAGAGGACTCTTTAAAGTAGAGACACTACATACTGATATACACCTGAACATCAGCAGGAGAGGACTCTTTAAAGTACAGACACTACATACTGATATACACCTGAACATCAGCAGGAGAGGACTCTTTAAAGTAGAGACACTATATACTGATATACACCTGAACATCAGCAGGAGAGGACTCTTTAAAGTAGAGACACTATATACTGATATACACCTGAACATCAGCAGGAGAGGACTCTTTAAAGTAGAGACACTACATACTGATATACACCTGCACATCAGCAGGAGAGGACTCTTTAAAGTAGAGACACTACATACTGATATACACCTGAACATCAGCAGGAGAGCACTCTTTAAAGTAGAGACACTACATACTGATATACACCTGAACATCAGCAGGAGAGGACTCTTTAAAGTAGAGACACTACATACTGATATACACCTGAACATCAGCAGGAGAGGACTCTTTAAAGTAGACACTACATACTGAAATACATCTGAAAATGAGCAGGAGAGGACTCTTTAAAATGTCTTTAGGACTGAACTTGTGTTTGTTTAACATTGAGGCGGCACATTTCAAGAGCGCTGCCTTTAATCTAACCTTGGAGTCTGAAGGATCAGGAAATGTGGACTGCTAAAAAGATTTGCTCAACTGCAGGTACATAATATTACAAGCACATAAAATCACTCCGTGTGACAGAAACAAGTCTATTCATGTACCACAAGAAAAACTACATGTTATTTAAATATATCTGCATTTTACAGTGAAGTTAAAGTGAAGACAGTCAAAAGCTAAACAGTTTCTAACCTTGACATTAATGAAAGTAAAATATGTATTGAGTATTCTTGTTTGGACCATCTTTCCCAAGGTTTCATAAGAATAGTGTTTACACAAAATAGCTTTAAATGAAATGTATAAAGACATGGCATAGTAAATACATTTTTCACCTTTGCACAGATGCTGAGAATGAGTGGATATTACCTTGGTTACCATTCTCAATGTGCATTTTGTAATTATCTTGTTAATCACATTACAAGCCATTGTGTTTCAGAGATGTGTCTCCAGCCATGAGTTAACCTCCCAAATGTACCCCGTTTAATTCCACTATCAGATTGTACCCGACGTGTTTTAGTTTAAGATGTGATAAAACGCGTTACTGTACCTTAATGTTGGAGTCTGCGGGCGTTAGGCTCAGGTGCGTAATGACTAGGTTTATTACTTATCAAGATCTACCTTAAAACCCTGCAGGGTGGAGCTTAGAAAGAGAGACGTTTCAGCAAGCGTTGTTCATTATCAATAATTGCAACTTTAATGGGTTTTATTTACACGTAGCATCCCGACAACAGAAAATACATTTACACGTTGTATGGTAGACAGCTGGAGCTAAAACACACAGAGTAGCTTGACACACTACACACATAATTAAACATCTTAAAATGGTGAGAGACAGGGTTTTTTTTGTGTGCAAAACAATGGCATCAATATCAGGACTAAAGTGCGATCATTTATCAGATTCATTTGTATGAGGAATGTCATGATTTCCCCCCAAATCACACCAAAAGAAAAAAGCACGTCGCCCCCTGGTGGACACATGAGGAAATACACCAATCCCACAGGAAAGCATTTTCTTTAACAGGTTTTGGACAAATAAAGGTTTAAATACGAGTGCAACGATTCATATCGGTAATCGAAGCTTTAAAAAAATGCGTTCTTAAATTGCGTCATCGATGAAGGTAAAACTGACTGCGTGGAGATTTAAAAAAGCTAATTTAGGAACATTCGACAGAGCGATCAGCAGAGAGGCTTCAGGTTTTAGTTGAAAGGATTTAAGCTTTGAGAGTTTTTACTTTCATTTCAATCATTGGATTAAAAACCTGTAACAGTGGGGATTTAATGTTCATATGGAGGTAGATTTGTCTTGGAATGAATTGTGTGAACAGATCAATAATCTAAGTGTAAATGTAAACCAACAGATTTGTAAACTCACAAATATTTAAATAAATCCAGTGTGAAATTCTGTAAATAGTATAATTAATTTACAATTTAACGAAAAGCATTTGTGAATATTTCTTACCTTAACAACTCTCTGATTAGTTGTGCAGGTGTTTTTCTAGAAGAATACAGTATACATGAGAGTAACACATGAGTTGGCCCCGCCCACTTTTGGGGTGAAACAAAGCAGTCATTTGAACGGCGTTTTTGCCAATCCGATCAGACATTTAAGAAAACCGTGGATCGTCTGATCTTCAGAGCCCGATGGCCAGACAGGCAAACAATTACATTAAGCTATTGGAAATCGACGATCGGGCTCGATGTATGGTTACATATAGCAGTAGGCGATCGATTTTGAGAGTAACATCGTCACTTTACGGCCCCGCCCACTTTTTGGGGGAAACCAACGCCGTCATTTGAACGGCGATGAAGCCTGAAGCCACAGAGCTCTTCTGTCACCGTCCTTTCTTCTTAGAGGAAGTCCAGAAACACTGAACTCTGGATTTGTTTTAATGTTCGAGGTGCAATAAACGACACGGCAGCTTGTTGGCATGACAACACTATTATGTTCCGCCTCGCTCATGAGAGTAACAGCCGGCGAGAGTACAGCCTCGCCTACTGATTTTAACTTAACCGTATATCGAGCCCGATCGTCGATTTAATGTAATTGTTTGCCTGACTGGTCATCGTAACCGGGCTCTCTGAAGATCAGAACATCCACGGTTTTCAACATTTCTGATCGGATTGGCAAAAACTTCAGAATGTGAATTGACCGCCGTTCAAATGACAGCGTTGTTTCCCCCCAAAAGTGGGCGGGGCCGTACTTTTCTCCCGGAAGTGACGTAGGTCTTACTCTCATGTATGAGGTGATACTGCGGCGCTGATCTTGTTTATGAGATATATCAATTATCGTAAACAACAACGTGACGTCCGTAAGTCTGACGCTCAGATCTTACGGGGAGCATCTGCCTCTGGGAGCACGGCTTGGACAAAACCCTGAGTTGTGAATGCAGTTTGAATTTGTGGATTTTAAATCTGTGTTTATAGATCAGCTTTTACAAATTTAAAATTGTACTTTAAAAAAATATATTTACAAATACTTTTCGTTCATTTGTAAATTAATTTTAGTATTTACAGATTTTTTTTGTGGCATTTGTTTGAAGCTCGTTTTGCATAGTTTCCAATCCTTTGTGCATTTCTTTAAAGTGCGTTCCACAGGCGATTGATCTGTTCACACGCATCCTATTCAGACGACTCTACCTCCATAGTTTGAAGAGTCAAAAATCCCGAGATGAAATCTGTCTCTTAGAACAAGTCGGTCCACATTCGTAACTCAGAAGCATTCTTCAGAGGTCAATCTACTTACAGGAATATAACGTGTGTGTCATTAAAGTAGGAGAACACACACACGCACACACAGCTCGTTAAGCAAGTGTGTGTGACTTCAATCCTCTGTTCCAAAGCTCCATGGCAGTCTGTAAAAAGAAAGTCCTCTGCACTAGAAGTCGCTGAGGATGCTGATGTCAGCGAACTCCTGCCGGTATCTGTAGGAGTACAGGGCGAGGAGGAAGGACCACTTGAAGGTGAGGAAGCTCCAGACGCTGGACAGGTAGAGGCTGCGGGGGTCCGTGGGGGCTGGAGGACACAAAACAACACTTAGAATCCTTATATCAACCTGCACAACTTTCTACTCTGATATCTGGTTTCAATAGTTGCTTTATTGTTCATTTAAATTCTATTTGATCTTTCCCCTGTGGGAATCCTGCAATTAGATAAAGTTCCATCTCATTCAAATAAGTGACAGTTTCAATTCTTAAAAACACCTTATTGTGCTTTCTATGGGAGTTTCTCTCCAACACACTCCTTTGTTTACTTCCTGTGACATCACTGTATCTCTCGTGCTCCTATTGGCTAGCGCTCCAACATGTTGTACGTGATAGGCTAAGGGGCGGGACATCTCTAAGCGCTTGACCAATCACAACAGAGCCAGCCTGCTAACCAATCAGAGCAGACTGGAGTATATTCTGAAACAACCCTACGCACTGAACGATGAAGGTACATTTGAATAGTTCCTATGGAAGCCCACTCAGCCCAGAGTTCACACGGCATGAGGACTTTCTATAAGCACTGTGTCAAGAGAAGAGAGAGGAGTACTTTGGTTCTGAGTGATGGCGAGCGTGAGGAAGGTGATGAAGCCGGCGACCGCCAACATCGAGAAAATCACGCCGACAGCGATGAAGAACTTCAGACCTTTGAGCCACGTGCGCCAGAAATCCTGCAGGTACATGACGTGTGTGACCAGACACCAGAACGCCAAGACACCTACACACACACACACACACACACAGTTTCAATCAGCGTATCACAAGATAACAGTCACATGATATTAAACATTTCTATCAACCTATGAACTCACTTTCATGAAAATAGTTTTTTCTCAATTCATCAGAAAATAGTGAAACATTCTCATCAAATACAGAGAAAGTGGATCGGAGCATCACTGCTATCCAGAGGTGGAGAAGTACTCAGATCTTGTACTTGAGTAAAAGTACTCAAGTCTTGTTCTGGAGTAAAAGTACTCAGGTCTTGTTCTGGAGTAAAAGTACTCAGGTCTTGTTCTGGAGTAAAAGTACTCAGGTCTTGTTCTGGAGTAAAAGTGCTCAGGTCTTGTACTTGAGTAAAAGTAGAAGTACTCAGGTCTTGTACTTGAGTAAAAGTACTCAGGTCTTGTACTTGAGTAAAAGTAGAAGTACTCAGGTCTTGTACTTGAGTAAAAGTACTCAGATCTTGTACTTGAGTAAAAGTAGAAGTACTCAGATCTTGTGCTTGAGTAAAAGTAGAAGTACTCAGATCTTTTGCTTGAGTAAAAGTAGAAGTACTCAGATCTTGTTCTTGAGTAAAAGTACTCAGATCTTGTACTTGAGTAAAAGTAGAAGTACTCAGATCTTGAGTAAAAGTAGAAGTACTCAGATCTTGTGCTTGAGTAAAAGTAGAAGTACTCAGCTCTTGTTCTTGAGTAAAAGTAGAAGTACTCAGCTCTTGTTCTTGAGTAAAAGTACTCAGATCTTGTACTTGAGTAAAAGTAGAAGTACTCAGATCTTGAGTAAAAGTAGAAGTACTCAGATCTTGTGCTTGAGTAAAAGTAGAAGTACTCAGCTCTTGTTCTTGAGTAAAAGTAGAAGTACTCAGATCTTGTACTTGAGTAAAAGTAGAAGTACTCAGATCATGTACTTGAGTAAAAGTAGAAGTACTCAGATCTAGTACTTGAGTAAAAGTAGAAATACTCAGATCTTGTACTTGAGTAAAAGTAGAAGTACTCAGATCTAGTACTTGAGTAAAAGTAGAAATACTCAGATCTAGTACTTGAGTAAAAGTAGAAGTACTCAGATCTTGTACTTGAGTAAAAGTAGAAGTACTCAGATCTAGTACTTGAGTAAAAGTAGAAGTACTCAGATCTTGTACTTGAGTAAAAGTAGAAGTACTCAGATCTTGTACTTGAGTAAAAGTAGAAGTACCAGAGTGTAGGAATACTCTGTCACAGTAAAAGTTCTGCATTCAAAATGTTCCTCAAGTGAAAGTGCACATCTTCCGGCGCAGACTGAAAACTCATCTCTTTCGACTCCACTTCGAGCGATAGAATTACTATCAAAGCACTTATATACTAACATAGGACTGGCTTATCTATAGCCAGCTGAGTAGCACTTGAAATGTGTGGCTCTATGATACCTGTTGTACTTATATGATTCTGTTTTCTTCTGGGCTGTGTCTTCCTGGTCGTATGTACTTATTGTAAGTCGCTTTGGACAAAAGCGTCAGCTAAATGCAATGTAATGTAATGTAAAAAGTAGGAAAGTATTCTCATCAAAATATAGTGAAAGACAGTGAAAGTAGTCGTTGTGCAGATTGGTCCATTTCAGAATAATATCTATGATATGTTTTATAATGATTGATCATGAAAGTGTTCTCAAAGCTGGTGAAGGTGCAGCTAGTCTGAAGTACTTTGTAGACTGCAGGGTAGCTGGTGAAGGAGCAGCTAGTCTGAAGTACTTTGTAGACTGCAGGGTAGCTGGTGAAGGTGCAGCTAGTCTGAAGTACTTTGTAGACTGCAGGGTAGCTGGTGAAGGAGCAGCTAGTCTGAAGTACTTTGTAGACTGCAGGGTAGCTGGTGGATTTACTCCAGGTGGAACTAAAGTCTGATTCAACACTTGGTTAGATTTCACATCATTCATCCAGATCTGTGAAGTAACTAAAGGTATTAAATACATGTAGTGGAGGAAAAGTACACAGTAGCATAACATGGACATACTCAAGTAAAGTACAAGTACCTTATCTACTTGAGTTAATGTACTTAGTTACTATACACCACTAGTTATATTAAACAATGAAGAGCATGTTAGTGTTGTAATTTGTCAACATGGGCCAAATGTAGATACTTGAAGTATTACAGTACTGCATTATATTATAGCATATAATGTGTTTTTATATGTAGAAAAGTAACTAGTGTTAAATAAATGAGGTGCAGGAGAAAGTACACTATTCACCTCTGAAATGTAGTGGACAGTAACATTTTGAAATCAGGATGTAGTATTATGAATACTGTGCCATGGTATAATCCAATGCCAGTAGATGTCTGGAGTATATTTCTATATATGTCTGTAGCTTAGTGAGATTGTATAATGTAGAATATTCAATGTATTTTGTGTATTATGTACTCTATTGGGAATGTGTGTATAGTTTTGCTGCTAATGTTAATTGTATTATATTTGTATATTATTGTGACTTTTAAAGATGTGTATCTCGTGTGTAATGCTTGTCAACACTGCTGCTGTGACAACAATACCTTTCACAATTTTGGATAATAACGTGTCTTTCAATCTATCTAAACTAAATATGCCAGTAAAACCTGTTAATAAGGAGTGTCTAAAGACATGTAACAGACCTGACAGGCCTCCCATGGCTGCGGTCCACGGCTGTTTGTAGGCGATGTTCCAGACCAGGAAAGCCGAGAGTCCAACCAAGGTCCCGAATGTAGCATAAGCTAAGCTAATGTAAATCCTTCTAACTCCCATTGTAAAAACACGACTAATGAAAGTAAACCGACTGAAACAGGCGTGACAAGTTAAAAACAACAGACTGTTTCTACATCAACAGCTTACCGCCATGTTATGCAACAATAATATCATAATAACGAACACATTCATGTATTATAGGTTAGCTCAACGACGCTTAGCTATGTCAGCAAGATAGTTTAGCAGTGAAGATAGTTAGTTTCTGTTTAAAGTGCGACACAAACTGCGACTGTTTAATTTGAAGCTAACAGCTAAGTACCAACAGTGTTTATCTGATGTCCAGCCAAAGATGACTCGCTGTGATCAAGATGATACCCCCCAAAGCGGATCGTCATCTTCGTCTTGACGTCACAATATATTTAAGAGGATTACATTTCTACGGTTTTAATTGTTGGTACATATACTCCACTGTTATATGATACTGGAAATATAGAATATGTTGTGGTTGAGATGTTGAAACATAGAACTTGCTTGGGTTTGTAACGATTTGCCACAAAGTCAGATGTAATTATTCAGTAAACTGTCTTTGACTGAGGAAACCCGCAAACACAGCGGCCCATAGAGGTGCAAAGAGGAACTGCAACTTAGATTAGCCGAACCACGCTTAGCAATGTTAGCAAGATAGTTTTGCAGCGAAGATAGTTGGTTTCTGTTTAAAGTGCGACATAAACTGCGATATTTGAAGCTAACAGCAGCTAAAGAGAAATACCATAGAGAAATACCAACAGTTTTTTATCGGATGTTCAGCCAAAGATGACCCACTGTGATCAAGATGATTCCCCCACCACGGACTATCGTCTTCAATGTATACCTCCAAATATAAAAAAAGGCTAACATTTCTTATATTATAATAGTTGAGTTGGTAAATATACTCTACTGTTATATGACAGTCGAAATATACATTATTTTTGCTGTGGCAGTGTTGGATAGTACGATTTGTTATGGTTTGTTTTTAACGATTTGCAACCAAGTCAGATATATCTCTTGTGAAGTAAAGTGTCTTTGACTAAGGAAACCCCCAACTCGCAAACACAGCGGCCCCAAGTGGAGTAAAGAGGAACTGCAAGAAGAGGACATTAACCCTCACAGTGAAGCCATTGCAGTTAGATATGTCATACATCTATTAACAAAGATGTTGCTTGAATGAATATGGTAGCGTGTAGATGGAACAGAAAATAATATAGTGTGGTGACCACCTTTAATACACTGGGACATAATTCACACACGGAACTTTGGGGTAGGGGTGTGGTTTCCACACGGACATATATGTGTTGTTGTCTATGTATGTTGTGTGCCCTCCTGATTCTTTCTCTTGTTGTCCCGGGCTACGACCCGACAACACCTCCTCATTAAAGTACCCTTTTGCACCTTCGATGCACCGCCTCCGACTCCCATATCTCCTGGCACTATATTGGTGACTCTGACACGTCTGGGGAAGTTTCCGAGACGAAGCCGAACACGGCAAAAGGAACTCAGGTTCCTTTCTCGAAATGCCGGGGATTTTTTGGAGACGTCCGTGGCTGCCACCGGCACGCGGACTGAGGCTCGGTGCGTGCTCCGCAGAAGGCTGGAGACGTTGCTCGCCGTTCCCGCATCGGGGGGACGATGCACGACCTGCTGGGTCGACCAGCAACCCCATGGCTACCTCATGGGGCTGTTTCTTCGGGGCGTGCGGCTGCACGTCCCAGCGGCGCTAGCTAACCACGACTAGCAGCTATCCACGTGGGGCTAACGACGGCTAGCAGCTACCAATGGCTGCCAGCTAACGGCTAGCTGCTAACGGCTAACTGCTAACGGCTATCGACCTTTTCGAGCTTTTCCTGGTGCCTGAGAGGAGGTTTGACCATGTCTGGTTGGCCTCGTGTGAATCCTCTCGCTATTTCGCCCACCTGTTTTTTGACCGTGGACAGTACGGCCCTTTTTGAGCATTTTCTGGTGCCTGAGAGGAGGTTCGACCATGTCTGATCGACCTCGTGTGGACACTCTCACCTGTTTCACCAGCTCGACGGCGGCTTCAGACGCCACTCACGCTCATCGACGCCTGGGTGGTGCACTCCTGGACCCCGTCTCGCCTCGGCGGTTTCGGACGTCCCCATGCCTACATCGGCCCGTGGGTGGCGCGCTCCGGGACCCTGCCTGGCCTCTTCCTTCGCCTCGGCGGTTTCGGACGTCCCCATGCCTACATCGGCCCGTGGGTGGCGCGCTCCGGGACCCGGCCTGGCCTCTCCTCTTACCGCGGCTCACGGTTCATCTCGACGGGGGCTCCGGACGGCGCCCCGTCTGGCCTCTCCCCTGTCCACGGCTCCTTCCTCCCGGGGATGCTGCTCCTGCCCCCCGGGGACCCTGCTCCTGCCCCCCGGGGACCCGGCTCTTTCCTCCCGGGGATGCTGCTCCTGCCCCCCGGGGACCCGGCTCTTTCCCCCCGAGGACTTTGCACCCGCTGCCGTTGTGCCCTCGCCTGCGGCCGGGCAGCGCTCCTCCCTGCTGGGGACCACCGGGATGTTCGCGCCGTCCCCACGTCGCAGCGCTGCGGCCCCCTTACGACGCCTACTGCGGCCCCGTTCCGGCCCGTCTTCCACCCCCGGTGAGGATGCCCTCGTTGGGGTCCCTACCCTCACCTGCAACCTCATCCTCCTCAGACCCTGTGGTGCTTCCTCCCGGACGCGAGGATTTTTTTGCCCTGTTTGAATTCTGGGGGGGCTTGTGTGGTGACCACCTTTAATACACTGGGACATAATTCACACACGGAACTTTGGGGTAGGGGTATTGTTTCCACACGGACATATTTGTGTTGTTGTCTATGTATGTTGTGTGCCCTCCTGATTCTTTCTCTTGTTGTCCCGGGCTGCGACCCGACAACACCTCCTCATTAAAGTACCCTTTTGCACCTTCGATGCACCGCCTCCGACTCCCATATCTCCTGGCACTATAATAGACAGAAATATGTCTTTGGTTTGCATGTGCAACATCTGCCATTATAACAAATATGTATGTTGAAATTCATCATTTACCATCTCGATAGCACACACTAAAACCAATTTACATAAATACAGCGGTTGGCCAATCACAACAGAGCCTGCCAGCTAACCAATCAGAGCAGACTGGGCTCTGGTTTCAGACAGAGGGTGAAAAGAGGTAGTATGAGAAAAATAAAGAGGTTTTTGAACATTAAAGCATGGAGACATGTCACAGTAGAGACACTACATACTGATACACACCTGAACATCAGCAGGAGAGGACTCTTTAAAGTAGAGACACTACATACTGATACACACCTGAACATCAGCAGGAGAGGACTCTTTAAAGTAGAGACACTACATACTGATATACACCTGAACATCAGCAGGAGAGGACTCTTTAAAGTAGAGACACTACATACTGATATACACCTGAACACCAGCAGGAGAGGACTCTTTAAAGTAGAGACACTACATACTGATATACACCTGAACATCAGCAGGAGAGCACTCTTTAAAGTAGAGACACTACATACTGATATACACCTGAACACCAGCAGGAGAGCACTCTTTAAAGTAGAGACACTACATACTGATATACACCTGAACACCAGCAGGAGAGGACTCTTTAAAGTAGAGACACTACATACTGATATACACCTGAACATCAGCAGGAGAGTACTCATGTAGCGTGAAGTGTCTGCATGGAGCCCTGTGTAGCACAATGACATTAATATATAGCCTCGAATGTATGATGCATTCATCCGTGAAAAAGCACATTCCTGAGCTCTAGTTGTATCAAACATGTGATGCGCAAGTCTTATCAGTTCACGTGTCTCTTGCATAACAGGTTTGTCTGCAAAGCAATCAAAGCTGTCAGATGAATGGAGTGCAGTAACATCTAAATAGAAAGGCAATTGTAAAAAGTAGCATCGATTGGAAATATCCAGGTTAATGATCTAATTATTAAGGAGAGGAAATGTTTGAGAATTAAAAATGTGATATCCACATGAAACCGTGACGATGGAGAGAGTGGTGTTATCATAGTTTCCTGAACACACTGCTGCTCCTGTAACACAAGAACTTCCCGATTTGGGATCAATGAAGTGTCTATCGATCTACTTTGAATGTAAATCTAGCTAATGCACATTACGTCTTGACACGTGCAGTGTGCATCGTGTAGATCAGGGGTGGCCAACCCGCGGCTCTTGAGCCGCATCCGGCTCTTTGCCTAGTTTCATGCGGCTCTTCAGTTCATATCGAATTGTATATGTGTGAGTTTGGTTGAGAGACACTGACTCCTGACTAGTGTTGCACGGTGTACCGATACTTGAAAGGTACCGCAATACCCTGCCGTTAAAAACGTTACGATTCCTCCGTTTCATTAGTATCAGTACTTTAAGAATGACGGGGGAAAGTACTCCGGTGAGAAAGCGCCGTGTGTGTTCAGCGCTCTGCTTCCACTCCCTGCAGTCCCTCCCCTCTCTCGTGCACGCGCTAGCTGCCAGAGCATGTGAGAAAACGAGAAGCATGGCTGCAAGTGGGAGTGCAACTGCCGCTGCGCCTTGGCTTGTTGACAAAAAAGACTCCAGAAGCTAAATTTGGAAGTATTTTAGCTATATCTCTGACAGTGAGGGCAAGCCTACGGACACCACAAGGCCTGTCTGTGAGAAACGTATTAATTTTTATTTAATACGAATTCTTGTCATTTATTTTATTTATTGTCCTCATTGTTTAAAAGTTTGTGTTGTGGTTATGGTTATGGTGTGAAATAAAGCACAATAATTACATTTAAGACTGTTTCCCTTTTTTTAAGAAAAGTATCGAAAAAGAATCGGAATCGCAATTCTTGACTTGGTATGAAACCAAAATGTTGGTATCGTGACAACACTAGCTACTCCTGACAGTTACACCTGATATTTAGTCTGTTAAGTACTGAATGCTGATCATTCTGACGTAATTTGGCCGGTCAAAGTTGTTTGGGCTCGGATAAAATCGCTCCGTTACTTTCGTCCCGTGTTACTTTCGTCCCGGCTCTCCCTACGTGTGTATGTGTGGTGTCAGGTGTCAGTATGAGAGGATGACAGCGCGTCTAATTTTGATGGGTCCCAAGAGCCAATCACAATAATACCTGCGATGCAGTGAACCAATCACCTTTGAGGGGGGAACACCTATCGTTGATTAAACACTATCCAGTGTTTCCCCTTCCATTGTCTTGGAGGGGCGCTGTGCCCCGCCCTGAAATTCAAGGTGGTTAAAAAATATATATAATTTTAGCACCAAATTGCAAATAATCTATCACTTTTCACATTGAACATGTGCTCTTTTATTAAATAAACTAAACGCTTTCATTTTAAGTTGTGAGTTTAGTGTTTTTGACCCTAAGAAACACTGATGCATTAATCAACAACAATAATCCACAGCTCCTCTCTCTGCTCCAGAGGATTTAAAAAATATATATCCCAATGCCACAAAGATGCATCAGTGACGTTTTGAAATCTTGTCTCCAGAAAACAAAAAACTGAAACAAGCTGTATCAGTGACTGTGTGTTTGATGTGGCTCTTTGCAGTAACATAGAAACAATGTGGCTCTTAACCTCTGACTGGTTGGCTGGTGTAGAACATGTCACAGGAAAACCACAACGAAACGAAAGCAAATTAAATCACAGACTGTGCCACACACACACACACACACACACACACACACACACACACACACACACACACACACACACACATACCATGTATACATCACTTCAGGGGACATTACATTGACTTACATGCATTTCCTGGAGACTTATCCTAACCTTAACCATAACCAACACATGCCTAACCCTAACCCTAACCCTTACCCTAATCCTAACCCTAACCAAGTCTTCACCCTAAAATTAATGATTCCCCTTATGGGGACCTCCAATTTGTCCCCATAAGGGAGGCGAGTCCCCACACGTGACTGTGTAAACAGATTTAGGTCCCCACAAGTATAGTAATTCTAGGCCACACACACACACACACCAATGCCCCGGGGCCCTCTCTTCACGGCCAATCAGAGAGATACAGGAAGTTGAATCCACTCCCTATAACTCACATCAACAGAAACGTCTTCACAACACACGAGCAGAGGTGAGTGTTCTTGAAATTGTTTGATTTATAATACTTTGTTTAACGGGTTTCATTTCTTCAGATAGAAAATAGACTTTGATGCAAATATAATAAAGTTTTGGTCACTTTGACAAAACGTTTTGCAGATTATTTGATAAAGTAAGTTGTTTATTTCCTAATGATTAGTCAACGTTGTTGTTGCCGCTGTGTTTGAAGTGAACGAGTGATGTAAGGATGGGCATGTGACACGCAGCAGTGTGTGTGTGTGTGTGTGTGTGTGTGTGTGTGTGTGTGTGTGTGTGTGTGTGTGTGTGTGTGTGTGTGTGTGTGTGTGTGGTGTGTGTGTGTGTGTGTGTGTGTGTGTGTGTGTGTGTGTGTGTGTGTGTGTGTGTGTGTGTGTGTGTGTGTGTGTGTGTGTGTGTGTGTGTGTGTGTGTGTGTGTGTGTGTGTGTGTGTGTGTGTGTGTGTGTGTGTGTGTGTGTGTGTGTGTGTGTGTGTGTGTGTGTGTGTGTGCCTCAAGCCTGGCACAACAGAGATGTTTGGGCGTAGATCTGTTGCAGGAAATCCCACTCCCATTCCCGGAGGATCTGAGTAGAAACACACGAACGCTCAGATTAAAAAAAGAAAGAAAGAAACACACGAAAATAATCAATAAAATACATAAAAGTGCACAAAAATCCTTCACTTTAGTTTACGTACGCTTTTTAAACTCTTTTATTCTGTGGTTCGTTTATATAAAGGAGAATCAGTGGAAAGATTCTTATCTTAATATTTATTTTTAGATTTGTCAGTATGTAGTGTCTCTACTTTAAAGAGTCCTCTCCTGCTGATGTTCAGGTGTATATCAGTATGTAGTGTCTCTACTTTAAAGAGTCCTCTCCTGCTGATGTTCAGGTGTATATCAGTGTGTAGTGTCTCTACTTTAAAGAGTCCTCTCCTGCTGATGTTCAGGTGTATATCAGTATGTAGTGTCTCTACTTTAAAGAGTCCTCTCCTGCTGATGTGCAGGTGTATATCAGTATGTAGTGTCTCTACTTTAAAGAGTCCTCTCCTGCTGATGTTCAGGTGTGTATCAGTATGTAGTGTCTCTACTTTAAAGAGTCCTCTCCTGCTGATGTTCAGGTGCATATCAGTATGTAGTGTCTCTACTTTAAAGAGTCCTCTCCTGCTGATGTTCAGGTGTATATCAGTATGTAGTGTCTCTACTTTAAAGAGTCCTCTCCTGCTGATGTTCAGGTGTATATCAGTATGTAGTGTCTCTACTTTAAAGAGTCCTCTCCTGCTGATGTTCAGGTGTATATCAGAATGTAGTGTCTCTACTTTAAAGAGTCCTCTCCTGCTGATGTTCAGGTGTATATCAGAATGTAGTGTCTCTACTTTAAAGAGTCCTCTCCTGCTGATGTTCAGGTGTATATCAGAATGTAGTGTCTCTACTTTAAAGAGTCCTCTGAACTGAAAGACACTATAAGTCACTTTGTGTTGATTTCTCAGTTTCCATCCACATCCAATATTATAAACACCTGGATGGGGCAAGTTATTTAAAAATAAAAATAATGAAATAATGGTTCTACTTATGTCTTTGTAAGATTTACAAAAAACTGTGTTTCTTTAATTGTTTAATAATTGGGGAATTCGACCTGCAGGCGTAACACATACACTCACAGCAATGCATGATGTTCTGCTGAAGGTGTTCATGCAGGCCTCGTGGAGGAGGCATCGGTTTCACATTCAAGCCGTTTAAAAACACTGTAAACTCCTTGCAGTAACGTGAGTGCAGAGTGCAGAGTGTGTGTGTTCTCAACAGAGGGCAGCATTTATTCTCACAACGCAGAGGTGGAGGACAGATTTTATATTAAAGGGGACCTATCATGCAAAATGCACTTGTTGATGTCTTTAATACATAACTTTGTGTCGGGGAACTCACGCAGCGTCAGAAAATAAAACCCTCTCTCTTCCTCCGTACCCAAATCATCTAAAAACGGGGGAACAACAAGGATACAGATTTGCTGCCGATATGACGTCAAATCGGCGGACAGAAAGTTGCTATCAGAAACAATGCCTGACGTGTTTTGGACGTAATCTCGTCTTTGTTTACATTAGCAAGCCTCGCTAACACTCAGAGCTAACCTGCACTGGAGAGCACGTGTGATCAAAAGCAGGAAATAAAGAAAGGAACTCACCTTGTGATAACCCGCAAGAGAAAAAGCATTTGAGCTCCATACTGTTTCAGAAATAATCCTTGATGTGGTTTAGAACAGGATGGCGTTTTATCACAGCAGAATGTAACTTTATCTCCGGTAGAATTCTGATCAGGCATTAGCTCCGCCTCCTTTTAAAACAATTTTTTTTTTAAAGCTAAGGACCCAAATTCCGCGCCCGGTCCACACTACAGCTTCAAAGAAAGCTTGGAGCTGGGCGTGTCTGAAGCTTGGGGATTTTATTCGAGCACCGCGACCAACGACCAATCACATGAATGTCCCGCCCCGGACATACAAAGCAAAAAAAACAGGTTCTTCTCCACTATTGCTAAAATGGATGCCGGTGTTGTAGCAAGGGTAAGAAGGGCAAGAAGGGCAAGAAGGGCAAGAAGGGTAACACGTGTGTGTGCAAGGTTGCATAAAGTGTATACATCGTCTCGCAGGAAGCCATGTAGTGTGCGTCGCTGGGTCTGGTCTTACAAACCCGGGTGATTTCCTACGGCGATAATTAGTTTCTCCTCCATCTTGTTTTGAAATATAGAAATGAACGGCGGGATATCTCTCCCAGCTTAGACGCGGTTTGATTGGCTAGGGCCTGAGCTGTCAGATTTTCAGAAACGGGATTTGATTGGCTGGCGCTGGCTACTCGGCGGAGACGGACCGCTATGCTACCCACAATTCAGTTCGGCGAAAAGCGAGGCAATGTGACGTCACCCCGTTCAAAGTGAATGGGCAGACGCGTTGGAAACCGTTTTTGAAGCTGTCGAAGCTGTAGTGTGGACGGGCCGTAACAGCTGAGAGGGGTTTGAGCTGCAATGGGGGATCTGTTTGGTATTTTAAGCAAAAAACTTCACAGACAGGTTTAGTTATGGCCCGACAATATATTTTTCCAATATAGCATGATAGGTCCACTTTAAAGTAAAAGTAGTAATACTAAAGCGTAAAAATACTTAGT
This sequence comes from Harpagifer antarcticus, assembly GCA_902827135.1. NCBI lineage: Eukaryota > Metazoa > Chordata > Actinopteri > Perciformes > Harpagiferidae > Harpagifer > Harpagifer antarcticus. Next base: position 140,112 of record CADEHL010001386.1, read on the forward strand.
TAGAAGTCAGTCTCGCATTCAACGTCCTATATTTGTGATATCAAATGTAAAAAAGGTACACATTTGTTCAGAATCATATCAACTCAATGACTGGATTTTGATTATTGATGCATCACAATAATAACTTATAATACACCTCTGTATATACTGTTATTTAAGTCTTATGTCTTAGTACAATGTGTAATTTCTTACCACAACTTGTTATGTCTGTACAGATATCTTAATATATATTGTTTCTACTGTAAAGGTCTCCTATCATGCAAAATGCACTTGTTGATGTCTTCTCTACATCACCATGTGTCCCCGGTGTGTCGGGGAACTCACGCAGCGTCAGAAACTAAAACCCTCTCTTTTCCTCCGTACCCAAATCTCTAAAAACGGGGAACAACGGAGCTGATCCAGATTTGGTCCGATATGACGTAATATCGGAAATGTGGACCCACGGCCCATTCAGAAACGTTGCTATCAGAAACAATGCCTGACTGTTTTGGACGTAATATGGTCGGTGTTTACATTAGCATCGCTAACACTCGGAGCTAACCTGTACTGGAGAGCATGTGTGTGAAGAAGCAGGAAGTAAAAAGGAACTCACCTTGTGGTATAACCGGCAAGAGAGAAAGCCTTTGAGCTCCAGACTGTTTCAGATCCTTGATAATCCATGAAATGGCGTTTCATCACGGCAGCATTTAGTTTAGACGGTAGCTGCCGGGTCCCGCATGAGCTCAGACCCCTCCTCTTTAAAGCTTTACACCCAAATCAGCACTTTAGAAACAGGAAGTGAAATAGAGGGATATGAGGCGTGGCTAGAATGATCTGTTTGGTATTTTGAGCAAAACACTTCAGAGACATGTTTTTTATATATTTTCATATATATGAGACCCATGCTATTGCCTACAAATAGCATGATAGCTGACCTTTAACGTCTTTTGTTTATATTAATATTTCTATCAATTCTATCTTATTTTTGGACATTTTACTTCCACGTATGTTTATATACATGTTTTTTTACTTTTATGTATCCCTTAACTTCCTCTAAAGTCTTCACTTTATATTCTTATCGGACATTTCAAATTCTTGTTTTTATAAATAATTGTATTTTCAAAAATGTTGTGTAGAACTATAAATACGCATCAAATAAGAAAATAAAACTACCCCAAAATTGTCTTAACTCACAATACTTGAGTACTTCATCACACCACTGTCAGGTGTTCAGGGCGTTTTCCCTCCATCTTCTTCATAACAGGACCATCAACAATCCAGCCGTCACACAGACGCACTCAATTCTCTTCAAGATCAAATCTGAGATAATCCCCCAGTGTAGAGATTATCTTTGCAGGAATCAGTGTGTGTGTTCGAACGCCTTAATATATGCTACAGTGTTAAACACACGGCTGTAAACAGAGAGGAACCAAACAGCTGTTTATCAGAGGAACCATCGAGTCTACGTTCTCTCAGGAGGAAGGAGAAGGACAACTGGATTCCTTTACTGTGAACGATCTTAATGTTGAAGCATGCTGGTGTATAGGCGTGTGTGTGTGTGTGTGTGTGTGTGTGTGTGTGTGTGTTTTGCACTGTTGTATGTCATTCATGTTAAATGTAGTTTGTATCTTGCAGAGTGTAATGACCCGTAGTACGCTGTAGCTTTGGTGCATATCACACATGCTGACTTTGTATGCAGGCTGCAGTAAATCACATTACACTTGACGTTTATCTTCAGTAGACTGGACTACTGCAATGGTGTCTTCACAGGTCTCACTAAAAACTCTATTAGGAAGTTGCAGCTGATTCAGAACGCCGCTGCTCGAGTCCTCACTAACACTAAGAAAGTGGATCACATCACTCCTGTTCTGAAGTCTTTACACTGGCTTCCTGTGTGTCAAAGAATAGATTTCAAAATACTGCTGCTGGTTTATAAAGCTTTGAATGGTTTAGGCCCAAAATACATTTCTGACCTCCTGCTAAATGATGAACCATCCAGATCTCTCAGGTCTTCAGGGACTGGTCAGCTTTCTGTCCCCCGAGTCAGAACTAAACATGGAGAAGCAGCGTTCAGTTATTATGCTCCAAATATCTGGAACAAACTCCCAGAAACCTGCAGGTCCGCTGCAACTCTGACTACTTTTAAATCCAGACTAAAGACTTTTCTTTTTGTCGCTGCTTTTAATTGAACTATTCATATCTTAGACTGCACTGTAACTTTTATCCATGTATGTATAAATGCCATTGTCTGAATGTCTTTCGTTTTTTGTAAAGCACTTTGAATTGCCTTGTGTTGAAAGGTGCTATATAAATAAACTTGCCTTGCCTAAACACAGCGTGGCCTCTTGTCCTTATTTTACAGTCTGCACATCGATCTGCTGCGGGTGATAATCGGCTCGACAAATGGATGTTCTCTCATGTTCCGATTAACCCAGCTTCCCCAAATGTCTTTCTTTCTGGTGTCTATATACGCTGGGATCCGGAGTCATGGGTGATCCTGCGGTCCTGTGTCCTGCATCGCGAGCCCTGGATCTTGAGTCGTGGCTGTGGTCCTGGATCATAGGTCCTGGATGGATATCCTCGTGGATTCATCTTCCTATCATACACACATGCATTTCCAAACATCTGGACTACCTATGTTGCAAATGTATTATCTTTTCAATTTACACACGGCATCTATTGCACATCTGTCCGTCCTGGGAGAGGGATCCCTCCTCTGTTGCTCTCCCTGAGGTTTCTCCATGTTCCCTTTAAACTGTGGGGTTTCTCTGGAAGTGTTTCCTTGTACGATGTGAGGGTCTAAGGACAGAGGGTCTAAGGACAGAGGGTGTAAGGACAGAGGGTGTCGTATTGTCATACTGATATTCTGAACAAACTGTGAAGTCCACTGAGACAAAGGTAACATTGGGCTATATAAATAAACATTGATTGATTCCTATGTTTTTATTCTTTGGTTTTTACATGTCACTTGTTAGACACTTTTATCCAAAGCGACTTACATACTCAACACTGTGGGCAATCCCCACAGGAGCAATTTGGGGTGAAGTGTCTCAGGGACACAACGACATGCTGACTGCAGTGGGGTTTGAACTTGCTATCCTCTGATTCGAAGATCAGTGTAGTAACCCACTAAGCCACAGCCTCCCATTTATCTCACACACAGTTTGAGACTTCTCCCTGATGGAGAACCTGGTGAAATCGATCTGCTCTCCACTGAGGCGCTGCACACCTGGAGGGGTGAGTCAAAACACACACACACACACACACACACACACACACACACACACACACTAGAAGGGGGAATTTCCATTAATAAAAATATATATTTAAAAAAAAAAATTATGCATCAGTAACAGGTCTCCTTTGTTTACTTTCGGAATATAGTGACATGACTCGCGCTCCTATTGGCTAGCGCTCCAACACATTGTACGTGATAGGCTAAGGGGCGGGACATCTCTAAGCGGTTGACCAATCACAACAGAGCCGGCCAGCTAATCAATCAGAGCACAATTGGCTCTGGTTTCAGACAGAGGGTGAACAGAGGTGCTGCAACCTGAACATCAGCAGGAGAGGACTCTTTAAAGTAGAGACATACTGATATACACCTGAACATCAGCAGGAGAGGACTCTTTAAAGTAGAGATGCTACATACTGATATACACCTGAACATCAGCAGGAGAGGACTCTTTAAAGTAGAGACACGACATACTGATATACACCTGAACATCAGCAGGAGAGGACTCTTTAAAGTAGAGACATACTGATATACACCTGAACATCAGCAGGAGAGGACTCTTTAAAGTAGAGACACTACATACTGATATACACCTGAACATCAGCAGGAGATGACTCTTTAAAGTAGAGACACTACATACTGATATACACCTGAACATCAGCAGGAGAGGACTCTTTAAAGTAGAGACACTACATGCTGATATACACCTGAACATCAGCAGGAGAGGACTCTTTAAAGTAGAGACACTACATACTGATATACACCTGAACATCAGCAGGAGAGGACTCTTTAAAGTAGAGACACTACATACTGATATACACCTGAACATCAGCAGGAGATAACTCTTTAAAGTAGAGACACTACATACTGATACACACCTGAACATCAGCAGGAGAGGACTCTTTAAAGTAGAGACATACTGATATACACCTGAACATCAGCAGGAGAGGACTCTTTAAAGTAGAGACACTACATACTGATATACACCTGAACATCAGCAGGAGAGGACTCTTTAAAGTAGAGACACTACATACTGATATACACCTGAATATCAGCAGGAGAGGACTCTTTAAAGTAGAGACACTACATACTGATATACACCTGAACATCAGCAGGAGAGGACTCTTTAAAGTAGAGACACTACATACTGATATACACCTGAACATCAGCAGGAGAGGACTCTTTAAAGTAGAGACACTACATACTGATATACACCTGAACATCAGCAGGAGAGGACTCTTTAAAGTAGAGACACTACATACTGATATACACCTGAACATCAGCAGGAGAGGACTCTTTAAAGTAGAGACACTACATACTGATATACACCTGAACATCAGCAGGAGATAACTCTTTAAAGTAGAGACACTACATACTGATACACACCTGAACATCAGCAGGAGAGGACTCTTTAAAGTAGAGACATACTGATATACACCTGAACATCAGCAGGAGAGGACTCTTTTAAAGTAGAGACACTACATACTGATATACACCTGAACATCAGCAGGAGAGGACTCTTTAAAGTAGAGGACACTACATACTGATATACACCTGAACATCAGCAGGAGAGGACTCTTTAAAGTAGAGACACTACATACTGATATACACCTGAATATCAGCAGGAGAGGACTCTTTAAAGTAGAGACACTACATACTGATATACACCTGAACATCAGCAGGAGAGGACTCTTTAAAGTAGAGACACTACATACTGATATACACCTGAACATCAGCAGGAGAGGACTCTTTAAAGTAGAGACACTACATACTGATATACACCTGAACATCAGCAGGAGAGGACTCTTTAAAGTAGAGACACTACATACTGATATACACCTGAACATCAGCAGGAGAGGACTCTTTAAAGTAGAGACACTACATACTGATATACACCTGAACATCAGCAGGAGAGGACTCTTTAAAGTAGAGACACTACATACTGATATACACCTGAACATCAGCAGGAGAGGACTCTTTAAACACATTCCTGATGAGACGCTGTCGCTGTTCTCTAAAATAAAAACTGTTCCTGCCCTTCAAGAACTTTATCTGAAAGTCCCTGTTCTCACAGAGCTACAGCTGCACAGCCTGATACGTGTGTGTGTGTGTGTGTGTGTGTGTGTGTGTGGTGTGTGTGTGTGTGTGTGTGTGTGTGTGTGTGTGTGTGTGTGTGTGTGTGTGTGTGTGTGTGTGTGTGTGTGTACAGTCTAGGAACATTATACTCGTTGAATAACCTTGATTCAGTGTTGTGAAGTTACAGGTGTGTGTTCAGGTTCAACAGAGCTGTGTAACACGGTGAGGAGGGATTTTATAGAAAGGATAAATGATTTTTTAATGCAGGGAAATATATTTGATGTTGATTTTGATATACTTTATTAATCCCCGTGGGGAAATTGTTTCTCTGCATTTGACCCATCCTAGTGTTAAGAGCAGTGGGCTGCCATTTTGAACGGCGCCCGGGGAGCATTGTGGGGAACGGTGCCTTGCTCAGGGACACTTGGTCTTGCCGGGACTTGAACTGGTGACCTTGCCAAGCCAAGTCCCTATCGACTTCGCCACCACCGCCCCAACTTACTACAACTTTCATATCAGAATACTTAGTTTATCCCAGGGGTAAATGGGTTTTTCAGATGCTCTATTTTAACAGACATGCAACATTTAAGTGATTAGTAAAAATGTGCAATTGTACTACGAATTTAATATTAAAACAAAAATTGCATTTGACCATATGTGGTGTCTTAGTATTAATAATCTGAAGTGTCTTGGTGATGAAGCCTGAATTAGAGTCAAGTAATTCATCTTAACTAACCATTGTATTTGCATTGATAGTTTTTAAAATTCGTAATGTTTAATGCAATGGTCAAAATATAATTTAAAATTCAAAATATTTTTTTATGTAATTTTGGCTTTTTTCGCGTAACTTTTTCTAGAAAACGATATTTTTTTAAATGTTTTGTAAATAAATACAATTCCAATAACAGGATGTCATTCCTCAAAAATAAACAACACCACAATAAACTTGTTTACAATAATCACCTCTTTGTTGACCAGGATTTATTTATTCTAAAAAAAAATTAAATCTACACGAAATGGCTTTTATTTTTTCAGAGAAATATCTGGATCGTTATTTAAAAATAATAGACCATTGTGATCATTATCAATACTTGATGTTGTCATTCATCTTGGATTTCACCACATTTTTGAGTTGGTTTTGTCCCCACCTGTGCCATCACTCACATTTACCAATTAAAAATAAATCTTGTAGATCTTATAAATAATAAAAAACGGACAACGTGTGCACGTGTTCCTTCACTCGGACTCACAATGCATCGATGTCAAGGTAATTAAATCAAACACACATTAATTAGTCGCTGAGATGCCAGAGGATGCGTGTAAAGGCGCGCACTCACAGCTCGGCAGTGCGCCCGTGTGTGTGACGGATGGCTGCATACTGCGCTCCTCCTCACCATGTATGTGTGTGCGTGTGCGGGCGTGCATGTGTGTGTGTGAGAGTGAGGAGGAGGCAGGTCCGGGTCTGAGCTGCAGAGTCCTGCGGGCTTCAGAGGGACATCATGCGGACTCCTGAGCACACTCCTGAGCCCTGAGAGGAGGATCTACTTTTTTCCCGATGATAATAACAATAATGATAATGTCTGGAGCTGCGGATGATTCTGCCGGGGGAAGTAGTTCGTCGCTAGTTTGGATCTGAGACAAGATGCATCTGTTTCGGACTCACAACTACCGAGTGTTCCCGGATCGATCCGCAGGGGAGAGCCCGACCATCAGAGGCATCAGCTGGGTATGCGGGTCTACTTTACCGCGGAGGGATAACTGTGGCTCTGTTAGCTGCAGGTGGTGCAGGAAGAGGATCAGGGGATTACTTTAATAAACATTTATTATCTTCATTATCGATGAATCTGCTTATTAATAGTTTCCAGAGGTGGAACAAGTACTCTGATTATTATCTTAAGTAAAAAATACTACAGTGTACACATAAGTGAGTAGCCTACCTTACAAAACGCACGTATTAGCATTAAAAAACACTTTAGTGGCAAAAGGTGTGTGTGTGTGTGTGTGTGTGTGTGTGTGTGTGTGTGTGTGTGTGTGTGTGTGTGTGTGTGTGTGTGTGTGTGTGTGTGTGTGTGTGTGTGTGTGTGTGTGTGTGTGTGTGTGTGTGTGTGTGTGTGTGTGTGTGTGTGTGTGTGTGTGTGTGTGTGTGTGTGTGTGTGTGTGTGTGTGTGTGTGTGTGTGTGTGTGTGAGAGCAGGTGAAATGTCAGTATGTTTAGCTAACCTCACATCCTGTAAACTCCTGCTCAAGTCTCCAAAACAGAAACTTGATTTATATTCCAGGATAAACTTGTCTCGGTCTGGAGCACCTCGTCTATTGTTCCAGCAGATTGGGCGTGGGGGCCCGCGAGGAGGAATACACAATGTCTATTTCTTATTACACATAAATAGCGTATTGTGTATTGTTCACCTTTCAGCATGACTTCAGAGGAGTTTGTAAAGAATGCACAAAGAGTCCAGGTCACAGGAAGTCTCTACATTTACTTTCAACAGGTCAGCTGTGAATCTCCACAGACTGCAGCCTGACCTTCCTGCTGCTACAGGACACATATCACCGCCGCTAAAGAGGTGTAACTATTCTAGTTCAGTATTTACTCGACAATCATGGACTGCCAGTTTGACAACTTCTTAATCTCTGGATGAAGCTAACATGGAGCACATATTGTTATACGTCACATGAGCTGTTTGAATTGTTGCTGCTGCACCAAGTGTGTTTGCTCAGGTTATCTTTAATTACACAAGAGATGTCATCGCATGCAGGCCAATAACAAGATTTATGCAAAGAGTAAAGTTCACAGCAAACTAGAAAACACCATAAAATGGCAAATGCACTGACTTTATGTTGTCTTTCCTCCGGGAACATCTGGGGTACTATCGTGGTTCAACAAGTAATCCTTTATGTAGTGTCTCTACTTTAAAGAGTCCTCTCCTGCTGATGTTCAGGTGTATATCAGTAGGTAGTGTCTCTACTTTAAAGAGTCCTCTCCTGCTGATGTTCAGGTGTATATCAGTATGTAGTGTCTCTACTTTAAAGAGTCCTCTCCTGCTGATGTTCAGGTGTATATCAGTATGTAGTGTCTCTACTTTAAAGAGTCCTCTCCTGCTGATGTTCAGGTGTATATCAGTATGTAGTGTCTCTACTTTAAAGAGTCCTCTCCTGCTGATGTTCAGGTGTATATCAGTATGTAGTGTCTCTACTTTAAAGAGTCCTCTCCTGCTGATGTTCAGGTGTATATCAGTATGTAGCGTCTCTACTTTAAAGAGTCCTCTTCTACCGATGTCCAGGTGTATATCAGTATACAAAAAGCTCTTTATTTGTCTCATACTGCCTGTGCTGCAGCACCTCTTTTCACCCTCCGTCTGAAACCAGAGCCCAGTCTGCTCTGATTGGTTAGCTGGCCGGCTCTGTTGTGATTAATCAACTTTTTAGAGATGCCACGCTTCTTAGCCTATCACGTACATCACGTTGGAGCGCTAGCCAATAGGAGTGCAAGTGATAGCGAGAGAAACCCCCTCTGGAGGGAACATAGGGATTGTAGCCTTTGCAGACCATTTACATGCACTAAAACCTATAGAACACACTACAAGGGGGAAAAAGCAGAATAGGGCCTCTTTAATTTAGCCATAAAATCAACATTTACAGTCGACTGGCATTGAGGCATTTACTTATTCCTCCTATGTTCTGTCATCATTAGGAGATGTCCGGCATCATCCCTCTGTCCTCGTTGTGCCGAGTCGTGAATACTCAGTTGAATAACATACCTCACATTCATAAAGTATTACGCATTGTTTCTGAGTTTCGACACCAGGTGTTGTTTTGGTTGCTGGTGCACTTTTATGGGGTCATATTCAGTCATGCACATAAAGAAGCACGTTGTGAAATCATGTTGTTCAATATTTTTCAACTCCATAACCGTCTAATGAGTTGTGTTTTTATGAGTCAGTTGGCGACGTGCCATTCATGTGCCCTATGTGTCTGCAGGCGGCAGATAAAGGTTCTGGAGACACTTGGAGAAGCCTCCTGATCCATACACCCAGATGTTTTACATTTAGCACGTGTACATGTTCCCATAGACCATAGGTCACATATTCTCTATGAGGAACCCAATGATGCGAGGAAGTGAAATATGGGGCTATAAATCAGTTTGACTTATTTGTGTGAGCTCCAGACTACTTTATAAAGCCACGTGATCCTATTTTATCTTAAGAATTGCTTTAAAATATAGGATGATTTGCGTATGACTGACATTTAATGAGACTTATTGGGATCATAAAAAAGGAGACACAAATAACACCTGGGAATGTTCCTCTGCAGAAACAAGGATAGTAGCAGCGTTGTAAAGTACATGTATTGAGGGACTTGTACTTGTACTCCACTACATGTATTTAATACACAATGACTATTTCACTGTCACTACTTTCACTATATTTTGATGAGAATACTTTCCTACTTTCACTTGAGGAACATTTTGAATGCAGGACTTTTACTGTGACAGAGTATTCCTACACTCTGGTACTTCTACTTTTACTCAAGATCTGAGTACTTCTACTTTTACTCAAGTAAAACATCTGAGTACGTCTTCACCCACACATTTCCAACAGGTGATAAAGTGTTTTGTGTGCATACCTGTTCTGCTCAGATTTCTCTAATGGCGCGTTTTCACTGCAGCGGGTAGCTCGCTTTAAGCGTGCCGAGCCGTGCGGGGCCCGTTTTTGGCCCGGGGCTACTTTTTCATCTTTTTTCTGGCCCGACTAAATCGTGGTTCTAGGGCCAGGAGCAGGCTGAGTCGGGCTGAGTATGCTAAACTAGAGAGAGAATCGCTGGCAAGGGGGCTACAACTACAAGAAGATGAACATATGTGACCGTGATTTAATTGTAATACACGTTTCTAAATGATGCCGAAGTAACAACATACTGATACCGGTTAGTAAAAACTATGAATTAATGCTTTGACAAGTCTGCAGACAGATGGCAGGCGAAAAGCCTTTTTAAAATGCGTGTTTTCTAAATGGAGCTTGGCTAAGCTAACGTTATATATGCTCCGACCGTCCACACTCACAACAACGGCCTACAGACATAAATAAACCAGCGACTGTATTCTCCGTGACACAGGCAGTCTGTGGTTTGTACTTGTTTAACTTTTGTCTAGTTTCTGAACAGATATGATACGCAGAGTGAAGCAGGTAGGACCCAAACGCAGATAATACTGATAATACCTTTATTTCAAGGGCTCTTATCTTAACATATAACATGAACAAACAAAACATGCCACGGTGAACTCCGTCACAAACAAAAAAAGCACCAACACTGAACACAGGACGAGACAAGACTAAATACAGGGAGGGATAATCACAAGACGAGAAACAGCCGGGCAGGGGAGGAGAAACACAAGGGCCACAGGTGAACACAATCAGATAACGAGACACACCAGGGAAACTAACGACAGGAGGAAAAACACAGGGAAAAGGACCAGACAATAACTCAGGAGGAAAACATGACAGAGAGAACAGCAAAAACACCCAAACCTAGACATAGAACTGTGACATGACAAGATAATCGTGACAGAACCCCCCCCTCAAGGGACGGATCCCAGACGTCCCCAAAACAAACAAAAGTCCAAAACCTCAAGCAGGGTGGGTGGAGGGGGTCCGGAGGACGGGACTAAGCTGACCGCCCAGGAGCACAGTAGAGGACCAGGAAGGGATCTCGGGCGGACGGCCCGGGGGCAAGGCAGAAGCCGAGAAGGGGGACTCGGGCGGACGGCCCGGGGGCAAGGCAGAGTCCAAGGTGGGGCGAAGGCCACAGCGGGCGAACTCAGGAGGCCGAGCATGAGGGCGAAGGCAGCGGCAGGAAGAGTCAGGGGGCCGGGCTCGAGGACGAGGGCAGCGGCAGGAAGAGTCAGGGGGGCCGGGCCCGCGGGCGAAGACCGCGGCTCACAGAGGGTCGGGATCGAGGGCGAAGACCAGACAGCTCCGGAGGCCGGGCAGGACCCGGTGTCGGCCGGACAGGAACCGGAGCCGGCGGGACAGGCTTCGGCAGGATCCTCCACGGAAGAGGACCAGGAGTTGGCAGGACCCCCAGCAGGAGAGTGGTTGGCGGGACCTCCAACGGGACAGGACACAGGGTTGGCAGGACCCCCGGCAGGAGAGTTGTCGGCGGGGCCTCCAACGGGACAGGACATAGGGTTGGCAGGACCCCCGGCAGGAGAGTGGTTGGCGGGACCTCCAACGGGACAGGACATGGGGTTGGCAGGACCCCCGGCAGGAGAGTAGTCGGCGGGGCCTCCAACGAGACAGGACAAAGGGTTGGCAGGACCCCCGGCAGGAGAGTAGTCGGCGGGGCCTCCAACGAGACAGGACATGGGGTTGGCAGGACCCCCGGCAGGAGAGTAGTCGGCGGGGCCTCCAACGAGACAGGACATGGGGTTGGCAGGACCCCCGGCAGGAGAGTAGTCGGCGGGGCCTCCAACGAGACAGGACAAAGGGTTGGCAGGACCCCCAGCGGAACCTCCAACGGTACATGAGTAGGGGCTTGAGAGGGAACTCGAGAGGAAACTGGAGAGTTGACTTGAGAGGTGACTCGAGAGGACACTGGAGAGTTGACTTGAGAGGTGACTCGAGAGGACACTGGAGAGTTGACTTGAGAGGTGACTCGAGAAGGAACTCGAGAGGTGACTCGAGAGGTAACTCGAGAGGGGACCTGAGAAGGGACTTGAGAGGGAACTCGAGAGGAGACCTGAGGGGAAACTTGAGAGGGGACTCGAGAGGACACTGGAGAGTTGACTTGAGAGGTGACTCGAGAGGACACTGGAGAGTTGACTTGAGAGGTGACTCGAGAGGGGACTGGAGAGGGGACTCGAGAAGGAACTCGAGAGGTAACTCGAGAGGGGACCTGAGAGGGGACTCGAGAGGGAACTCGAGAGGAGACTCGAGAGGTAACTCGAGAGGGGACCTGAGAGGGGACTTGAGAGGGGACTCGAGAGGGGACCCGAGAGGGAACTCGAGAGGAGACTGGAGAGGGAACTCGAGAGGAGACTAGAGAGGGAATTCGAGAGGGGACCTGAGAGGGGACTTGAGAGGGAACTCGAGAGGAGACCTGAGGGGAAACTTGAGAGGGGACTCAGGTGGGAACTTGAGAGGTGACTTGAGAGGGGACTCGAGAAAAGACTCGAGAGGGGACCCGAGAGGGAACTCGAGAGGAGACTAGAGAGGGAATTCGAGGGGACTAGAGAGGGAATTCGAGAGGGGACTCCGGTAGGAACTTGAGAGGGGACTTGAGAAGTGTCTGGAGGGGAGACTTGAGAGAGTTGGTTCGCCAACAGAACACGGGGTGCTGGAGTCGGCCGGTATGCTGACGGGGGCTGGTACTTGAGCCGGAACTATGGCTGGAACTGGGGCCGGAACCATCGCTGTGTGGGCCGGTTCTGTAGCCGGAACCATGGCTGCTGGGCAAGGACCATGGCTGTGTGGGCCGGGTTCTGTAGCAGGGACCATGGCTGCATGGGCCGGTTCTGGAGCCGGAACCATGGCTGTAGGGACCGGTTCTGGAGCCGGAACCATTACTGCTGGGGCCGGAACCATGGTTGCTGGGGCCGGAACCATGGCCGCTGGGGCCAGAACTGGGACCGGAATCATGGCTCTTGGGGCTCGGATTGCTAGCCTGGACTTGCGACTCCTTCTCTTAGAAGCCGCCTGAAGGCTCCGTGGACCTCCAAAAGCCAGACGAGTTCCAGAAAACGACTCTTGGACAGGAGCAGGAACTGGGGCGGAAGCACTGGTTGACTCCAGACGGAACACACCGAGACGTTTATAGTCAGCAGGCTGGAAATCACACACCCAGATGAAGTTCAAAATCCAGCCAGGTAAGAATTTCACCAAGTCTGGTTTCTCCATAGCCAACCGGTGCGCCTCTACCAGAGCGGCCTCCTTCTGCAGAACACTGGACGCTCCCTTCCACCAATCATAGCAGCAAGCCAAATCAAAGGAAAAATGTTGTAGTTCCACCTCAAATGGATCATCTGCTGGGTCCATTTCTGGTTGGTGCTTTCTGATACGAAGAGTGAAGCAGGTAGGACCCAAACGCAGATAATACTGATAATACCTTTATTTCAAGGGCTCTTATCTTAACATATAACATGAACAAACAAAACACTCCACGGTGAACTCCGTCACAAACAAAAAGAAGCACCAACACTGAACACAGGACGAGACAAGACTAAATACAGGGAGGGATAATCACAAGACGAGAAACAGCCGGGCAGGGGAGGAGAAACACAAGGGCCACAGGTGAACACAATCAGATAACGAGACACACCAGGGAAACTAACGACAGGAGGAAAAACACAGGGAAAAGGACCAGACAATAACCCAGGAGGAAAACATGACAGAGAGAACAGCAAAAACACCCAAACCTAGACATAGAACTGTGACATGACAAGATAATCGTGACAAGATATGAGGAGCTGTGAGCTCTGAGTGCTAACAGCTAATGGCTGTGTTGTTTTTCTGGGGCTCTCATTGAAGATGACGTCACGGCTCCACCAACACTGCGTTACTATAGTAACTACCCCAGTTCCTAAACTGTAATGGAAGCGCAGCATTAAAGTGAGCCGGGCCTAATAAGGCCTAACCAAACCGAGCGAGGCCTGCAGTGGAAACGCGCCATAATAGGCTACTGCCAGCGCTGCCTCCATGTGTCGTAATCCTCTCAGAAAGATCCAGAAATTCAGTGTTTTGACCATTTTAATATCCAAAAATACATCCATTGTTCCAGCCGAATGAAACATTAACGGATGCATTACAATTGTCTTCTATGAGAAGATGAAAGTCAGCCATGTTTTCCCTGCAGAGCCGCTCCACGTTAAATCTGCTGTTTTTTACCAAAGGTTTGGTTAGTTTGGTTTGCAGCGTTGCATCGCGGTTGGTGGACAGCGACATGTTTTGGATGTGTAGTAATCCTCTCAGAAACATGCTTGAGGTCGTATAATCCTGTACTTGACTAAGTCCGAAAAACTAAAACACTGTGAGCTTAAAACGTGTATTCTCATATATTTAGCCATTTAGCCACGTTTCCACTGCAGAGCTGCTGCACGTTAAATCTGCTGTTTTTCAACAGAGGTTTGGTTGTGTGCCGAGAGATGTTTTATCGCACTTTTTCCTGAAGAGATCGGCTTTTTTATGTGTGTTTTGGAGGACAAGCCACACCACAGTTACTATCTTTCTGTAACTTCTGCTAACCACACACTGAATGAGCAGGCCTTCAGCAGCAGGTGCACAGACAGCCAATCAGAGCTCAGAGTGGCAGCAGGTCATCAGACACACCTGGCCTCCAGTCTGTGCATTCAGAAATGTAAACTGCTCTTTGTGTGTTAAATATTCAGTATTAGTTCATTGATCTCACACCAAGAAGATTGGTTCATATCTTTAAAGACTTTACATTATTATAGGAAAGTCTGGTGTTATGGTTCTCCAAAAGCCCATCAAAGAAGGGACATTTTGTCAACAAATATTCATATAATTTAAAAAAAAGTGTATAAAGTCGTTTCCCTGAGGAGAACATTATTTTGACTTTTAAGAACAAAGCTTTGAAGACACATAACATCTGTATCTGTTTTAGTATTGTTGTCTAGGTTACAGTGCTTCTCAAAGTGGCCCCTAGTGGTCCGTGAGTATATTGGTAACATTTCACATTTGAAATTAATTAATTAATTAGAGTTTTCCGCACTCTCGCGGGAATATCTCCGCAATGGAGCGAGGTTAAGTTTCACTTTCAATTGCATGATATAGCCCCGCGCAACACCTTCATCACACATCTTGCCACTTGTTTGTACCATATTCAGGCGATTTGTAATCTGTTCTAGAAAAACGATGTGATTTTAGATATTTGTGAAGTTAGGTGGTCCGCGAGTGTTTTTTTAAGGGTTAAGTGGTCCTTGGTATGAAAAGGTTTGAGAAAGACTGGTCTAGGATGATATAATCCTTCATCTGTATGATGTAATTGTGTTTAATTAGAAAAAACAGCATGCCTATTTGTGTTTTCCACACTAAGAGCACTTGGCATATATGTATGTGAACTACTATCATGCAGCATAATTGTTCAATCAAGCCGTTCAGTAGGAATCACGTTAATCAAAATAGCCGCAATTGCTTTTTTGATCCTAATCTCTAAGCCATGCGTTGTACTAGGTAACTATGTATTCTGATTCTTATTACAATTATTGAGTTAAATGTACCTACACATGACAAAAAACACTCTTTATGTAATATTTGCACATGTGATGGAGCAGTAAGGGAGTCTGCATACAATAATACATGTTTACTTTGTGTATATGTTGCAGCGGTTGCAGTGCATGTAATATTCAAATGGCTCTGTGAATGTGAAATAGTCTGTACTGTAGTTAAAAGCAACGTTATCACCCAACAAAGGCTCCTCTGCTTCCACCCACTTCATCACACACACTCTTAACTCCCACACACACCCCGCTGGAGACAATGGTAACACATCGCAGGCTGAGATAATGTATTTGCGTTGACCTCCATCCAAATGAAAAGAAAATAATTATACTTTCTATCTGCACGGCGCAGCTTGGTAGTGACTGATTATTTGGTGCGAGATTATCATCAGCGAGTTCCTGTGGAGGGAGAGAAAGTGACCTGCTTTATTTCAGAGGCTTTGGATCTGTAGAAATGTCTCAGTGTTGATAAAGTCTCTCTTCCTGTTTCTCCTAGACTCCACTGCCAGAGGCCCTCAATTCAAAGGACACCATGAAGCAGGTGAGCTGCACTTGAATGCGTCACATGGGAAAAGTAATCAAAGGCTGTTTTAAAACTCCGGCTGAACAGAAGAAGACACTCACTGATTTCTGCAAGTTTTAGCACTTAAACACACAACATGTAAATGAAAACAGCGGTAGAATCTGTTCGTTTAGTGTGGTGAAGCAGCATGGCACCATGGGAGTTGTAGTCTTTAACGTAAGATCCCAACATGCTGGAGTTGCCTCATCTCTAAAACAAATGCCTCGATTATTTCTGCAAGTATAAGTACACGATTCCATGAAAACAGCAGTAAAATATTTTTGCTTGGGGTTGTTGTGCAGCGTGGCATCATGGGAGTTGTAGTCTTCAACCTCTTTCCTTCAGTGTTCATGGTGCATGGAGGGTTTGAAGTCTCCTCTCGGATATTAAAACAGTCAATAACATTTCAGTTTGAGGATAGAAATCTGAGTTTCTCCCTACCCGCTGTTCGGCTGCCGCTAACATTAGCCTAGCTTGTTTCTCTGTTAACTTCACACCCTTACGTGTAAACACATTTTACTTGAGGACAGATTGACCTCGTAAATTGCCTCTTCTCCTAAACAACAGACCCTCTGATTAAAACCTGTAATAACACTGAATAAAGTAGTTTCACGTTTAAAATCAGTGTTTCCCCGGATGAAACTGGAGCGAAGGGCTACGAGCTAAAGGCTAACATTTGCTCGTTTCTCTGAGTAAAAAAAGCCCCCCAAAAATTGTAAAATGACCCTCTCTGCATGATATTTATTTCATGTTCTATTCCCCTACAATAGCCCTAATATGCCATCTAACAAAATGCGCCATTACCTTGATTATAATTACACATTTCCCTGAAACCTAACCAGGCCTCGTGCTCCAATATTATTGCAAAGCAACATTTTTAATCAATATGACTTTCTTTGAGCGATGGTCATCAGGGTTGATACATATGTTAAACCTTATAGTAAGTGAAGTGATTCCTCTGTCGTGTTTTATTCAATACCTCCATGATTAGATTTGAAATCTCTGTCTGCAGCTTTTTAAACTTGCTTTTCTTGCTTTTTTCTGCCTGGCACTGACCTTTAAACATGTTCTCTCCTCTCGTGCCTCTCTCATCCGGACTTGCAGCGCTTGCATCCTCTCAAAGTGCTGATCTGTCCTTTTGTTGTTATAATATCCTGCATTACTACTCAAGCGAGCCTTAAAACACATTCCTCACAGGGCAGGCAGTCACAAGGAGTCTAAAGGGCGCTCAGGGCCCACGGTGGTTAATTGACCCCCCCACACACACACACACACACACTCACACACACAGGCCTTATCTCACTTTCTTCCAAGAGAGGACATTTAAAACACATTCAGAACACTGGCTGGCATTGAAAGTAAATCCTGTGTAGGTGTATACAGTTTGTTTTTTTAGTCTTTTCCAAGTCATTAAATCCTCTTAAAGTACACATGCAAACTGTTTTTCAGATTCAGATTACTTTATCCTCCATTAAATGTACATACAATTGAAATGTGTCATACACAGTAGAACATACAGTTCACACAGAATGCATCTTAAGAGAGACTGCAGTGAGCGGCAGGGACGTGCACAGGTACGGGCTAATGTTGCCCGGGCAACGGCCCGTTTGGCCTTTCTGGCTGACCTGCCCCTCTGGAGAGCGCGAGAGTTTGTTTTTCTATTTTCTGTTGTGGCCGAATCAACAAGATAAACCCACAATTAGTATGTTAGCGTCTTCGCTGCGGGAAACACACTTTGTCAGCGCGTTCATCTGCCGGTGCTTTAAAACCACCTCAATGTCGGATTTTGGAAACTTGATTTTGAGTTGTCTCATGGCAGTTAGGGTGTAAGGGACAAACCAGGGGACTTTACTTCCTCTTGACACCGTCGGTTATTTACAAACAAACACCTAAATATACTTGTTGTTATTGTGCTTCTGTCTTTCTGTGTCTTCTCATCTGTAAACTCCCTCAACGCGCCGCTCGCTCTCTTCTCTTGATCACCCTCTCACGGGTGAACAGTTCAATGTCCCGCTTCAGTGTAGGATGTCTCTACTTCAGTTTGACCATCTCTGTTATTAAGTTATGGACTACTTAATACATAAGTAATTAGATACCTTACCGTTACTGCGCTCATAAAGAATGATAAGAATAATACGTATTGAACTGGTTTAATTAATTAGTGAGTTTATTTAAGGTAATTAGTTAGAGGCCCTATGTTATCAGTATGTCTGCACAGCAGTTACAATAGTCAAACTACATTAGAACAGAAGTGTCTCCATGTTGTCTTTAATAGTTACTAACATTAGATATTTTTGATAGATATGGACTGCCTTAGCTTATTTGGTCATGAGATGTGAATTACTGTTCAATCTAGTTGATGTAATAATCGTTTGGTTTCTTTTAGATTAAAAACAAGTTACAATTTTCAAAAGGTCATGAAATCCAAAATAGACAATTGAAGGAGTTGCTATAGACTGGAGAGGACAGAGTGACGGTGTCTGCAGGACCTTTGTTCAGTTGCTCAGCAAGTGTTGTCTCCAGAAACTAAACGTCTTAATGAGCATCATACGTTCTCAAAGCACCGTGCCAGATGGATGGTTTTAATAACCTGTGTTTAGTTGAAATGCAAGAGAGGAGAGTTCATCTTCATGCTGCTGGTCTTTGTTCACGTTCTGAATTCATTTGTGCAACAAAGGTCGAAAGGTTAAAACACATTCCTGCAGGACTTCTATGAACATGTCAAATTACAAGTCTATATTTAATTAGAACCATACACACATTTTTAAGAAATAGAAGTGATTATTCAAGAGAGAGAGAGAGAGAGAGAGAGAGAGAGAGAGAGAGAGAGAGAGAGAGAGAGAGAGAGAGAGAGAGAGAGAGAGAGAGAGAGAGAGAGAGAGAGAAGATAGATAGATAGGATATCTAGAGAGAGAGGAGAAGAGATGACGAGGAGAGAGAGAGAGAGAGAGAGAGAACTTTATTGATCTCAATTTGGGATATGTTTGTGTTGTTGTTGTTAGGCAGGTAACACTCATGACTAAACACATTAATTTACATGCAACACCTTTCCAGAATCTACGCAACACCAGCACACAGCCTCTCGTGCACCAGCACACAGCCTCTCGTGCACCAGCACACAGCCTCTCGTGCACCAGCACATTTATCCAATGCATCTCTAAAAACACAATTTCAATTAAAGAAAACCAAATGCACCATGGGAAAAGTCTGTGCAAGTTTGTAGCTCTAATGACATATATAGGTTGTTCACAGTTAAATCATGTGTCTGTGTGCTTTAGGGAACTTTCCCACACACCAGGTTAGAGGTGAAAGCTCACATAAACTACAACATCAGAACGCTATGCAGAAGGACCTCAGATCTGGTGTGTATCGCAGGATGGAAATGTTTTTATCTCACGCACAGAGAGGGGACAGAGAGGTGTTGCATGAATATCCTTTTAAACTCACACATTATCATCTGTAGCCGCTGCTGCTCTCACAACACAGCCCACAAAGGTCACACACGGCGACACACAGAGAAACATCTCGCCTACAGAGGACACACACATACACACACACACACACACATCATCATTCCACACAATGAGATGAATACCAAAGCACACACTTCTAAAGACTTCAATAGATTAGGACAAACACTTTCATCCAGCACCATACTGAGTTTAATAGATCATGCCATGGTGTTGTGATGAATACTACGTTCTTTTAACAACAACTGCTGCTAAAGAGAGAGTGTGTGTGTGTGTGTGTGTGTGTGTGTGTGTGTGTGTGTGTGTGTGTGTGTGTGTGTGTGTGTGTGTGTGTGTGTGTGTGTGTGTGTGTGTGTGTGTGTGTGTGTGTGTGTGTGTGTGTGTGTGTGTGTGTGTGTGTGTGTGTGACTGGAAAACAAAAATGGGGGTTAAAGAGGACGTACTCTGCTCATTTTCAGGTGTATATCAGTATGTAGTGTCTCTACTTTAAAGAGTCCTCTCCTGCTGATGTTCAGGTGTATATCAGTATGTAGTGTCTCTACTTTAAAGAGTCCTCTCCTGCTGATGTTCAGGTGTATATCAGTATGTAGTGTCTCTACTTTAAAGAGTCCTCTCCTGCTGATGTTCAGGTGTATATCAGTATGTAGTGTCTCTACTTTAAAGAGTCCTCTGATGTTCAGGTGTATATCAGTATGTAGTGTCTCTACTTTAAAGAGTCCTCTGATGTTCAGGTGTATATCAGTATGTAGTGTCTCTACTTTAAAGAGTCCTCTGATGTTCAGGTGTATATCAGTATGTAGTGTCTCTACTTTAAAGAGTCCTCTCCTGCTGATGTTCAGGTGTATATCAGTATGTAGTGTCTCTACATGTCTCCTTGCTTTAATGTTCACAAAGCTCTTTATTTCTCTCATACTGCCTGTGCTGCAGCACCTCTTTTCACCCTCTGTCTGAAACCAGAGCCCAGTCTGTTCTGATTGGTTAGCTGGTCAGCTCTGTTGTGATTAGTCAACCAGCTAAGAGATGTCCCGCCCCTTAGCCTATCACGAACAATGCGTTGGAGCGCTAGCCAATAGGAGCGTAAGTGTTACAGAGTGATGTCACTATGTTCCAGAAGTAAACAAAGGAGTCTAATGGAGGCGTTTTATGCAGACGGGGGAAGTCTTCTGGAGGGAACTTGGAAAATTAGCCTTTGCAGACCATTTACATGCACAGAATACACTGTTAAAAAATAAAGGAACACCACAAAAAAGCATAATATGTCATCTTTAAAGAAAAACAAAAGACATCAAGGAAAGGAGAGAGGAAGTAAGGTCAAATCTAAATCTGCAAAGTGTCCAGAAACTGAGAGAAAAGGCAAAACAGAAGACAAATTGCAAGGAGACACGAAACAAAACACAAAAATTAGTCTTTTTAGACAAAATAATTGTGTTTATTCTTGTTACAATTATTACGTTTGTGTCAGGGTTGGGAGGTGCTATTAATTCTTAACCCTGAGAGGAGAGACTGAAAAGAGTCAAGGAAGCTTATAAAAGTTAACAGCATTTAGTTACACAAAAGATGCGGTGGTGTACAAATGAAATTGCAAGCGGAGACCCTCCCCATGTGTTGGTCAGCCCAGGTCAGGAGGAGAAGACATCAATTCTTGGCTCGCTCCTCCTGTTGTCATCCGAGGTCTTCTCCTATTGGCCGGCGTCGTCGGGGGCGTGTCCAATGCAATTCCTGCCTTTTTCTGTTGCTAAATTACATCATTCTGGTGTCTGTGGTTATTTAAACATTCCCTGATAAACGGGATTTCAGCGTCAATAAATGAGTGCTAAACCCAGTGTGTTCAGGGTCCAACATCCCGTCATTTCACCTTCAATTCACGGTTTGAAAATGTAGCATTTCGCCACATGCTAATGCTAACCGGAAATGACGAAATTCACTCGCGGAAAACCGGAAGTAGTGTGAAAATTCGGTTTTTAGAATAAAACAGATTACGCCACATCAACATTGATTTTAATTTCTAACAGAGGCCAATCTGAGTATCCCAAAATAAAAGTAATGTAACCTGAAACACTGAAAGCTGAACCATACTCAGTGTAAATGTAAACCAGTATAAAGTGGATTTCTACCTACCAGCAGCCGTCTGAGGCACTTTCCCATTATACGCTGTTGACTGCAAAATGACCTGAACAGCACAATGCAGTGGGTCGTAAAATGTGCATTCACTTCCTGTCCACACCCCACATAACGCCATACTTTGCACGCACACACACACACACACACACACACACACACACACACACACACACACACACACACTGCTGAGTATGTGTGTTATTTGGGAAAGGTGTTTGCTCTGTAACTCGACTCGTTTGGAGAATAATTACCTGCAGGTTAGAGATGTGAGATAATGTGATAAGGTGATCTACAGTCACACAGCAAACAATCAGAATCAGAGTAACGTTTATAGACACGAGGTTTTTCACTTGCAACGCATTTCCTTGATGATACGTGCATTTAATAATCACAATAAGCGGAAATAAAAACAGAGATAAAGTACTGCGAGAGTATCTGCCAATAAATACATGACTATTTAATCTACTGTACAGTTTAACATTTTACATTCTGTTGTATCTTATATGCGTTATATATTTTCCTTATTTATGCAACTTTCTCGCACCATTATGTCTTATTTTATTGCACTTTCTTATTATATATTCCTTTATAGGTGAACTATTTTTTAACATGTGTTGCTGCAGGAGCCTGACACCTCAGATTTGTATTGCCAAAACGACCCTATAGTGATTTTTGATATAAGAAATAAGACAAACTTAGCAGAAAATATAACATCCGTGTATTTCTGATAGAGAAAGCTGAACAATCTTATGCATAATGTCCAAAAGCATATTGATGAATGTGTGCAACGTGCAGGGCTTAAAGTCCACTGACAGGAGTGAGTGACAGGAGTATAAAATGTCCCTGCTGTTTGCCCTCTGGCCTCAGTGAAATATGGCTGTTGATATTGTTTTTATTAGCCTGGGTTAGGTAATGGAAAACGACCTCATGAGGAAAATCAGTTTTGGAGTTGACATGCCTGAGAATTTGTTCCTGGGGGAAAACGGGCCCCTGGGAAACCCGGTGACCTCGAGACAGAAACACACAAACTCTGCTCAGGGCTGGGAACAGGAGGGAGAGAAGTATGCATAATGAGAATTTTATTTATCAACCGATACTAATAATCACCTGCTTCTCGAGGGGGATATGATAAAGGTTTATTGTGCAATTTTAGTATTTTAAAAAGAAGTTGATAACCTCTAGTTTTAAATATCCAAATGATGCGTTATCTTTTTAAATATGTGCTAACATTGCGTACATTTTCAGAACAGAAATGTGAGCCTTGGATAAAGCCAGGTTCAAAATGCACGTTTCATTTTGTTGACATATTAGAGACAAAGGCTTTCACAGGGGCATGTTTTTAGTATTTAAGAGTGTGTGTGTGTGTGTGTGTGTGTGTGTGTGTGTGTGTGTGTGTGTGGCCTAGCATTACTATACTTGTGGGGACCTACATCTGTTTACGCAGTCACGTGTGGGGACTCGCCTCCCTTATGGGGACAAAATGGAGGTCCCCATAAGGGGGATCATTAACCTGTTCAGCACCGAGCCTGTTTTTCAGGTCTCAGGCTCGAAAATGACATTTCCAGAACAAATGACCATAACTTCACTTCTAAAAAGGGGAAAATGAATAATCTTTTGTCTCAAAGTAATGATAAACCTGTGAGTTGGATGTATAAAAGTGAGAATAAATATAGATGTTTTGTATTTTAAAGAAAATTCAGATTGAACATAGTAAAAAACTGTAAATTATAGTGTCAGTCCAAATTATTTTGTACTTATAGTGAAAACTAACCTTGGATGATGGTAAGGTAGACTAAAAGCTTTAGGAATACAACATATAATAAGTACCCTGTATTGCAGTCAGGGGAGGCTCACCTGTCATACTCCAATGTAACGGAAAAACAACTAAAGAAAAACTAAATAGTAATAATAATAAAATGTCTCCACTGATCTGTGTTGTAAATGTGATTTATGTTTGATTCCAATCGCTTTTTATAGTCAAAATCAACAAATTGGCCGAG
Organism: Harpagifer antarcticus; assembly: GCA_902827135.1. NCBI lineage: Eukaryota > Metazoa > Chordata > Actinopteri > Perciformes > Harpagiferidae > Harpagifer > Harpagifer antarcticus. The sequence continues at coordinate 163,782 of CADEHL010001386.1, forward strand.
CTCCGCTACAACTACGGGTAGCGATGAGAAGTGAGGGGACGAGCTCTGCCTCTCGTAAGCCCACAGTAACTGGCTGGAGCGCGGGCACTAATGGAGCGCGGGCACTTATTTTGTGAGCGCACTCCAGCCAGTTACTGTGGGGTGAGGTGAGGCGCAGATGAGCTCTGCCTCACCTCAGAATGCGTCACCCCACAGAAACGGTCTGGAAAGCGGGCCCTAAGCGCATGCCTGCACCATCTCACTGTATGTCACCAATGTAATGTGTCTAGATCCCTTTATTACATTTATCCTCGCCATCCATCGTCTCTAAAGAACTTATTTCACGTATGATATTTAGGCTCGCTGGTCTCATCATACAACGGCAATGGAAAAAGCACCAGGAGAGGCAGCCATAACCTCTGCCGCACTGAAGGGGGCGCAAGTGAGCCCACAGGTTCTTGTTGCTACTGTTATTCTACGCAGAGACGGTAGACGCAAACAACAAGCTAGACTTTTGAAACTACAGGAAGATAAGGAGGACTTTTACAAAACAGTAATAGAGATTGTTGTCCAGAAGGAAAGCATGGACTTCATCTTCAAGTCAAGGTAAGACCACCATTGTAATGAACATGGGATCTTACTAAGAAAGAACAATACAATATTTAGATGTTAGGTATCCTTTGTTAAACAGTCTGTTTAAAATGAATCGAAGCATCAGACTAAAAAAGCTTTTGAAAATAACCGAACATTTCGATTAAGGTCAAAATATAATATTTGTATGTCAGTGCCTCACCAGCCGTGAACCTCACCGCACGTCACCTCTGTATTGAGATATCACCATGAAACTTCCCTACTTCATAACTGAGATTAAGAAAAATGGGTTATGTGACACTAACTTTGTGGAAGACACAAACAGACAAAGTTTCTAAAATAAACTCTTGAATGTGGATGTTTCTTTCCTCTAGTCTGAGAGAAGACATGTTATGGACGCAAGATACCTCAAAGTGCTTTGGGGAACATGTGTCCCCCCTTAGAGATGCATGCATCTAAAGAAAAGCACTTTGGATAAAAAGGAGAGCCTGGAGTGAAATCCAAAGAAGAAACAGACCATCTGAGTGACTCGTGGTGTCGCTCTGCAGGAGACGTGAGGAGTAATACAAATGTCTGCTTTTGTCAATCATTCACACAGAAAATATGATGAGGTGGTGTGATCGGATGCAAACCGAAGCAGAGCCAACTGAAAAGAAATAGGACAGCCGCATTTCTGCCAAAAACAAAGCTGGTTACATAATCCCCGTTTCTGCATCAGCGGCTCGCAGGTTTCTGCAGATTTTGGTTTGAGATGTGTGTCAGGAGGAGGGATACAGGAGGAGGGGGGATACAGGAGGAGGGGGGATACAAGAGGAGGGGGGATACAGGAGGAGGGGGGATACAAGAGGAGGGGGGGATACAAGAGGAGGGGGGATACAAGAGGGTTCAACGTGAAATACATCGAGGGGGTGGTGAGAAAGTGAAAGTTTGTTGTGAGTTGTAGAGGCTGAGAACAGCGAGGTGTGGGAGAGACATTTAAAACACATTCTCACCTCCTGCTTCACGCACACACACACACACACACACACACACACACACTCCATCACACATGGTCTTCACACAGAGGGGAATTTACAAAGAAACGTTCTCACTCACACACTTGCTGGGTTTTTTTCTAACTGCTGTCTGCCGCCGACACACAGCCCGTCTGTTCAGAAAACAAGACATCCTGTGTGATATATATTTACCCTGCTTCTTTATGTACACACACACACACACACACACACACACACACACACACACACACACACATTCATCAAAACATAAAGGGAATATTACTCGTATTAAAGCTCAAGTATTTAAAATATCTGCCTTGAAATGTCTAAAAGTCGCTAGCCCAGTCCATTTAGTAGAGTAGTTTATTAAAAATTGTAATCAGTGCATTTCATAAGACACCGTCTGGTCTGTAATAGCGTCATATCATTTTGGACATGCTACCAGAAGCTGTAATAAATTTACTTTTTATCCACTTTCAAGCCATATTTATACAATTTGTGGGTGCTTTTCAAATCTATAGTTTCACCAGATGAAAGATTTTAGTGATGGGACGTCTGGATCCGAAGTTATCAGAGAAGCAGGCTAAGCTAACGTTAGCCTTTAGCTTGTAGCCCCTCGGTCCAGTTTCTTCCTGGAAAACACAGATTTAGAATAAGAAACTGCTTTATTCAATGTTTTACGAGTTCCACTCATCGAGTCATTTGTTTTAGAGATAAGGCGACTTCTGTGGTTAATTCAACCCCCGGTAAAATCTTCCTACGCGTCAGGGTGTTAAATCATCAGAGAAACAAGCTAGGCTAACGTTAGCCGCAGCCCAACAGCGTGCAAGGAGAAACTCCGATGTTTAACCTCAAACTGCTTTATTCACTGTTTTTATTTCTTCATAGACCCCTAGTGGCAGAACATGACACATTGTGCCTTTAATGTTTACATAACATTGTACTAGTTTAATATTTTTTCTCCATGTTTATGAAGTTTCTTTCAGATCGAGTCGTGAAAGCAGCGAGATCAGTGTACAGCGTTTTGATGGAGAGGGACTCAAATCTGATCCGAGACAGAAAGCATCACCTCAAAACATACAGGTCTTAACTGCTGGTGTCATATGAAATAAAGAATAAAATCACATTCATGTTGATGTTGTTATATTTTGTTACAGACAGTGTTGTTCTGGAAAGGAGCTCGTCGATTGGCTGATGAAACAAAATGAATGTCTGGCGTCCAGGAGTCAGGCGGTGGGGATGTGGCAGGTGCTGCTGGACGAAGGGATCCTCGTTCATGGTGAGACATTAAAGGTCTCCTATCATGCAAAATGCACTGTATTTTATACATCAACATGTGTCCCCGGTGTGTCGGGGAACTCACGCAGCGTCAGAAAATAAAACCCTCTCTCTTTTCCTCCGTACCCAAATCTCTAAAAACGGGGAACAACGGAGCTGATCCAGATTTGCGTCCGATATGACGTAATATCTGAAATGTGGGCGGGCTTTATCAGAAACGTTGCTATCAGAAACAATGCCCGACTGTTTTGGACGTAATATGGTCAGTGTTTACATTAGCATCGCTAACACTCAGAGCTAACCTGTACTGGAGAGCATGTGTGTGAAGAAGCAGGAAGTAAAAAGGAACTCACCTTGTGGTATAACCGGCAAGAGAGAAAGCCTTTGAGCTCCAGACTGTTTCAGAGAGAATCCTTGATGTGGTTTAGAACATGATGGTGTTTCATCACGGCAGCATTTAGCTGAGTATCTGCCGGTAGAATTCTGGCATTAGCTCCGCCTCCTCTTCGAATCAGCGTTTCTCTAACAGCTGGAATAGAGGGATATGAGGGATTTCTAAAATGCATGTTCTGTTTGGTATTTTGAGCAAAACACTTCATAGACGTGTTTTGTATATATTGTTCTATATCTGAGACCCATAATATATGCCTGAAAATAGCAGGTGACCTTTAATACTAAGGGTTAAGGGTCAGGGTTCCTGATTAGAAGGAGATACCAAATGACTATAAAGCAACTAAAAGATGCTAAATGAGATTCTAAAAAATGCACCCACACAAAGACACTTAATGTTAATAAAAAGCGACGCAATATGACCAAAAGTAGACGCAAAATAATCCCCAAAAACACGCAAAACGTCACACAACACCTTGACCAAAAATAAGAAGAATAGAGGTCCAAAGACAAGATGAAGATATACAAACAACTACAAGCTATAATATTACTGGGAGGAGATGTTGAACAGAGAGACTTACGTTTCTACATAGAGAAGCAAAACGACCTTACTTATTATTAGTCAATTTATTGAACATGTCAGAAACAAAAACATACAACAATAATATATATATATATATATATATATATATATATATATATATATATATATATATTCTCTTTTTTTCCTTTTTTTTTCTCACTCAAATTAATAATTATAACAAAGTTAAAAAAAATAATTTTTTAATAATTCTCAGATAGTCTGTCATGTTCAACAGGGGCAAGAAGAAGCTTAAAAAAACGTTTCTGGTCCTCCCCCTCTAGCATATATTTTTCTTATAAATAAAAGATTAGGTCATCGTCATCAGCGACATGTTTGTCTTGTTGATTTGTTTGCAATCAGAAAGAAATTACTTTTACAATTACAAGAAATACCAAACTTTTACTACAAAGAGTTGTAAAAAATGACTAAAAATAACTGCATCTACAACGAGAGGTGCAAAAGAGGTCACTCATGTCTCATTATCTGCTCCGTAGAAGTGTGTGGAATATATTCAGATATTAATCTCTCAGGCTGCACTTGAGAAATTTTGAAAATCTGCAGACTCCTCGCTCAGTCGAGTGTTCGCTGACCGCTCTACGAGACTCCTGCAGGAGAGCGCTTCAATCAGGACGTAGAAACTCCATCCTCACATGGGGCGGTCGCTCTGAATAAATGCATATCAACATGTCATTGTCAAACTAATTATCCTCAAGGTGAAAATGTGTTTCATTTTTCTGAACTAATCTGTGTCTCATATTTCTGTAACCACTGTTCCTCCGAAGGTCTGATTGAGTGATGACAAAGATGGTGTCCACAAACTGAATATTAAGCAACGTAAAGAGAGAAAGACGTGCAGAGAGACTTTGAGGATATGCAAATTAACACAAAGGGAATGAAAGTAAATTCAAAGAGACGTAAAATGACCAAAAACACTCAAAACCATCTATGGACACAACAAAAATAACACAAAACAATAACATGACTTCAAAACAACAAAGACAGAGAAAGGACCTAACTCATATTTCTGTAACCACTGTTCCTCCAAAGGTCTGATTGAGTGAACTGAACACAGACTGAATATACAGTAAAGCAACTTAAAGAGACTGAAACACATGTGCGAAGAGACTTTAAGGATATGCAAATTAACACAAAGGGAATGAAACAGCAAAACAGTCAAATGACTTCAAAACAACAACAACAAAGACAGAGAAAGGACCTAACTCATATTTATGTAACCACTGTTCCTCCAAAGGTCTGATTGAGTGAATTGAACACAGACTGAATATACAGCAACTTAAGGAGACTGAAACACATGTGCAAAGAGACTTTATGCAAATGAACACAAAGGGAATGAAACAGCAAAACAGTCAAATGACCTCAAAACAACAACAAAACCTGACCTCCAACGACCATGTGATGATTTGTGTGTCCCCTGCTCTGCCTCCAGTGAAACACGAGTTGAACTTCCTGGATAAAGACACGCAGTTCTACCGTTTCCAGGAGTGTGAGTTCAGTCTGCATCACGTCTCCGATGAGAGGGAGGAGGAGGAGCTGCAGGAGGCCGTGTCTCTGCTCGCTCAGCTCGGCCCCGACGCTCTGCTCACCATGATCCTCCGCAAAGGGTCAGACACTTCAGATCTACGGCGATATAACGCACGATAACTGATCATCAACATGTGTCCCCTCTTCTTCATGTCTCTTCTACATCAACATGTGTCCCCTCTTCTTCATGTCTCTTCTTCATCAACATGTGTCCCCTCTTCTCCATGTCTCTTCTTCATCAACATGTGTCCCCTCTTCTTCATGTCTCTTCTACATCAACATGTGTCCCCTCTTCTTCATGTCTCTTCTACATCAACATGTGTCCCCTCTTCTTCATGTCTCTTCTTCATCAACATGTGTCCCCTCTTCTTCATGTCTCTTCTACATCAACATGTGTCCCCTCTTCTTCATGTCTCCTCTACATCAACATGTGTCCCCTCTTCTTCATGTCTCTTCTACATCAACATGTGTCCCCTCTTCTTCATGTCTCTTCTACATCAACATGTGTCCCGTCTTCTTCATGTCTCTTCTACATCAACATGTGTCCCCTCTTCTCCATGTCTCTTCTACATCAACATGTGTCCCCTCTTCTTCACGCCTCTTCTACATCAACATGTGTCCCCTCTTCTTCATGTCTCTTCTACATCAACATGTGTCCCCTCTTCTTCATGTCTCTTCTACATCAACATGTGTCCCCTCTGTGGAAAGAGACTCTGAAAGTTTCAGGAACAAAGATTCTCTCTCTTTTTGATCCATTTCTATAAAAACCTGTCTGAAAATGAGCTGATCAGATTTTGGCCACTTTGTGATGTCATAACGATGTGTTGTCTTGTGTAACCTTTAGCCAATCAGCAACCAAGGTAACCCCCCCCCGCCTTATCACCTGAATCTCCTCCTAGAGCACCATTGGGCGCTTTCACACCAAGTACTTTTCCCAGGAATAGTTCCCGGAACTTTTATTTCCTGAGATTTTTCCTAGTAGATCGCGTTCACACCGGAATAAGTCCCTGAGGGAGGTGCCACTTCTTCTTCTTCTTCTTCTTCTTCTTCTTCTTCTTCTTCTTCTTCTTCTTCTTCTTCTTCTTCTTCTTCTTCTTCTTCTTCTTCTTCTTCTTCTTCTTCTTCTTCTTCTTCTTCTTCTTCTTCTTCTTCTTCTTCTTTGCGTTTACTGGCAAGCCGCAAACCACTTCACGGCGTATACTGCCACCCGAAGTCCCCGGCCGGAAGTCGCTGGGACTCCCAGCAGCTTCTACTGAAGCCTTCCGAGTAAATCGCCAGAACGCCGACACCTCCTCATCTCCACCGCTCCCATGTTTTATTTTGTGTTGCCATAAGTTAGTCTCTGGGCTAATGCTAATGCGCTGGGCTAATGCTAATGCTAATGCGACCAAATAAAATGGCGGCTTCACAAAAACCTTTCAGAGTTTTACGGGGCGTGGTTTGCAATTCGCCCAGCCAATAGAAATTGGCCTTTTTATCCCAGGAAAGTACCACCTTTCTAGCAGGCACTGAAAAGGAGTGAAAAGGTTCCCGGAAAAAAGTTCTAGTTCCAGATCTTTTTGGTGTGAACGCAAAATCCCACGAACTATCGGAACTATTCCTGGGAAAAGTACTCCGGTGTGAAAGCGCCTATAGTGTCCTTTTTAACCAAATGTCTCTCAGAGGGGCGTGGGGAGGGGCTCCTTACTTTCATCTAAAGTAACAGACAGAGAATCAGCACTTTGGAAACAGGGCTGAAACAGGGGATTATGGGTGTTTCAGCCAATCAGAGACAAGCTCTGGATATATCTGAGACCTGTGATACATTGATGAAAAACAGTATAATAGGGGACCTGACTGTCTGTCTGCTTTTAGCCCGAGTCAGAGGAGTGCGGAGGATCTGGAGGTGATCTACGAGGAGCTGCTGCACGTCAAGGCTGCCGCTCACCTCTCCACCTCGGTCAGTCTCTCTCTGCATCCTATGATTGAAGACAATGATATTAATCCAGCAATTGAACTGCAGTTTCAGGAGATTAACTTTGAAATGGGAATTTAAATGTATCCCGTCGTATTTCTCCTCTCGTTGTCTTGTAGGTGCGTAAGGAGCTGGCAGCAGTGCTCATCTTTGAGTCGCACGCCAAGGCGGGAACAGTGTGTGAGTGTGACTCTGAGACACACACACTCTGAGATTACACACACACACTCTGAGATTACAGACACAGACACTCTGAGATTACACACACACACACACACACACACACACACACATTCATTGTGTAGTCATAATAAAGCCCACTGTAAACGTGATTTTATGCCCGTTGTCAGGCAGTACATGTATTTGTGTTGCAGTGTTCAGTCAGGGGGACAAAGGCACGTCTTGGTACATCATCTGGAAGGGCTCAGTGAATGTGATCACACACGGGAAGGTAAATCCATTTCCTGCTGCTAGAATAACTTTTATAATTATAATGATAATATATGTCAGTATCATTCCACAGGCCATAAGACTGTTAAACACCTGAACTAGAACATCCATAACCTTCAACTTTTTGCAACTTACAAGTTATTTATCACTTGTATATAGACTCTTATGGCACGACTTCTATTCTATTTTATTTGTATTTGCTTGCACTATTTTATCTGATTTATTGTGTTGCTCTGTTGGAGGAGCCTGGGACCTAAGAATTTCATCGAGAGGGCAAAAGTACACACATTTACTCAAGTAGACGTACAGATAGTCGTGTTTAAAGATACTCTGGTAAAAGTAGAAGTACTGACTAAACTTCTTTATTCAAGTAAAGGTAAAGAGGCTTTGAAATGTACTTCAGTAAAAAGTACCCATAACTAGCAGCTGTTTTAAAGAGTACCTGACCTCCCTTTATATTAATAGAACAATAATGTCATTGTTAGCTAATGAATGTTTCCATGCTGAACAACGGCAACATGACAACGTTTCCATTGGTCCCTCTTCTTTAGAGAAGACCAGGAAATGATGGATACACGGATCGTGTTCAAATCAATAGGCACGCAATGACTCTAAAGAATAATGATCACGCATCAAACACACATTCAGACTAAAGGAACCAGCTGTTTGGGAAATGAGAGAAGTAGAAAGTACAGGTATTTGGGTTCAACATGTAAGAAGTAGAAAGTACAGGTATTTGAGTTCAACATGTAAGAAGTAGAAAGTACAGGTATTTGGGTTCAACATGTAAGAAGTAGAAAGTACAGGTATTTGTGTTCAACATGTAAGAAGTAGAAAGTACAGGTATTTGAGTTCAACATGTAAGAAGTAGAAAGTACAGGTATTTGAGTTCAACATGTAAGAAGTAGAAAGTACAGGTATTTGAGTTCAACATGTGAGAAGTAGAAAGTACAGGTATTTGGGTTCAAAGTGTAAGAAGTAGAAAGTACAGGTATTTGAGTTCAACATGTGAGAAGTAGAAAGTACAGGTATTTGTGTTCAACATGTGAGAAGTAGAAAGTACAGGTATTTGAGTTCAACATGTAAGAAGTAGAAAGTACAGGTATTTGTGTTCAACATGTAAGAAGTCAAATTAAAAAGTAGTCAGAAAAATAAGTAGTGCAGTAAAGTACTGATACCAGAAAAATATACTTAAGTACAGTAACAAAGTATTTGAACTCCACTTCTTCCCACCTCTGCAGTAATGTAATGCTGTGTGTTTGCAGGGTTTAGTGACCACTCTCCATGAGGGGGAGGACTTCGGGCAGCTGGCGTTGCTGAATGACGCTCCGCGAGCTGCGACCATCATCCTGAGAGAAGACAACTGCCACTTCCTGCGAGTCGACAAACACGACTTCATACGCATCCTCAAGGTGAGATCAGCTGATAGGCAGCTCTCGATTTAAACTGTAAACGTCTTATTAGTATATTTAATGCTTCTATTAAGGTTTGTGAATAACACTTTGAATGTCTGAGGTAAATACATTTAAATGAATAAAAAATAAATATATATATATAGTCAAATAAAATAAACAAATCACAAATGAAAATGGGAATTGTAAATGTATAATATTCATATATATATATAAATATGTTTTAATCATTTTTGTTTTGGAATATATATATATTTTCATTTTTTCAATTTCATAAAAACTTCTATCTATATTTTCTTAAAAAATATATGTTATTGTTTTGGAAATGATCTTTGAAAATAATTGTTACTTTTTTCAGTTTTAATGCTTTGCAGTTATTGGAAATGTTTGAATCCCACACATCTGAAACAATCCTACTAATAGTATATATATATTTAATAATGATATATCTATCTGCAGCTGTGCAGAAATGCTGCGTTTCAACACAATATAAATTAAGCTAAAATGTCTCTAGTCTAGATAATGTCAAACATCTAAATATTTTCAGATTCAGATCCACAAACCCACTGAATATGAATTTGCCTCGTCGTGCATGTGTGTGTGTCCTGCAGGATGTGGAGGCGAACACGGTGCGGCTGGAGGAGCACGGGAAGTCTGTGCTGGTTCTGGAGAGGAGCGAGGGGGAGGAGACTGGAGGAGCAGCTAACAACAGCAAGTGAGAAACAGCCTCTGGTTTACACTCAGTCACACACTCAGAGTGGGCGTGGGCAGCTCTGTGTGTCATACTGTACGTAGTTTAGGTGTTATTAATCAGCTGTTATCTGACAGCTCAAAGACATGGACTCTAACCCCGCCGTGCTGAACGACTTCTTATCAGTGTGGAAGTGTTTTAGCAAACATTAAAGTGAATTAAGGTTGACCTGCCGTACATTCACACCTTCAGCCATCCTCTCTTGATTTTACATCAAACAACCAGCAGTTATTCTCTGAGGAGCCTCAGAGTGTTGCATCATTGGACCTCATGCCATTAGTATGGTGGCCGACAGGTGCAAAACACATGAAGAGACATCTTCAACAACGTGACAACACATGCATCATTTAGAAAATATTCATCAACTTGAGCAACAAGCGTAAAGTTAACTAAAAGCAGTGCATAAACCAAAAAGCTCAAAACACAACGGAAACCAGGGGACACTAAAAAGTGACGCACACAGCTGGAGACCAGGGGACACTAAAAAGTGACGCACACAGCTGGAGACCAGGAGACACTAAAATGTGACGCACACAGCTGGAGACCAGGGGACACTCAAAAGTGACGCACACAGCTGGAGAGCAGGAGACACTAAAAAGTGACGCACACAGCTGGAGACCAGGGGACACTAAAAAGTGACACACACAGCTGGAGACCAGGGGACACTACAAAGTGACGCACACAGCTGGAGACCAGGGGACACTAAAGAGTGACGCACACAGCTGGGAGACCAGGGGACACTAAAAAGTGACGCACACAGCTGGAGACCAGGAGACACTAAAGAGTGACGCACACAGCTGGAGACCAGGAAACACTAAAAAGTGATGCACACAGCTGGAGACCAGGGGACACTAAAAAGTGACGCACACAGCTGGAGACCAGGGGACACTAAAAAGTGACGCACATAGTTGGGGGACCAGGGGACACTAAAAAGTGACGCACACAGCTGGGAGACCAGGGGACACTAAAGAGTGACGCACACAGCTGGGACGGAGCGCTTGGTGACGTTCCGGATGATAAAGCTGAACAACTGTCTCTGTTGTTGGAAACTTACCTAAAATATTTTAACAATGTGATCACATGACTCCTTCTGATGTCACTGCAGATCTGCTGTAAGCTAGCTAGCTAACGTAGCTAACTAACGTAGCTAACCTAGTCATTTCAAATAAACTGACAAACACTTCAGTTATGAGACAGACTCACACTGACAAAAATGACATATTGTCTCTAGCTATGTTAGTTGTCGTCCCTGAACTATTTTAAACTCACAAACCATGCACGATACATGCATGCAGATAAATACAAAGGACATACTAATGTTAGGAACTAACCTGTTGTTGCTCTCTCTGCAGGTACACAGTGATGTCAGGAACTCCAGAGAAGATCCTGGAGCATCTGCTGGACACGGTGAAGCTGGACTCGAATGGAAATGACGCCATAGGTGAGCCTGCAGGCATCTTTACAGAGGGATTCATTATGATCCGATACGTTTAGCTAATAGTTAACTGTGTGTTGTTGTTTGTGTGTGTGTGTGTTGTCGTTTGTGTGTGTGTTGTTGTTTGTGTGTCTCCCTGCAGATCCCTGTGTCAGCGACTTCCTGCTCACACACAAACTCTTCATGCCATCGAGCCAGCTGTGCCGCGCTCTACAGCACCAATATCCTCCAAAAACAGATACATTTTTTGTTTAACATATTAAAAAACAGAGGTAGCTAACAAGTGTCTAAATGAGACGACTAAACATCATCATGCCCAACATTAGCCGCCTTCAGCTTAGCAGTGGTGACGTGAAGTCATGTGACCGTGCTGTAGTTCCTTTTATAGCCCGACATTAGCCTCCTTTAGCTTAGCGGTGGTGAAGTCATGTCACCGTGCTGTAGTTCCTTTATAGCCCGACATTAGCCTCCTTTAGCTTAGCGGTGGAGACGTGAAGTCATGTGACCGTGCTGTAGTTCCTTTATAGCCCAACATTAGCCTCCTTTAGCTTAGCGGTGGTGAAGTCATGTCACCGTGCTGTAGTTCCTTTATAGCCCAAAATTAGCCAACTTTAGCTTAGCGGTGGTGACGTGAAGTCATGTGACCGTGCTGTAGTTCCTTTATAGCCCAACATTAGCCACCTTTAGCTTAGCGGTGGCGACGCGAAGTCATGTGACCGTGCTGTAGTTCCTTTATAGCCCAAAATTAGCCAACTTTAGCTTAGCGGTGGTGACGTGAAGTCATGTGACCGTGCTGTAGTTCCTTTATAGCCCAACATTAGCCACCTTTAGCTTAGCGGTGGCGACGCGAAGTCATGTGACCGTGCTGTAGTTCCTTTATAGCCCGGCATTAGCCTCCTTTAGCTTAGCGGTGGAGACGTGAAGTCATGTGACCGTGCTGTAGTTCCTTTATAGCCCAACATTAGCCTCCTTTAACTTAGCGGTGGCGACGCGAAGTCATGTGACCGTGCTGTAGTTCCTTTATAGCCCAACATTAGCCACCTTTAGCTTAGCGGTGGCGACGTGAAGTCATGTGACCGTGCTGTGGTTCCTTTATAGCCTATCGTTAACTTTTTACTTCAGAAATCATAAAGTGGTGTTGATATGTGGAGATTATCCTGCTGAACACAAATCCCATATGACCAGAGAGATGCTACCTTCAGTGTCCAACACACAGTGTCTCGTAACTGTTTCTGATTCTCAGTTTGCTCCTTAATCGCCCCTGCACCTATAATTCAAAGCTCTTCGAGGGTTCGGATCAGGAGAAGGTGAACTACGTCCTCACCACCAAGCAGAAGGTGGTGAAGCTGATCGGCCAGTGGGTGGCGTTGTACGGACTCCTGCTGAAAGAAGACTCCATCGCTATGGACTCTCTGGAGGTGAGATTTATTCATTTTGTGTATTGGAATATTTACGATTTGTACTGGAGCATGGGAAGTTTAATAAAACAAGATGGGTTTTTTAACGTTTTACCCTGAACAATGTTACTTCTTTATGTAAATAACAAGGGGATGTATGCACTGTTTTACCACCTATTAAACAAGTTAAAGTTGTAAGATAAAATACAATCTGAGTTAATAAATCCCCTAATTTTCTTATAGATCTCTAAACAATCTAAGGGATTAACTCAGGAGAGAAGAAGCCTAATTTTCTCGTAGACTTCTATACAATCTGAGGTATAAATCAAGAGAGAAATACCCACATTTTCTTATAGATCTCTAAACAATCTGAGGTAGAAACTCAAGAGAGAAGTAGTAACATTTTTTTCGTAGACTTCTATACAATCTGAGGTATAAATCAAGAGAGAAATACCCACATTTTCTTATAGATCTCTGTACAATCTGAGGTATAAATCAAGAGAGAAATACCCACATTTTCTTATAGATCTCTAAACAATCTGAGGTAGAAACTCAAGAGAGAAGTAGTAACATTTTTTTCGTAGACTTCTATACAATCTGTGGTAATGAATCAAGAGAAAAGTAGGAACATCTTCTCCTAAACTTCTGTGCAATCTTACTTGCTTTGTATTGCCCCCTGCTGGACATTAGAGAGAATGCAGTGGCTTTTTTACACAATTTGATTTGAGTAAAGTCTACTTCAGGGGTCGGCAACCTTTTTCATATGAAGTGCCATTTTCAAAAAAAATTGTTATCAGCGTGCCAACGATCGAGAATTATCAAGTGGGGGGGGGGGGGGGGGGGGGGTGAGGAGCTTGACGCTTGTCAACTATCAGCAGGAGGGCGGGAGAGCCTCTCTGCGGGGAAGCAGTGTGTGGACCTGTCAGCGCAACTTACATGATGTCGAATTTAACAAACACATTTAAATAATTGGTTTAAACGGCATAATAATAAGGACGATTGTCCGTTCTGTGATTCTCCAGAACACACATGTTATGATATTAGGGTCACGCAGAGTAAGATGAGATCGCTGTCCCTTTAAGAGAGAGAGAGAGGGGTGTGGCTTGTGCATACGTGTTTGTGGATGGTAGAGCGACAGTGAGGGAGCGTGTGTATGTTTCTGGAAGTGAAACGATGAAGCAGAAAAACAGAGGTCTGCCCTCCTCGACTACGGTCTGTGAGCCGACAGGAAAGTTCAACACACAGATGGCCAGTCCGCCCCTTTGTAGCATATTATTTCAATGAGAGATGATCAGATCGCCACTGGGCTTTCAACTAAATACACAGCCACGCAGAAACTGCGGCATTTGTACAGCTCCTTATGGGTACTGCAATTAGTGAAGTGCTTTCCTCTCTGGTGAAACGATCAGCACCACGGAGGAAAGCGGCAGAAAGTCACCTGGAGTTAAAGAGAGCGGGGCTGCATTGCGTGCTCCTTCTGCGGGTAACAGGGAGACGCGCTCTGGCGGCGGCCTCGTTCAGGATCCCAAAATACAATTTAAATATTTTTGCACACTTATTCCACTTATTCCTAGCGTGCCACTGGTTACGGTGCCAGGGGTTGCCGACCCCTGGTCTACTTCATGCTTAGACGTGGCGAGATCCTGAATTTTGATGTGAAATGTTATTTAAAACAGAAAAAAAAAGTATACCTTCATAACTTTGTATTTCATGATAATGTGAAAACTTGAAAACATGCTAATTGTTTTTCATCGCAGCCATGTTAAAATTTGACCATTTTATGTAGCAATCACTTCCGTAACATTTCATTTTAAAATGTACTATATTTTTTTTTGTACGAGACAAATAGATAATAATGCTATTGCTTTTTAAATATTTTTGTAAACAGAGGTTGAAGAAAGAGGTGGCCGTTGACTATCGTCTGACCAGCATGCTGAAAGATCAATTTAGAGACCGGAGGAGAACAAAAGTGTAAATTATCTCTTTTATCTTTATCAAATCTGATAACATTATAAAGTAATGCATATTGCAGCCTGTCATCTAACAGTGTTTTTTCTCCTCTGATATCTTCACAGACTGGAGAATGGATACCAGTCTCTGAGCAGGGTGAGTTTAAATTAACATCAGAGATATGCATGAATGAGAAAACTGTGAAAAAGTCACGCTAATGTAATTTCTCACTTGACTGTCACTGATTCTCTGAGTCACTCTTTATAGAATCAGCAGTTTGATTGGTTCTCAAACTGTGAGGAGCCGGTGGGGAGGTTACAGCCAATCAGAGCGCAGGATAAAGGCGAGTAAAACTGTGTACATCAACAACACCTCAAACACTGTTATTTATAACTTCCTCTTTATAGTGATATTATCATCTTTAAGGGATGATCCATGTTCATGTTCTGCTTGCATCTGATTTTCTATATTTTATTCTTTTTTAATGATGAAAACGTCATTGACATAAATGATTATGTATCATATAATATCATTATATTTAGTTTTTTGATAATTTAACAGACCTAGGCTTTATAGTGTTATATCTTAGCTAATGTTGGGCTATAAAGGAACTACAGCACGGTCACATGACTTCAAGTAACCACCGCTAAGCTAAAGGATGCTAATGTTAGGCTATAAAGGAACTACAGCACGGTCACATGGCTTCACGTCACCACCGCTAAGCTAAAGGCGGCTAATGTAGGGCTATAAAGGAACTACAGCACGGTCACATGACTTCAGGTCACCACCGCTAAGCTAAAGGCGGATAATGTTGGGCTATAAAGGAACTACAGCAAGGTCACATGACTTCACGTCACCACCGCTAAGCTAAAGGCGGCTAATGTTGGGCTATAAAGGAACTACAGCAAGGTCACATGGCTTCACGTCACCACCGCTAAGCTAAAGGCAGCTAATGTTGGGCTATAAAGGAACTACAGCACGGGCACATGACTTCACGTCACCACTGCTAAGCTAAAGGCGGCTAATGTAGGGCTATAAAGGAACTACAGCACGGTCACATGACTTCACGTCACCACCGCTAAGCTAAAGGTGGCTAATGTTGGGCTATAAAGGAACTACAGCACGGTCACATGACTTCACGTCACCACCGCTAAGCTAAAGGCGCCTAATGTTGGGCTATAAAGGAACTACAGCAAGGTCACATGACTTCACGTCACCACCGCTAAGCCAAAGGCGGCTAATGTAGGGCTATAAAGGAACTACAGCACAGTCACATGGCTTCACGTCACCACCGCTAAGCTAAAGGCGCCTAATGTTGGGCTATAAAGGAACTACAGCAAGGTCACATGACTTCACGTCACCACCGCTAAGCCAAAGGCGGCTAATGTTGGGCTATAAAGGAACTGCAGCACGGTCACATGACTTCACGTCACCACCGCTAAGCTAAAGGCGGCTAATGTAGGGCTATAAAGGAACTACAGCACAGTCACATGGCTTCACGTCACCACCGCTAAGCTAAAGGCGCCTAATGTTGGCATCTAATGTTAGGGACTATAAAGGAACTACAGCACGGTCACATGACTTCACGTCACCACCGCTAAGCTAAAGGCGGCTAATGTAGGGCTATAAAGGAACTGCAGCACGGTCACATGACTTCACGTCACCACCGCTAAGCTAAAGGCGGCTAATGTTGGGCGTGATGATATTTAGTCGTCTCATTTAGACACTTGTTAGTGTAGTTCACTTGTTGACGTATGTTATGTCGTAGAACAAAATTTAAAATCCCTTGTGTTAACCACAGACTTTATTTCAGGATAACAAACAAATTCAAAAACAAAACAAACCATTGAACATCCAGACAGGGTTTAGGACTCATTCCTGCACCACTCACTATTTTCAAAATGACAATCTGCTCATGTATTTGTGGGTTAGTTTTTATACTTAATCATAATTGATGAGTTCATTACATTCTGACATGTTGTCTATCTCTGCAGTTCTGTATGAGATCTACAGACCGGACTACAGACTGCTCACTCTGATGCTTCCTGTCAGCGCGTCCGTACAGGAAGTGATGTCAGCAACCGTGCAACCTGGAGGAGATTACGTCCTCGTCAAAATGAACTCATCGGGAGGTAAGATTACGCTCTCTGGAAGCACGAGTGCACATTCTTGATATTTTTTATTATTTTTATTCATCGTTTTTTATATATATTTATATTTTTGACTAACTGTGGTTTTTACTCATTTTATTATAATCTTTTATTCCAGCTTTTTTTTTTTTTTTTTTTTTTTAACAACTTTATTTTTCAGTTTATCACAAATACAGTATGTCCAACATGTATGACAACAAGTTGCAAATGCCCCAGATCCCACCCCCCTCCCCCTCCAGGTGGTATTCCCCAGTGAAAAGACAAACGAGAGAGAAAAAAAAAACGAATGGTCATAGAAATAAAATATAAAAAATATATAAATACAAGTAAAATAAATGAAAAAATACGGAATAGACCAAAATAGACACATACAACAAAAATGACGATAATAGACAGTATACGAGTAGATAATCAGATATAATCACACACATAACCCAAAAAAGCATTTCAGTTTATGCTATTCTTATTGCCAGCCTTCTAAACCCTTAGTCTGACAAGGTACGTAACAACTTCAAGCCCAAAGTTAGGGACCCCAGAGTGCCCAGGTCAAAAGTCAAAGACAGATGCAAAGTGAATCAGGTGAGGGATAGGCCTCTAACATGGGCAATTACATTACATTACATTTCATTTAGCTGACGCTTTTATCCAAAGCGACTTACAATAAGTGCATTCGACCAGGAAGAAACAACCCTGAAGAAAACAGAATCATAAAGTACATCAGGTTTCATAGAGCCAAACATTTCAAGTGTTACTCAACTGGCTTTAGAGAAGCCAGTCCTTTGTTAGTATATAAGTGCTTTGTTAGTAATTCTATCGCTCGAAGTGGAGTCGAAAGAGATGAGTTTAAAAAATAGCGACCAAGTTTTGTCGTATTTGTTGATTAAACCGCGCACTGCATATCTCAGTGTTTCCAAGTCTAGCCCAAGCATCACTTCCCTGATCCAGTGAATATAGGAAGGGGGATTTTTTCCTTTCCAATTTAGCAGTATGAGACGGCGGGCATTCAACGACGCAAAGGCAACCGCATTTTTATTCCAGCTTTTTAAACTTTTTTTATTCATGGGTGATCCTTTTCCTTGTTTTTTTTTATTGTGTCTTGCCTTTACCTTTTTTTATTGATTTGCTGATTATTGTTTTTTTCACTGTTGAACTAGTGTATCAATCTTGTTCTGTCCTTTTTTCTCCATTTGTTTACTGAGTTTTCGTCCATTTCTCCTTCAGATATTTAAGACAAATCTTACATTTTTTTCGAATGTGCAGAGATTTTTTAAATGTAAAATCGTGTCGTGTAACATTGTTAGAATAAAGCATGCAGAGCTTCATATCATTGCCCATTTCTGGCCTGAAATGAGTTTTGTGTATATGTCTTTCACAGAGAGAGCTCAGTTAAAGCTGGATGCGTCTGCAGTTTTCACGGCGATGGGACTCAACGAGCGGCTGTTCGTCTGCAGCAGCAGCCAGGTGGATCAGCTGGTGAGGGAGATGAGAAAGATATTGTGCAGATACATAAGCTTTCAATTAGCCAAACATATTCGAGTGCGACATCAATTAAAAAAATGAATTTGTATGGAGCAGCAGAGATGGCAAAAGTACACACACCCTTTACTCAAGTAGAAGTACAGATACTCGTGTTTAAAAATACTCTGGTGAAAGTAGAAGTACTGACTAAACTTCTTTACTCAAGTGAAAGTAAAGAGGCTTTGAAATGTACTTCAGTAAATAGTACTCATAACTAGCAGCTGTTTTAAAGAGTACCTGACCTCCCTTTATATTAATAGAACAATAATGTCATTGTTAGCTAATGAATGTTTCCATGCTGAACAACGGCAACATGACAACGTTTCCATTGGTCCCTCTTCTTTAGAGAAGACCAGGAAGTGATGGATACACGGATCGTGTTCAAATCAATAGGCACGCAATGACTCTAAAGAATAATGATCACGCATCAAACACACATTCAGACTAAAGGAACCAGCTGTTTGGAAAATGAGAGAAGTAGAAAGTCCAGGTATTTGAGTTCAACATGTAAGAAGTAGAAAGTACAGGTATTTGAGTTCAACATGTAAGAAGTAGAAAGTACAGGTATTTGGGTTCAACATGTAAGAAGTAGAAGTACAGGTATTTGAGTTCAACATGTAAGAAGTAGAAAGTACAGGTATTTGAGTTCAACATGTAAGAAGTAGAAAGTACAGGTATTTGGGTTCAACATGTAAGAAGTAGAAAGTACAGGTATTTGGGTTCAACATGTACGAAGTAGAAAGTACAGGTATTTGGGTTCAACATGTACGAAGTAGAAAGTACAGGTATTTGAGTTCAACATGTAAGAAGTAGAAAGTACAGTATTGTGTTCACAATGTAAGAGTAGAAAGTACAGGTATTTGTGTTCAACATGTAAGAAGTAGAAAGTACAGGTATTTGTGTTCAACATGTAAGAAGTAGAAAGTTACAGGTATTGAGTTCAACGTGTAAGAAGTAGAAAGTACAGGTATTTTAAGGGTTTCAACATGTAAGAAGTAGAAAGTACAGGTATTTGTGTTCAAACATGTAGAAGTAGAAAGTACAGGTATTTGGGTTCAACAGTGTAAGAAGTAGAAAGTACAGGTATTTGTGTTCAACATGTGAGAAGTAGAAAGTACAGGTATTTGTGGTTCAACATGTAAGAAGTAGAAAGTATCAGGTATTTGTGTTCAACATGTAGAAGTAGAAAGTACAGGTATTTGTGTTCAACATGTGAGAAGTAGAAAGTACAGGTATTTGTGTTCAACATGTAAGAAGTAGAAGTACAGGTATTGGTGTTCAACATGTGAGAAGTAGAAAGTACAGGTATTTGGGTTCAACATGTAAGAAGTAGAAAGTACAGGTATTTGTGTTCAACATGTAGAAGTAGAAAAGTACAGGTATTTGGGTTCAACATGTAAGAAGTAGAACGGTACAGGTATTTGATGTTCAACATGTAAGAAGTAGAAAAGTACAGGTATTTGGGTTCAACATGTACGAAGTAGAAAGTCAGGTATTTGTGTTCAACATGTAAGAAGTAGAAAGTACAGGTATTGTGTCACATGTAGAAGTAGAACGTACAGGTATTTGTGGTTCACATGTAAGAAGTAGAAAGTACAGGTATTTGTGTTCAACATGTAAGAAGTAGAAAGTACAGGTATTGTGTTCAACATGTAAGAAGTAGAAAGTACAGGTATTTGTGTTCAACATGTAAGAAGTAGAAAGTACAGGTATTTGTGTTCAACATGTAAGAAGTAGAAAGTACAGGTATTTGAGTTCAAAATGTAAGAAGTAGAAAGTTCAGGTATTTGTGTTCAACATGTAAGAAGTAGAAAGTACAGGTATTTGAGTTCAACATGTAAGAAGTCAAAGTAAAAAGTCGTCGTAAAAATAAGTAGTGGAGTAAAGTACTTATACCAGAACAATGTACTTAAGTACAGTAACAAAGTATTTGTACTCCACTACTTCCCACCTCTGTGGAGCAGTGGAAACAGGTGTGTTTTTGTCTGCGATGGAAGAAGCAGACTTTCTTCTGTGGACCAAATTGCATGTAGTTCACTACTCCCTTACTGCTGGTTTGATTCAGTTTCCTGCCCTTAAAGCCATCAAAGGAACGCTAACATCTCTTTTGACATCCGCTCTGCAGTCTCTGTAGAAGCTTTTAAAAAACGACTATCTTTTTACATTGGCTTTTGTTTTTCTACTTGAGATGTGTGTGATGTGTTCTGTTCTTATGTTTGTTCCTTTCAGGACTCTACGTGGTCTGTGTTTAGTTTTTATGTTAACCTTACATTTCTGCCTCCATGTTATTGTAATCATGTTTCTGTGGTCTTAATTTCAACTTTTGTTCTTTCTTGTGAAGCACTTTGTGAATTCTATTTCTGTGAAAGCTGCTATACTAACTAAACGTATAATTATTATTTATTTTTTTCTCCCAGACGCCCCTGAAGGAGCAGCAGGGGCCCGAGCAAGGCACCCTGGACGTCCTGGAGCAGATGGGATCTAAAGATATCGCCTATGAACTCACCAACTACGACTGGGAGCTGTTCACCGCCATGCACGAGGTAACAGCAGCAGAGATGATGTACGATTTGACATCTGACGCACAGGAAACTGCTTGTTTACACTTCAAATGAAGGCTCAGCCGACAGTCAGATATTTCCTCGTTTCTCCAAAGGACTGCATGTCTCCTTGATGAATTCAAAGTGATGAGTCACACTGTTTGGCTCTGGGCCATCAGATCATCTGGTGCGACACTTCCTGCATGCTTCACATGTTTCATAAGCACAAAGTCATCTTTAGTGTGGTGCTGGGATGACGTTTTCTCGTTGGTTAGCATCTCCCTGGTTCCTTCCACAAAAAGCTAATGGGATTCCTCAATTGGATTTTGGGTTATATCAGAAAATATTACACAACGTTTATGATACTTACACGTTTTGTTCATTAGAGTTCTCCACATATTAACACCACTTTATGATTTCTGAAGTAAAAAGCTAACGTTAGATATAAAGGAACTACAGTACGGTCACATGACTTCACGTCACCACCGCTAAGCTAAAGGCGGCTAATGTTGGGCTATAAAGGAACTACAGCAGGGTCACATGACTTCACGTCACCACCGCTAAGCTAAAGGCGGCTAATGTTGGGCTATAAAGGAAGTACAGCACGGTCACATGACTTCACGTCACCACCGCTAAGCTAAAGGTGGCTATTGTTGGGCTATAAAGGAAGTACAGCACGGTCACATGACTTCACGTCACCACCGCTAAGCTAAAGGCGGCTAATGTTGGGCTATAAAGGAACTGGAGCACGGTCACATGACTTCACGTCACCACCGCTAAGCTAAAGGTGGCTAATGTTTGGCGTGATGACGTTTAGTCATTTCATTTAGACACTTGTTAGCAACCACCGTTTTTAAATTCACCATTGGGGTATTTACTGAGGTATTTCATGTCGTAGAACAAAACCTTAAAATTCCTTCAGCTTACCTTACCTTTAAGACCTCCAGACTAGGGGTACAGGAAGTGCTAAATGCTAACTAATTTCCTGGTTTAAAGATGAATTCCTGCACGACTATATTGTAACCTCTTTGATTTATTTTTCACCTGACTGTAACTCCCTGTTTCTGCAGGTGGAGCTTGTCTACTACATATTCGGCCGCCATAAATTCCACGGCGCCATCACGGCTAACCTGGAGCGTTTTGTGCGGCGCTTCAACGAGGTTCAGTACTGGGTGGTGACGGAGCTGTGCCTCTGTGAGGACCTGATGAAGAGAGCCGTGCTGCTCAAGAAGTTCATAAAGATCGCTGCAGTGTAAGTTAGACGTAGTTACAAAAACACGTCAGCAATGATTGGAGTTTCATAGTAAAAACTGACAAAGTTATTTTTGGTAGCTGATGTTAGATAGTAGCTTCCCTAGTAAGCGAACTGTATAAGACATATAAAATAAACCTTTAAGAAAATTGGTTTTCGTGTAATAATCGAGCAAAGACATTGACTCTGTTATTAAAGCCTTAAGGTTGCCATTTTTGCCATCGGCCCATCTTTTTTGTTGCATCCAGATGCAACACGAGGGGAAAGCAGATAAACTGAGACTTTTTATGAGACTGTACGGTTACAATGAACTATAATGAAGTTGAAACACAAACCATGAAGAGTTTAAGACAAAGACACAGTGGCGAACCGTGTCTATCACAACTGGACCTTCTGTAGACACACACCAGAGACCCAGAACAAGATCTGATTGGTTGCTTTCTTTTCTCACACAAAACCACTTAAATACGTAGTGCATGGTCCGAGAAGGACAAACAAATCAACGTAACACTGTAATATTACAGATCAACAACACAGATACCATTCTCATTTATTCATTTTATTACATTTCATTTATATAATTAAATCGATGTTGTTTGTTTTATCTGAGTGTTCAGGGTATTCTCCTAATACCTTGAAGGCCCTGACGGTTCGCCACTGCAAAGACACAAGTAACACTGTGACGTCACACACCTGTCAATCACAGGTAGCCTTACTCTAAAACATGCGTTGCTTTATCGTCTATTTTACTCTAAATGGGACCATCATTTAATAAATGAACATCATGCAGATTTGAAGAAGACTTTAAACTACAGATTGAGACCATTCATTTATCAGGACAATGTTTACTGAGGTAACAAATCAAGAGAGAAGTAGCAACATTTTCTCATAGACTTCTCATCGCACTCTGCTGGACATTAGCGAGAATGCAGGTTTGAGGTGCGTCTGCATTAGCTCCACTGGATGCTGCTTCTTTGTCCAAAAAATGCAAAATGATTGACATTACCATTAGCATGCTAACGTTAGCATTTAGCTCACAGATCCCCTAGCGCTGAGTAAACTAATATAACAGTTTGCACATATCTTTGATTCAGCCCTTGTCATCTGAATCAAACTGTTTATACTCATGTACAAAATAATGTGTGTGTCTCTATGTCTCAGATTAAAGGAGCAGAAGAACCTGAATTCATTCTTCGCTGTGATGTTCGGTTTGAGCAACAGTGCAGTACACCGGCTTTACAAAACCTGGGAGGTGAGAAACCACTGACTGTGTAGAGCAGGGGGGGTCAAACTCAAGGTGTCATGTGTGCATAGCTACAGTGTAGTTATGATAATGAACATCTTAGGTAACAGGCTCCTCCAACAGTGCAACACAATAACACAGATAATAGTGCAAGTGAATAAAATAAAAATATAATATAATAGAAATAGTGCAGAATAGTCTATATACAAGTATTTGGAATATTGACATATATATAAGTTGCAAACAGATGTTATGGGTGTTCTTTCAGAAGTTTTGATGTAATTGTTGAATATTTGCTTTGAATGGTTTGCCTTCGACTTTCAGACGTAGTTATTTATGAAGTTATTACCAGAACTGATAATATTCCAATGCAGAGCCAATAATATAATACATTATTTAATATATATTATATATTTATACCAGGGTTTCCGTTAGCCGTACCGGTTTTTAGCTGGTCAAATTGAATAAAAACCGGTAAATTCAAAATCTGCCGGTCAAAATGTCCGATCGATTGGCCGTCGATCATTATCGGCCGATATTCACTCTTAATCTTTGATCGGTGCTCTCTATAGGCCGATCAGGAGAGCTGGGTCTGATCGATATGGACATAAACGCGAGTGAAGTGTAACCGGACGCGAGAGAGAGATCAGCTGCTGAGTCTGACCTGAAGCCCCGCCCACTGTTTAGCGCGCTGCATGAGAAACTGACGGGCTGTCAGGAGAGAGAGAGAGAGAATCTGTTTCTCCCGTGTTATTATTCAAAGTTAATGTAAACTTTTGAATAATGTACTTTATCTAGTTTATTTGAATGTAATAATTATGTTGTTTGTGGAATCATTTATTGAAAAATGAATCTGAATTTTTCGATCTGTTACGATCATAAACTGAAGCAATATAAAAACGAGCCCCATTACCTGAGTTTTAAACATCAGCATATCCGGTGATTACCTGCTAACGGAAACTCTGCTACACAATTGTTATTATTATTATTGAAACATGACCGGTAAGTTTGTGTCCGGTAAAATAAATTCTGTTCGGACATTTGACCGGCGAGAAAAAATCCTAGAGGGAACCCTGATTTATATATGTATAATTATATAGTCTTATAGTTACAGCCGGCCCTTTGAGTGCAGCCATAATGCTGATGTGGCCCGCGATGACATTGAGTTTGACCCCCCTGATAGAGTGATGATTATATATAATGTGTCATCACTAACTAACATCTGTTAACGTCTAATCCAGAGAATACCCAGCAAGATCAAAAGGATTTACTGCGCCTATGAGAGGTTGATGGTAAGTCACTTCTTTATAAACGTTCTAAAATGATTGGTTAAGTAGATTATTGTAATGTGACTGTGTTTCTTCTCCTGTCAGGATCCCTCTCGTAACCACCGAGCCTACAGACTGGCTGTGGCTAAACTCAGTCCTCCGTACATCCCCTTCATGCCGCTGCTGCTCAAAGGTGACACAACATGCTTCAAACATGTTCAATAAAATAAACTAAAAACACTTCCAGAAACAATACTATCCCTGCAAATGTAAAAGAGTGCTGTTGTGGCGTCCTTCCTTGTTTGTCTATCAAGCCACTAGACGCCTTAAACAGACATGTTTATATTACTTCCAGTTGAAGTGTTGCTTGGCCTCCGATGGTTTAGAGCAGGGGGGTCAAACTCAAATACACAGTGGGCCAAAATTAAAAAATGGGTACGACTCGAGGGCCGGACTGGTTCAATGTTTATTGCCCATATTAAACCAGGAACTAAGGCAAGTTTATTTATATAGCACTTTTCAACACAAGGCAATTCAAAAGGCAACTAACAAAGCTTAAATTATTGCCTATAAAAACATTAAATAATCAGGTGCATTCATTTCTTATGGCTCTATCTCTGTGATGCTAGCTCAGATACTTGGCGTCTCATCTTGGGTGCAAGGTCATCAATGTTTGGGCTCCGGCTCTGAGCGGAGGAGACCCTCAGGATGGAGTGAAGGTGCAATATACCAGCGGGCCAGATCTAATAGGAATTAGAAAGTATCCTGCGGGCCGAAATTAAATCCACCACGGGCCTGATAAGGCTTATATAACTTAAAGGGCATTGAACGGTTAAAAACTGGCGTCTTTCTGGCAGGTTTCCCATCTGTCACTTCAGAGGAGGCGCTGTGGGAATTGTAGTCTTTTATACTCCGGTTGACTACAGACTTCACGATTAGGTGGCCTTTCTGATCAAAACTAAACACTGGCTCTAACACGTACTTTTCTCTCTAGAGTCTGCCGTGTTCATTTCCAGATGCATAAACCGCCTCATAATATATAAAGCAATGGGATTATCTGCAACAATCCAATCTAATGCATCCCTGTGCAGATACATGACCAGCAGAGACATTGCTTTGTCTGCTGCAAAATCGTTGGCCGCCACAGTTTTAAAGAATTCAGCATTAGAAGAGAAAAGAAATGCTTTAATGAATGTGTTCCTCTCTTTGCACAGACATGACGTTCATCAATGAGGGAAATCCAAACTACGTCGACAAACTGGTCAACTTTGAGAAAGTGGTAAGACCGGAACATTCTGTGTAACGGGTTCGTTTGAATGAATTATACATCTCACAAATGTTGGCATGATATTAATCACCTTCAAATGTGTTCCTTTCCCTCCCATTGTCACAGCGCATGATCGCCAAGACGGTGAAAATTGTCCGAGGATGCAGAAGCCAGCCGTACGGTTAGTTACAGACAGACCGTTTCAGAACCCTTTAAAAACATGGGCAAATACTCTTTAAAAGAAACTGTGATTGAGGGGCATTTCATACTCAAGCACTCTCACACTGCTTATTTTGAAGTGCACAAAATAATGTGTAAGTGTCCTAGTTTTTTAGACTAAACTTGGACCCAAAATATTTTACATTAATTTACCTTACATTTCCAACTTGTAACACAACAACAATACTAAAAATTATGTGATATAAATACAGAAACCTGCATGTTAAAGTAAAGTAGTGTTTGGCTAAAGGATGCATGCAGGACATTTAAGGAATTATAATCTTTATGTCTCCTCTGCAGTACCGTCTTCTCCACAGAGGGGCCTCGCAGACCGGATGTTTCTGGAAGGGCCTTCCAATCGCATTTCAACATGTAAGAAGCTACATCCACCAACATGATATACACCTGCACATCAGCAGGAGAGGACTCTTTAAAGTAGAGACACTACACACTGATATACACCTGAACATCAGCAGCAGAGGACTCTTTAAAGTAGAGACACGACATACTGATATACACCTGAACATCAGCAGCAGAGGACTCTTTAAAGTAGAGACACGACATACTGATATACACCTGAACATCAGCAGGAGAGGACTCTTTAAAGTAGAGACACTACACACTGATATACACCTGAACATCAGCAGCAGAGGACTCTTTAAAGTAGAGACACGACATACTGATATACACCTGAACATCAGCAGCAGAGGACTCTTTAAAGTAGAGACACGACATACTGATATACACCTGAACATCAGCAGGAGAGGACTCTTTAAAGTAGAGACACTACATACTGATATACACCTGAACATCAGCAGGAGAGGACTCTTTAAAGTAGAGACACTACATACTGATATACACCTGAACATCAGCAGGAGAGGACTCTTTAAAGTAGAGACACTACATACTGATATACACCTGAACATCAGCAGGAGAGGACTCTTTAAAGTAGAGACACTACATACTGATATACACCTGAACATCAGCAGGAGAGGACTCTTTAAAGTAGAGACACTACACACTGATATACACCTGAACATCAGCAGGAGAGGACTCTTTAAAGTAGAGACACTACATACTGATATACACCTGAACATCAGCAGGAGAGGACTCTTTAAACTAGAGACACTACATACTGATATACACCTGAACACCAGCAGGAGAGGACTCTTTAAAGTAGAGACACTGGATATACCCTTTAAAGCTCTCTAAGTCTAAAATGATTTCCCCTCCTCCTCCAGGCTCAGAATACTCCCTTCCTCTTCGGAGCCCCAGCAACATCCGGCACTACATCCAGAACCTGAAGGTGGTCGACAACCAGCGCAAACTAACGCAGCTATCCAGAACCATCGAGTGTTAGAGCGTCTACGTGGAAAAGACTGATAAAAACTGAAGCCGAAATCTGAACAAAAACTCAAACTGAAAGACTTCCGAGATGCTGTGGATTCACTTTAACTGAAGGACACTTAGGGAAAAGCTCTCTGCGAAGTATCAGGAGTGAACATGTCTACATTGATAACCTCTAACGATGAACCAGAGATGAAATGATGTCTGAGGAACTTTTTTGTATCCAAGAAGCCTTACAGCCGTGCATGTGCCACAGTGGGAACTGACAAAAGCAGTGAAGCACACTTTTGGTGTAAGACATCTGTACTCTAACATGTTGCTGTCTGTGGAAGACCACACCCTGCAGATCGACACCACATGTTATCACTTTAGGTCAGTTGTCTGTGCACACACGCTTCCACATTAATATATTGCATCATATCATTGCCTGCCAACACCGACTGACATGCATCTAATTTCATACCATGTTGTTTTTTCTAAATAAATTATTTTCTCAGTTACTTGTGTCAATGAAAGCATCACAAAACAGTTTGTAAAAAGGGAAATATTTTATTAAAAGTACAAACAATTACAGGTAAAAATGTTCCCCCCAATATGGGGAGAGAGAAATTCACAACAAATCAGATATCCTGTCAATTTAGAAACACTCCCCTCGTCATAAATATACTTCTTTCTGGAAGTCATGGAGAGTGGAAATTGTTGTTTTTTAAAGAAATAAAACCCAGTGCCCTTTCCTGATGTAACCACGGAGGAAGTAGTCAAAAGATCTCATTTAAATAATGTCGACATGAGTTTTAAATCAGATAGCCTATGGAGACAAACTGCGGATAATAAGAGTGTGTGATGAGGCAAACGTGTGAAATATGGTTATTATAGTTTGGCTGATCCGTGTCAACAACTCCGAGTTCAACTCAGAGATGTTGTTTAAACACACAGCGATGAAGTGGTGAGCACACAACCTTAACCCGTGTTGAGTGATAAAGCAAGTGAGTAACAACAGGATGTACGTGCTCGTCACATACTGTGAAATAAAACACATACAAAGTCCTGGTTTATGACAACAAATGAAAGCACTGTAATATTAAAACAACAAAGAGTGAATATAAATATTGCACTTCCAAACATTTCCAGTTCCCAGAGCTCAGCTGTTCCTCCGGAGGTAAACACTTCCTGGTTCTCTGGACGGGTTTCACCTCGTAGCGCTTCGCTGTTTAATGTCTTGGTAATTCTGGTTAAAGAGTCATAGCTATTACCTTGCATAGCGTCGCCAGCTTTATCAACCTTTACTAGCTAAAGGAACTGTTTCTAAAGCGTTTGAATGAGTTGTTATTAAGGTATTTGTCAGGTTAGAAACCACCCATTTTGATCACCTAATATGTGATTAGTTGATCCAAATAATGTATATTTTTGAGCTGTCATGAGCTATTAAGCTAACCCTTAAAGAAAACACGTCAACCATGTGTTTCCGCATGGCATGTCTAACCATAGGGCGTTTATAATTAAAATCCCAATTAAAATTACGAGCGCCACCAATTTGATCCTAGCTAGAATGATAGCCAACATTTCAGAGCCACTGACGGAGGATAGAAGCTGTAACACCATCTGATCCCGGCAGTACAGCAGTACAGCTGTGAATGATCCGATCGTTTACAAAGCTGCTCGTGCTAAACCGGAAGAACCAAGACATATTGAACCAGAATCGAGCTGCACTTGGTGAATTCTTACAGATGCTTCGTTGGACTTACAATGAGGTTTGTAAATGTTTGAACTGTGTTGCAGAAAAGACAAATCGTCCTGAGCTTCCACTGCATGGTGACCGACATTAATGCAGAATCATTTAACATCAGACACAGAGGTGAAGGGATGAACAGGGCTGAGCAGTGGGAAGAGTTTTAACAACACATTATGTAAGAACAACGACAGAAAGTTCAATCCATTTACTTCATTTTGTTATAATCTACTGCACTTTAAAAAGGACTGTGGTGGAGGAAGTACTCAAGTAGACATACTATGGTTTTAAACTCCTGTTTCAAGTAGAGGCACTACATACTGATATACACCTGAACATCAGCAGGAGAGGACTCTTTAAAGTAGAGACACTACATACTGATATACACCTGAACATCAGCAGGAGAGGACTCTTTAAAGTAGAGACACTACATACTGATATACACCTGAACATCAGCAGGAGATGACTCTTTAAAGTAGAGACACTACATACTGATATACACCTGAACATCAGCAGGAGAGGACTCTTTAAAGTAGAGTCACTACATACTGATATACACCTGAACATCAGCAGGAGAGGACTCTTTAAAGTAGAGACACTACATACTGATATACACCTGAACATCAGCAGGAGAGGACTCTTTAAAGTAGAGACACTACATACTGATATACACCTGAACATCAGCAGGAGAGGACTCTTTAAAGTAGAGACACTACATGTATGATTGTACTGCACTGTACTAGCATGAAATGGAAAAATGACAAGTATGTCAAAATGGTACTTAAGTACAGTACTTGAGTAAATGTACTTACTGTACAGTAAACAATATCTGCAGCGTTGTTACAACATTTTAGAGTTGCAATTTAGTTTTTTTAATATAAATGTAATGATACATTAATGCATTATGTAATAACCAACCATAATAGTGAATTTAATAGATTATTTCTTAGATTTCGTAAAAATCTATTTTGGTTGCATGTACTATTCCAATTGAATTAAAACAATAAAAAGTGTAATCGCTCCTGCAATGCATAACAATCTATTTAAAAATGCAGCAGATGAATACATGATGAAGTAAAACTGTATTGCATTGTGTGTAATTGTTACTTAATGTGTTGTTACAAGGGCACAATGCATACACAGAACACACATTCATAAATATCCCATTCACACAAATGCATGTACGCATGAAGACACACACACACACACACACACACACACACACACACCACACACACACACACACACACACACACACACACACACACACACACACACACACACACACACACACACACACACACACACACACACACACACACACACACCACACACACACACACACACACACACACACACACCACACACACACACACACACACACACACACACACACACACACACCTGTAACCCTCAGTATTTACATTTAAGGCACATAACATCTATGTACACGACAACAAATCAAAGATGCATTTTTCCGTTCAGTCCCTGCAGCGTCTGGGAGGAAGTCTTCTCTCTCTCTTCTCTTTCTGAGGGTGGGCAGGATTACAGTTTCTCACAGCAACACACTGCAAACTGAGGGAGGGTCTGCACGATATTGGAAAAACCTCACCATGCAATGTCTTTTTCTGGGAGTTATCGCAAAGTGGAGACGTGTTATCGTGCAACCCTGGAGATCCCGCCTCCTCTCTAGTCCACATGGCGCCTTTTTCTGACCACCGGCGTCTTCTTTCAATGACTTCAAATACGTCCGAATCTCAAAATAAACGTTGCGCATAGCGACTTTTATCCTAGCGCTCCGCCATTTTTTTTTGCAGCTTCTCCGAGTTATTTCATATTCTTAGATAAATGCAGATGTGTCGCAGCAGAAATTGGATAAAAAGCTTGTTTTTAACCGTGTCTTCAGACGGGAATTATCATAAGAAAGACCAACAATGTCTTTATCCTGGACACTAGATGTTGCTGACGGTGAGTGTGTGAAGGTTACATCAGCCTCCTCGCGCTACAGCTGTCAGACTGAGCGCATTCAGACAAAGTGTAAAAGCAAGCATGTTTTGGATGCTGCTTAAGGTGAGAAAACACTGTCAAACTAATATATAGTAGAAACAGATGATTAAATCCAAGGGGGAGAAGCTAGTCCGACTTACTATCTCCTGTGATACTTTGTCAAGATGTCAGTGTCATAGAAGCAATACAAAAAGGGCTACAAACAACTGGTATTCTGAACAATTTGTGCTGTTATATTTGCTGTAAAGTGTCTCTACTGTAGGCTATTTTGTATTACTCGACCACAAATCGTTTCTAAATGTGCTTTATAAATAAAACTTGATTTGATTTGAACTGTGGATGAGACGCTGGGAGCAGAAAAAGGCGTTATGTGAACACAGACCCTAAAACTAAATCTGTCTGCAACGAGCTACAACATCGCTGATTGTCTTCGGGTGGAGACATCCCCCCCCCGTGCTTCACCTCAGCGTCACTTCCTGCACATATCCTCTCTTCTTCCTGCTGTGAGCTAAACTCTCAAAGGAAGGTCAGCCAGTCAAATCTTAAGTTTCTCTGGAATGAATCAGTAGATTTCCTTCGAGTGCGAACACATCTCGACGCAGCGCCGTCCTCCAGCCGTTTGCATCGGTCGTTAAAGAACCGATGCTTCTTGGGAAAATGTGATAAAAGCCGAGCAATTGAACAGATTCAGGTCCGACGTGTAGGCCAGTAATGTCGACTTTTTCACCTGAAAACAATCCGATCATCCGTCTGTAAAAACCACGTGTTCGGGAGATACCAGAAGGATACTTCAGGGTCTCTGCACGTGGCGTAATTCACAGCTCCTGCTGCATGTAACCTGTGAGACCATTAGCACCAGAGTAAAAGCATCTCTCTGCAGTCCCCTTGCTGCCGTTCAGTCTCAGTGAGAAACAGTTCTGCCGACATAAGTTAAAAAAGAAATAAAAACATTCATTTGGCTTTGGAGATCTTTGGGTTGTTCCTGTAGTGCAGCACAGTGGAGTTTCCAGTGGTGTCTCTTTGTCTCTTAAATCTCTTTCTGATCCACTCTTCATCGTGTTTCTCGTTGCAATCATACGGCCGGTTCCTGTGGTTCTGCGTTACGCCTCGGACGCAGCCTGAGGCTTCAGCTGAGCCTTCTCCATCGCCGTGCCGTACGGGAGAGAGCGCTTAAAGAAGCCGAACTGCAAGGAAACAAGTTAAAGAAAGCAGGAATTAGAAAACAGCACAGACTTCATCACTTACAGTGGGGCAAACAAGTATTTAGTCAGCCACCAATTGTGCAAGTTCTCCCACTTAAAAAGATGAGAGAGGCCTGTAATGTTCATCCTAGGTACACTTCAACTATGAGAGACAGAATGGGGGGAAAGAATCCAGGAAATCACATTGTCTGATTTTTAAAGAATTTATTTGCAAATGATGTTGGAAAATAAGTATTTGGTCAATAACAAAAGTTCATCTCAATACTTTGTTATATACCCTTTGTTGGCAATGACAGAGGTCAAACGTTTTCTGTAAGTCTTCACAAGGTTTTCACTGTTGCTGGTATTTTGGCCCATTCCTCCATGCAGATCTCCTCTAGAGCAGTGATGTTTTGGGGCTGTCGCTGAGCAACACAGACTTTCAACTCCCTCCAAAGATTTTCTATGGGGTTGAGATCTGGAGACTGGCTAGGCCACTCCAGGGCCTTGAAATGCTTCTTACGAAGCCACTCCTTCGTTGACCGGGCGGTGTGTTTGGGATCATTGTCATGCTGAAAGACCCAGCCACGTTTCATCTTCAATGCCCTTGCTGATGGAAGGAGGTTGTCACTCAAAATCTCACGATACATGGCCCCATTCATTCTTTCCTTTACACGGATCAGTCGTCCTGGTCCCTTTGCAGAGAAACAGCCCCAAAGCATGATGTTCCCACCCCCATGTTTCACAGTAGGTATGGTGTTCTTTGGATGCAACTCAGCATTCTTTCTCCTCCAAACACCTCTAGTTGAGTTTTTACCAAAAAGTTCTATTTTGGTTTCATCTGACCATATGACATTCTCCCAATCCTCTTCTGGATCATCTAAATGCTCTCTAGCAAACTTCAGACGGGCCTGGACATGTACTGGCTTAAGCAGGGGGACACGTCTGGCACTGCAGGATTTGAGTCCCTGGCGGCGTAGTGTGTTACTGATGGTAGCCTTTGTTTCTTTGGTCCCAGCTCTCTGCAGGTCATTGACGGTCCCCCCGGGTGGTTCTGGGATTGTTGCTCACCGTTCTTGTGATCATTTTGACCCCACGGGGTGAGATCTTGCGTGGAGCCCCAGATCGAGGAAGATTATCAGTGGTCTTCTATGTCTTCCATTTTCTAATAATTGCTCCCACAGTTGATTTCTTCACACCAAGCTGCTTACCTATTGCAGATTCAGTCTTCCCAGCCTGGTGCAGGTCTACCATTTTGTTTCTGGTGTCCTTTGGCAGCTCTTTGGTCTTGGCCATAGTGGAGTTTGGAGTGTGACTGTTTGAGGTTGTGGACAGGTGTCTTTTATACTGATAACGAGTTCAAACAGGTGCCATTAATACAGTTAACAAGTGGAGGACAGAGGAGGCTCTTAAAGAAGAAGTCACAGGTCTGTGAGAGCCAGACATCTTGTTTGTTTGTAGGTGACCAAATACTTATTTTACCGAGGAATTTACCAATTAATTCATTAAAAATCCTACAATGTGATTTCCTGGATTCTTTCCCCCATTCTGTCTCTCATAGTTGAAGTGTACCTAGGATGAACATTACAGGCATCTCTCGTCTTTTTAAGTGGGAGAACCTGCACAATTGGTGGCTGACTAAATACTTTTTTGCCCCACTTTAAGTCGGAGACAAGAGCGTTAAAAAGGGGAGACTGTGCGGATTAATACGATGAAAATGATGTTATTATCCAGAACAGAAATGTGAACACTGGATAAAGCCAGGTTCAAAATTCTTGTTTCATTTTGTTGACATGTTTTTACAGAGGAAATCCCTCCATGAACCAGAAAACACTGCCCTAAAAACATCATTTCCTGCATGACTCTCCAAGGGAAATGTGATATACATAACATCAGAATCAGAACACATTCGTCAAAGACAGCTTAATGTTACCCCAGAAGCATGCATTACAAAATATATTAAAAATAAATATTGTTGTAGTTTGGTAACCTGAGACATGAACGACATGATTGGTCCATAAAATGTCAGAAAAAGTAAAATAATTGCAAAACCTGACATCTTTAAATGTGTTTTCTGTCACACCCACAATCCGGATCTCAGGGATATTTTTGTTGACATTTTTTGTTAAAATCTGCAAATGAGGCATTAGTTAGTAAAATAAACTCCTAATTGTGGATGTTTTGATTCCACTAGTCTGAAAGAAGACATGTTATGGAAGCTAAAAAGTGAATGAAATACTGTTTTTAGGATTTAAGTGTTTATAAGTGTGTGAAAAGCTTAAGAATATAAAGACCAGGGTAAATGCAGGAACCCTGAAGTCAAAGGTAAGACCTTTTTTAAGACCCTTTCCATACATTTTAAGACCTCATCGCCACTTTGAGTTCTAACCGGTTACCTTGACGACACACTTTACTTTACGCAGACTTGCATTTCTCCATAACGATGTTGTTTAACAACCGGCGTAAACGGACCTCCGCGCTATCAAGCAGTGAGCGTGCGATGTCCTGTTCAGATGACGTCAAACCCAACGGGATGCCATCAATAAACTACACAGAATCACACTACACACCTACGCCATGACTACATTCAGGCAGACTGTAGAACACAACCTCTTTGGACCATTTATATACTTATTGAAAACAAGCTAAATGTAATACCTTGAAAATGCTGTTTAATAGCCTTACTTTTTGCTAAATTGATTTATCAACTTGTAATACTGTTGCAGACCCCGCGGACCCCCTGAAGAATGAAAAATATAGTTTCTGTTTGCTTTGCGTGGCCTATATTGGCACTGACCTTGTACAGGACGTAGATGAGCAGAGCCAGCAGCAGTAAACCTGCTAAAATGGCCAGGATGATGATCCACAGAGGAACCGAGTTCTCTACGTCCGGCTTATTCCACACCAGCGGGGTCACAACCTGAGGGAACATCACAGTTTATCAGTTGAACTCATATATACTAATGATTGTTTCCTAGATTCATTCATTCATGGTCGACAACATGGGAGAAAATAGTGAAAAACGTCCATCCTAGTTTCTCAAAGTCCGATGGGATGTCTCTAAATATCTGATGTCAGTCCAAAACTCACATATATTCACTTTTAAATGATATAAATTAAGATTAAACATACTTTATTATGATTTTGTCACAGTAGCATGTAAACAAGGCTTTGCACATGAATTAAAAATGGAATAAAATAGAAAATAAACAGTAAAAATATCCATATTAACAATATAAAAAAGAAAAAAAAACATTAAAAGTGTCAACAGTGAAAGATACAATTTACAATAAGTATGCAAAATAAAATAAAAAGAGAATTAAAGCAGCATAAAAGGCAGGTTTGAGAGGCTTAAAACTGCATTTTCTTGCATGAAAAACAATCAATTATCATTAAAATGTGCTTTATTTTCCTCCAAATGGACAAAATAATGAGTTAACTAATGACTGAAGCCTTAAATTTAAAAAATGAAATATATCTGATTATGATCTGACTGGAAAATGACATGTAAAATACCTTTTGTGTCCGCTGGGGGCGTGTTTCGGGGCGATGGCGTACGGCATCTTCTCCACGCTGTATTGGGCGAGACACTCCAGCACGTAGTGTCTGTACGCTCTCTACACGGGCAGATGTTGGAGAAAGGATTAAAACAATGAATGCAATCCAGCCGTCAGACACTGGGAGGCGACAGAGACTTCTTTCAATAGATCTCCATCATCACAATCAGAGAAGGCCAAAGTACACACATCCTGTACTCAAGTAGAAGTACAGATACTCGTGTTTAAAAATACTCTGGTGAAAGTAGAAGTACTGACTAAACTTCTTTACTCAAGTGAAAGTAAAGAGGCTTTGAAATGTACTTCAGTAAAAAGTACCCATAACTAGCAGCTGCTTTAAAGAGTACCTGACCTCCCTTTATATTAATAGAACAATAATGTCATTGTTAGCTAATGAATGTTTCCATGCTGAACAACGGCAACATGACAACGTTTCCATTGGTCCCTCTTCTTTAGAGAAGACCAGGAAGTGATGGATACACGGATCGTGTTCAAATCAATAGGCACGCAATGACTCTAAAGAATAATGATCACGCATCAAACACACATTCAGACTAAAGGAACCAGCTGTTTGGAAAATGAGAGAAGTAGAAAGTACAGGTATTTGAGTTCAACATGTAAGAAGTAGAAAGTACAGGTATTTGGGTTCAACATGTAAGAAGTAGAAAGTACAGGTATTAGGGTTCAACATGTGAGAAGTAGAAAGTACAGGTATTTGAGTTCAACATGTAAGAAGTAGAAAGTACAGGTATTTGGGTTCAACATGTAAGAAGTAGAAAGTACAGGTATTTGGGTTCAACATGTAAGAAGTAGAAAGTACAGGTATTAGGGTTCAACATGTGAGAAGTAGAAAGTACAGGTATTTGAGTTCAACATGTAAGAAGTAGAAAGTACAGGTATTTGTGTTCAACATGTAAGAAGTAGAAAGTACAGGTATTTGTGTTCAACATGTAAGAAGTAGAAAGTACAGGTATTTGTGTTCAACATGTAAGAAGTAGAAAGTACAGGTATTAGGGTTCAACATGTGAGAATTAAAAGTAAAAAGTCCTCAGAAATATAAGTAGTGGAGTAAAGTACTGATACCAGAGTAGCGAAGTATTTGAACTCCACTACTTCCCACCTCTGCAGATCATTGATTCTAAGCTCCGTGTTCCTCAGCATGCAGAGGTCAGGAGTTTGTTTAAAGCACGGCAGACAGAGGAGAAATGTAAACATGTAGAAAGTGCAGTCCGCAGATTCTTAGATAGCAACTGTTCCCATTTGTCAGGAGAAACTATGTGAGACTGTGCAGACTGACAGCGCTGAGTCCTGCAGCTACTCTCCATGCTTCATTATTATGGGTTAGTTTTAGTCTTGCTGATCTATTTTCTAAATCTGAATAAACTGTCCTGTATTTACGACTTAAGAACAAACTAAATCTTTATAAAAATCCTTCATCTTGATATTTCTCAGGTGTAAAACAGATGAATGAAATCAGATTTTAAATGACTTTTAGTGGTTTTTAAAGCTCTTGATGATCTTGGGCATAGTTATTTAATCAGATTTGCTTGTAACCTATTAACCCTTTAGATCCCTCAGGTCTTATAGTACTATCCTTTTAATTATAATCATATATCAACATGTTAAATTATACATAAAGGGAAAAGCCACTGAGAGACGTTTCAAAGTCATAAACACAGGAGACTTGTTTCTCTCTCGTTTGTCTTTCAGGGCTTCCATACTTTTTGAAACTGTTGTTAAAAATGGTGTCTTCCTCTGCAGGTGTGTGTGTGTGTGTGTCCTAGCATTACTATCCTTGTGGGGACCAAAATCTGTTTACACAGTCATATGTGGGGACTCGCTTCCCTTATGGGGACATAGTGGAGGTCCCCATGAGGGGAGTCATTACTTTTAGGGTGAAGACTTGGTTAGGGTTAGGATAAGTCTCCAGGAAATGCATGCAAGTCAATGTAATGTCCCCTGAAGTGCGTGTGTGTGTGTGTGTGTGTGTGTGTGTGTGTGTGTGTGTGTGTGTGTGTGTGTGTGTGTGTGTGTGTGTGTGTGTGTGTGTGTGTGTGTGTGTTACCGACCTCAGTGAACGTCTCGGCCCAGACTCTGGATCGCACTTTGAGGATGGCGGTGGTTCCCTTCTCCAGAATACCCACAGTGCATTGCAGCGCCCAGCACTCGGTGTTCGAGCAGGACTACAGAAACACAGAGGAGAGGGGGGGGGGGGGGGCATTTTTAATATTTATCATATCATGAGTTTAGAAAACAAACTTCAGTACTTTTGAAACAGTGATTCACAAACCTAAAACTTAAGATAATTAAATAAGAGTACAAATAAAAACACAATTAAGAATTATATAAGAAGAAAAAGAGAAGAAAGAAATATCAACTAAGAAGAAAATAAGGACTTAAAACTAGTAAAAAGGTGGGTCTTGTTTCCTAACAGTATGAACGCTCTCTGCTGCTCTCATCACACAGAATGCAGACATGTGAAAATGGACACCCTGAGGTTGAGAATAGAGACACGAAACTGAAAATACATTTTACAAACACGTCAAGAATCGGAGAGAGAAACATTTGCAAGCTTAAAAACACCAACCAAATAACCTCGAGCTAATGGTCCCGACACATTAACCACTCTAAACATTGGCTTACATGATAAGACAGAGTCTCTGGGCAGCAATGGGTTAATTAAAAGCCCAATTAGTTCTGTTTAGATCGTTTTTTGTGCACACACAGAATCTCTAAAGGGTTTTATTGCCCCACAGGCTGCGCAGAGAGAAGTGAAATCTGGCAGATATGGAGAGGAGGAATCAGAGCCATGTTAAAGTGCCGGTCCAATAAAGAAAACACAAAGAGCCCAATGTTATGACACTACTCCACGCCTGCTTTGAATTAGAGCGGAGGAATGTCATGAGACTGGAGAAGTGCAGCGCCTCCCCTTTCCCTCATACACACTGTCAATTAGCCCCTCGTAACGCAGCCCGGCACATTCAGGGTTTGAGAGCAGGGAAGGACTAAGCGTCTTAAAAACAGCTTTGTTGTAGCAGCGTTGGAAGCAGTGCCTGTTTATTGACTAACTGTCTGAAATGTATTGGTGGTTTTTAAATGGTTTTAAAACATAGGGAATGCTAAGAGATGTGTCTGTGGTCTGTTTAGGAGTGTGTGTCAGAATGGATCCCTTGTCCAAATCTACTTTAAAGGTCCCCTATCATACTGTGTTTCATCAATGTATCACAGGTCTCAGATATATACAGAGCCTGTCTCTGATTGGCTGGAACCCCAAACAGATCATTGCAGCATTACCCATAATCCCCTCTGTTTCAGCCCTGTTTCCGAAGTGCTGATTCTCTGTCTGTTACTTTAGATGAAAATAAGGAGCCCCTCCCCACGCCCCTCTGAGAGACATTTGGTTACAAAGAACTCAATGGTGCTCTAGGAGGAGATTCAGGTGATAAGGGGGGGGGGGGGGGGGGTACCTTGGTTGCTGATTGGCTAATGGTTACACAAGACAACACATCGTTATGACATCATAAAGTGGCCAAAATCTGATCAGCTCATTTTCAGACAGGTTTTTATAGAAATGGATCAAAAAGAGAGAAAATCTTTGTTCCTGAAACTTTCAGAGTCTCTTTCCACAGAGGGGACACATGTTGATGTAGAAGAGACATGAAGAAGAGGGGACACATGTTGATGTAGAAGAGACATGAAGAAGAGGGGACACATGTTGATGTAGAAGAGACATGAAGAAGAGAGGACACATGTTGAT
Organism: Harpagifer antarcticus; assembly: GCA_902827135.1. NCBI lineage: Eukaryota > Metazoa > Chordata > Actinopteri > Perciformes > Harpagiferidae > Harpagifer > Harpagifer antarcticus. The sequence goes on from CADEHL010001386.1 coordinate 203,524, forward strand.
GAAGAAGAGACATGAAGAAGAGGGGACACATGTTGATGTAGAGGAGACATGAAGAAGAGGGGACACATGTTGATGAAGAAGAGACATGAAGAAGAGGGGACACATGTTGATGTAGAAGAGACATGAAGAAGAGGGGACACATGTTGATGTAGAAAGAGACATGAAGAAGAGGGGACACATGTTGATGTAGAAGAGACATGAAGAAGAGGGGACACATGTTGATGTAGAAGAGACATGAAGAAGAGGGGACACATGTTGCTGTAGAAGAGACATGAGAGAGGGGACACATGTTGATGGTAGAAAGAGGAACATGAAGAAGAGGGGACACATGTTGATGTAGAAGAGACATGAAGAAGAGGGGACACATGTTGATGTAGAAGAGACATGAAGAAGAGGGGACACATGTTGATGAAGAAGAGACATGGAGAAGAGGGTTTCCTTAGGCTCCGTCCCACAGACTTAATGAGGGGATTGAGACAGACAGGAGCGTATCCTCCTCCACTTCCCCTCCCTCCTAAAGGACCTCCGTGGCCCCGCTCGGTGGAAATGACATGAGCATGGAGCGGAGCCAAAGATATTTCAGACCCCGGGGCCACGTTTCCTCTCTGGAGGGGGATTAAGTGGTCGAGATCTGGAGCTTTTCCCACAGCTTCCTGCAACAACTGGCCTCAGCTGCTGCACACTGTAGATACTGTACCCGAGAATACTGCAGTTTAAAGTGATCCTAAGCATTCAGGAGTAAATAGCCGGGTACAGATTTCATAATAGAGTCTGCAGTTACATGTTAATAAATGCCTTTTGGTGCAGTTTCTGTGCAGGGGTTTGCAGCAGCGGCCAATCAGAGGTGCTTAAATGTCACAGTAGAGACACTACATACTGATATACACCTGAACATCAGCAGGAGAGGACTCTTTAAAGTAGAGACACTACATACTGATATACACCTGAACATTAGCAGGAGAGGACTCTTTAAAGTAGAGACACTACATACTGATATACACCTGAACATCAGCAGGAGAGGACTCTTTAAAGTAGAGACACTACATACTGATATACACCTGAACATCAGCAGGAGAGGACTCTTTAAAGTAGAGACACTACATACTGATATACACCTGAACATCAGCGGGAGAGGACTCTTTAAAGTAGAGACACTACATACTGATATACACCTGAACATCAGCAGGAGAGGACTCTTTAAAGTAGAGATGCTACATACTGATATACACCTGAACATCAACAGGAGAGGACTCTTTAAAGTAGAGACGCTACATACTGATATACACCTGAACATCAGCAGGAGAGGACTCTTTAAAGTAGAGACACTACATACTGATATACACCTGAACATCAGCAGGAGAGGACTCTTTAAAGTAGAGACACTACATACTGATATACACCTGAACATCAGCAGGAGAGGACTCTTTAAAGTAGAGACACTACATACTGATATACACCTGAACATCAGCAGGAGAGGACTCTTTAAAGTAGAGACACTACATACTGACCTGAACATCAGCAGGAGAGGACTCTTTAAAGTAGAGACACTACACACTGATATACACCTGAACATCAGCAGGAGAGGACTCTTTAAAGTAGAGACACTACATACTGATACACACCTGAACATCAGCAGGAGAGGACTCTTTAAAGTAGAGACACTACACACTGATATACACCTGAACATCAGCAGGAGAGGACTCTTTAAAGTAGAGACACTACACACTGATATACACCTGAACATCAGCAGGAGAGGACTCTTTAAAGTAGAGACACTACACACTGATATACACCTGAACATCAGCAGGAGAGGACTCTTTAAAGTAGAGACACTACATACTGATATACACCTGAACATCAGCAGGAGAGGACTCTTTAAAGTAGAGACACTACATACTGACCTGAACATCAGCAGGAGAGGACTCTTTAAAGTAGAGACACTACACACTGATATACACCTGAACATCAGCAGGAGAGGACTCTTTAAAGTAGAGACACTACATACTGATACACACCTGAACATCAGCAGGAGAGGACTCTTTAAAGTAGAGACACTACACACTGATATACACCTGAACATCAGCAGGAGAGGACTCTTTAAAGTAGAGACACTACACACTGATATACACCTGAACATCAGCAGGAGAGGACTCTTTAAAGTAGAGACACTACACACTGATATACACCTGAACATCAGCATTATGTGTCCTCACATTTTGTATTCAGGCTGTGTGAGAGTATTTTAGGCAAAAGTATTTCTAGTTTTACTGAAACAAAGGACAGAGACGCCACCTGCAGCTGGATGGCGGGTTTTAAGGATTACTCACAACACCAATAGCCTAAAATTACAGAGCAGCCAGTGAAGTAAGCAGAGCATCACTGACAGAAAGCCCCCCCCCCCCCTCTACCACTACTAAAGGCTCTTTAATGTTAATCACCCCAGCCTGACCTCTAACCCCTCCTCCTTTTAACGACATCATAACCTAATTATCCAATCCCAGGAGCCTCGTGAAGGGGCAGCGTCCCCAAAATAGATCCAGACCCGCACACTTTATATATTGTTAAACCTTCAGCTGTGTAAGAGACACACATCATTATGGTAACCACATAACAACATTAACTCTTAACTGTAAACTCACGCTGTACATTTTCTCACTTTCAACTCACAGATCACATTAAACTGCACCTTTTAAACTCGAGTTAAAGTCCATCCGTGTGTTAAACACTAAAGAAAGTGACAATTCCCTCTAATTAAATGTACAAGTGAGGTGTTTATAATTTAATATGTGCAGGTTTGCAGCTATTAGATAAAGCACGGTTCAAAATGTTGTTGACATATTACAGTCATAGGTTTGGACAGAGGGAGTAACACTCCATACATCGGAAAATACGGCCATAAAAAGTCATTTTCTACATGTTTTTCTTGACAAAGTGTGTAGACATGAGTGTGTGGATGGTGTGTACAAAGCTTCAGAATATAGAGAGGAGGGAAAGAGATGTAAGTGTACTTCCTGTTGGATCAATACGACTGTTTTCCACTAAAGTCGGACATTTAGTGGAAAAACGTCCAACAGGAAGTTTGATATTTTAGGCGAAGAAAGGCTCAAATACGATCAAAACAGACTATCTAATTTAGTTTGAGTATCATTAACATTTAAAGGAGAAAAGCTGATTAAAGTTATATATTTTAGAAAATAAAGCTCTTCTGGAGGAAACTGCCTTGTAAACTCGTATAGGAAGTGAATAGGGTAAAACATTGAATTGACAGATATCACCATGAAACTTTCCCATTTCATTGCTGACATTAACACAATTATTTTTCATATTACAAGTTTTCTGAAGTGTTATGTTTAAATATGGCAGTGGCGGGCCTTCAAGGTATTCAGAGAATACCCTGGAACACTCAGATAAAACAAACAAGAAATCGATTTAATTATATAAATAAAATGTAATAAAATGAATAAATGAGAATGGTATCTGTGTTGATCTGTAATATCACAGTGTTACGTTGATTTGTTTGTCCTTCTCGGACCATGCGCTACGCATTTCAGTAGAAAAGAAAGCAACCAATCAGATCTTGTTCTGGGTCTCTGGGTAGAACATCCTTCAACCAAAGTATTCTACATCCTTGATCGAATGCCCTGGCCGTTGCACTGAATGAGAGCGTACCTTTGGACTGACAGTTTGAAAGAACACGCCCATTGGCTACAAGTCAATATCTGATTGGTTGATCAGAGTTCCCCTCGGTTCCAGGGTATCTAGAAGGCCCGCTAGTTAACTGGCTCGAGACAGAGGATCTAGATCAGTGTTTCTCAAACTTTTTCATACCAAGGACCACTTAACCAATAAAAAAACACTCGCGGACCACCTAACTCCACAAATATCCCAAAACACATCGTTTTTCTAGAACAGATTATAAATCGCCTGGAAATGGTACAAACAAGTGACAACATGTGTGACGAAGGTGTTGCGCGGGGCTTTATCACGCAATAGAAAGTTAAACTTAAGCTCGTTCCATTGTGGAGATATTCCCGCGAGAGTGCGGAAAACTTAAATGTATTTATTTCAAATGTTACCAATATACTCACGGACCACTAGGGGGCGCTCACGGACCACCAGTGGTCCGCGGACCACACTTTGAGAAGCACTGATCTAGATGAATGCGACGAAGCCGTTTGAATGCCGTTTTATTGTTTTTAACGTTGAAATGACAAGTGCAACAGGTGAAGATGAAGTTGTTGCGGAATTGTTGTGAGTACCATTTTCAAGACGACAATTCAGTGAAAAGACGGGCATTATAACGCCGCGGAGGGGGGGGTGTGTGTCTACAGAAGGTCCAGTTGTGATAGACACGGTTCGCCACTGCAAATGAGGCGTTTTGTAATGCCATCTTTTGGTGAATTTAGGAGAAATCTACAGGCACAAACGGACAAAGTTACTACAATTAGTGCATTTAAACTTTTCTTTTTAGTCTTACCAGGTTAGTTAAATGCGCGAGTTGGTTCTTGTTGACGTCCCTCCTCTCGACGTGGTGCTCTGGTGCCTTCAGGGCCAGGATAGGAGGTTCTGTTGAAGTGCGCTGGAGCTAAAAGAAAACACACACCCGTTAGCACAACACACACTGTGACCTCAGCAGGCAGAAGAACACACCTCCCTCTCTGTCAATATAGCGTTAGCATGACCCCCCCCCCGAGGCTTCTGGTCATTAATCAGAAGCATGTGAGCTGCATGGAGAAAAGCACCGCACTTAGAAATTCACCAGGGAGGAAAAAAGAACATGAAGACAGATGGCCACCTCTCAAATCATATATCAAGCTTCGGATGTAAACACAAACAAAATGCCCCCCGCGGCTCTTCTGAGTGATTTCTGGGTGAGGTGGTGCATCAAAACGTCTCTGAGGAAAAGGGAAGAGCTGAAACTTCAAAGTGGTGGTGGTGGGGTTAGTGTCCTGGGTGGGGCTGAGGAGGAGGAGGAGGAGGAGGAAGAAGACGAGGAGGAGGATGGTGTGGATTTGAACTTTTAATCATAGAGGTGGGCATTGGCGTTTAAACCCATGCAAACTATAACCCAGAAGTATATTAATAACAACATAAATCAAATTCTGCAGGGATGTTGTGATGTTGTATTTCTGTGTTGGAGCCTGAAGGCAGCATCTCCTTGGTTCCCTCCATAAAAAAGCCAATAGCCGCGTTCACACCAAGTACTTTGCCGTACTTAGTTCCCCCATGGAACTAAAGAGCCGATCGCGTTCACACCGGAATAAGTCCCCTGAGGGAGGATTAGGCAAATGAAGCCGCTGACGTCACTTCTTCTTCTTCTTCTTCTGCTTTGGGTTTACTGGCAGGCCGCAAACCACTTCCCGGCGTATACTGCCACCCGGAGTCCCCGGCCGGAAGTCCCCAGAGTTGGGGACTGGCTTCAGTAGAAATTACTAATAATGCTAATGCGAGGATAATAAAATGGCGGCTCTTCAAAACATTTCAGAGTTTTACGGGGTGTGGTTTGCAATTCGCCCAGCCAATCAGAACTGGGGCACTTTTTTCCCCCAGGAGAGTACCACCTCTCTGCATTAAGTACTCTTTTTGGTGTGAACGCGACATAAGGGGTACTAACGGAACCAAACGGGAAAAGTACGGGGAAAAGTACTTCGGTGTGAACGCGCCTAATGGGACTTTGGATCATTGCAGAAAATAACCTCAAAGGTTTACGATTCTTACACGCAGGATAATCTCCACATATTAAGGCGTGTGGCGCAGTGGATAGAGCCTTGGTGTTGGAATCAGGGGGTCACAGGTTCAAACCCCACTGCAGTCAGCATGTCGTTGTGTCCCTGGGCAAGACACTTCACCCCAAATTGTTCCTGTGGGGATTGCCCACAGTATCGAGTATGTAAATCGGTTTGGATACAAGCGACTTACAAGTAACATGTAATAAATAATAACACCACTTTAAGTACTTAGCTAACGTTTGACACACACAGCGTAATGCAGATATTGCATTTAGTGAAACATATAACCGAAGCATTTTGACTTAAGCTGAATGTATACCTCAAAAACAACCAGTTTACCAGGATTCAACAGTAAGTGTGCTCCTCATATCTCCACCTCATATCTCCACCTGCATGTGACACACTCACCTTGAGGCGTTGGTGGTTCATGTGCTTGTCGGCGGTGCAGTTGATGGGTCCCTCGGTGGAGAAGCTGAGGGGGTAGAGCAGCGTCTGGCCCTGGATTCTGATTGGACAGCGCAGCTCCAGCAGAGTGTGGCTGATCCGGCTCGGCCCGTTGTTCACCAGCTACAGGAAGGAGGAAATTAATAGGAACCTTCAGTATGTGGAGTATTAGGGAACTTCAAAAAGATAGTTTCATAATCTAGCTTCGGCTGAGAGGCAGCAACAGATGTTTTCCCATGATGACATTTTCATATTTCACATATTTGCTTATAGGTCGCCTAAAGTAGAGTGCTATTAAGCCGACATTATGTAATTATGAAGGCCATTAAGATTCCTTCAGTGTTGATGCTTCAAGAGGTTTTCAGCGTCCCCTCCTTCTCTCTGATATAAAGCGATAAACACACTTAATAAAGCTTCTCACTGCACGATGTTAGGCTGCTGCTACCATAACTCAGCCTGTTTATCGAGTTAAAAGCACCAAGATCTAAAAAGTGTTTGGGAAAAATGAGGCTTAAAACTGGAAGAAAATTAAATGTATGACAGCTTTTGGCAGCTAACGCTAACGCATACTCAACTGGGATACAATGCCAGTACAGGAGACCAGAGGAAACCACAGTGGGAAATATCACAGAGACAACATGAGGGAATATGTTCTCTGAAGAGAGAGTGGTAAAATATGACAGAAAGCAATAAGGTTTTGTGAATAAAAAAAAGTTAGATTTTTCTGCATGGAAATTAATCACTTAAATCCCAAGTTTTCCTCGCTTGGCTCCTTGATCTTTAAATCGTTTTTATTTTCCTAAAATAACCCTGAAATGCATCTGTAGATTAATGAAAAATACCCATTACATATTGGCTAATTAAAATACACAACTCAACTAAATATATAACATTGTTTTAAAGGTCCCGTGTCATGGCCATTTCTACTGATCATAATTCCATTGTTGAGGTCTACTAGAATAGATTTATAATGTGCAATTTTCCAAACTCACATTGGTTTCTCACAGTATCTCTGTATAGTATGTGTATTCACTCTCTGTCCTAAACGGCTTGTTGGAGCTCCTGCCCCCCCCCCCTCCCTATGAGCCCAGTGGCCGGCTGCGAGACACAGCGAAACCCAGCCCGAAATACACACACACCCGCAGCCTGGCTGGGAGTTTGTGTGTGTGCCCAGGCTGAGTTCCGCGGTGTCTCGCTGTCTCGCTGTCTCGCCGACCCCACACCAGTGAGCCAGCTCACAGTGTCCCGCTCCTCGAGCCTCGCAACATCCAGCCGAGTGTGTGTGTGTCAGGAAGTCCACGGATTGGTCCAAACGTAACCGTTACGCCGTTGCATTACGTCACGTCACTATACCCGAAATATGTCACTATACCCAAGAAGTAAACAATGGAAAAAGAGAAATGTCCAACGAGGCGTTCTGGGGCAGCACAGACAGGTCTTTTCTGTGTTAGAGTTTTACTCGCTACAGGGTGCACTTTGAGTGTTTGTGAAGCTACATAACACACAAGGGGACGGGTAATAACCAGAAAAGCATGACATGGGACCTTTAAGTCTTTCTAATGCGTAAAAGTTAAATATTACACCTTTAATTCTCACAAAAGGGATGTTTCCTTTTAGTTAGTAATTTAATAATACATGTTTTACCTCGATGATGTGCTCCACTGGCGGCCCCACGTCCTGCTCCACCTCGTAGTTCTTGGTCAGCTTCCAGTTGACCGGCGGGAAGAAGACCTTATCTGGCCGGGAAACGCTAAAAAAGAGAAAGTCGGGATGTGAGAAAAAAGCGTAGAAAGACACCTAATGAAAAGTTGAAAGGAGGAAACACTCGACTCACCCCTGCAGAATGACGTCAGCCTGAACCTCCACCTCCAGTTTATAAGGCACAACCTCACTGTGGGAGTTATTCTCGTTTTTACTGTGGAAAGAGGAAAGAAATGGTGTTTTCATTCTGTACGCCCGCACCAGAATACACGCATAAGACACAGATATTTGAAGTGTGTGTTGTACCTGCGGATCTGCATCTCGAACTGGACCGTTTTGTGTGTGTCCTTCAGCCGCGGCACCGTGAAGCGCAGACCTGCCCACAGCTGCAGAGAGGAAAAACAGATTTAGTAATGATCATTTTAAAACAAATTACTAACTAACACCAGCTTTTCGAGTTTTTTTCGAGTTAATTTGCGTGTTTAATATTAGAAATGTCTTCCATTTTTCCCTCCATCCCCAGGCTGCTTGATTGAGTTTTACGTAAAAAATATATAACGTAGCGCTTTCCTTTACAACCGGACAAGATACAGTCATCACACGCCTAACATTAGCTGCATTTAGCTTAGTGGTGGTGACGTGAAGTCATGTGACCGTGCTGTATTTCCTTTATAGCCCAACATTAGCCACCTTTAGCTTAGCGGTGGAGACGTGAAGTCATGTGACCGTGCTGTAGTTCCTTTATAGCCCAACATTAGCCACCTTTAGCTTAGCGGTGGTGACGTGAAGTCATGTGACCGTGCTGTAGTTCCTTTATAGCCCAACATTAGCCACCTTTAGCTTAGCGGTGGTGACGTGAAGTCATGTGACCGTGCTGTAGTTCCTTTAAAGCCCAACATTAGCCGCCTTTAGCTTTGCGGTGGTGACGTGAAGTCATGTGACCGTGCTGTAGTTCCTTTATAGCCCAACATTAGCCTCCTTTAGCTTAGCGGTGGTGACGTGAAGTCATGTGACCGTGCTGTAGTTCCTTTATAGCCCAACATTAGCCTCCTTTAGCTTAGCGGTGGGGACGTAAAGTCATGTGTCCGTGCTGTAGTTCCTTTATAGCCCAACATTAGCCACCTTTAGCTTAGCGGGGGAGAAGTGAAGTCATGTGACCGTGCTGTAGTTCCTTTAAAGCCTAACGTTAGCTTACTTAAGAAAATCATAAAGTGGTGTTAATATGTGGAGTTTTTTTTTGGTGTAAGACAACTCACACCAAAACTATCTAGATTAGTAAACAGCAGTACATTTATGATAGGGAATATATATTTTAGACTCTTTGGGTGGTTAACTATTCCTTTAAGGCTCCACACACAGCCATTCCTCCCCTGTCTACTGCACTCATCTGATTCACGTGTGATTTTCTTGGGTGTGTCAGTGAACTCCTCGTGTACAGCAGACAGATGCAGGACACGTGGGCAGCTTTAAAACGTGGCTTGCTTTGCCCTTTCTAGAAAACTATAATTTCAGATCCATTTGTTCTCCACACAATCTGGCACATTAAGTCTCTGTATCTACCTCTGTGAGCTAACATTTCTGATTTGAGGCAGAATTTACAACAACAAATCCTTTTTTAAATGTCTGTCTCTCTTCCAGGTATTTGACTGTCTTCCTACCTATCAAAAGCAGGCCAGCTTGGCTGGGTCTGATTCTGTACTTCCTGTCACAACATTTCCTGCGTTCTTCACACCCAACCTGGACACGAAAGCAGCTTGTTTTCCTACAAAGAGCAGGAAACTATGATGTTGTGTCAATACAGTGCCATGCATGCATGACACCAGGGGGGGTCATAGGTCAAAGATGACCCACGCCCAAAACTGAGGGGGTGGGGCATTCAAAGGTGATACTGCTACATTATGAACAATAAGTCTGTGTCTTAGACCCCATTTACACCGAAACGCAAACGAACCGAATTCAATATCAAAAAAGTATTCCGTTCACACGGATACGGCTCAATAAATGTGTCCCTTCACACGAGACCGCTCGACCCGCTGTAGTACATATGCCGGGCCTGTAAGTAAGTTGTTCCCCTTTGTCAGTTGTGTATGGTAACACCTACATATTTCAAACAAACCGTTGTAATTGTTTTCCCCTGCATCGATTCAATATGCTAATATTTGAAAGAAAATCAAAGTGTCCTTACACTGGTGCCAGACTTCATGGGGTTTCCCAGATCACAGCTGAGGTACCGGGTCTGGTTCTCCGTCTCATAGCTGCAGGTCAGCTGGGTCAGGCTCTGAGGAACCAGAGAACAGAGGTGTCAAACCACAGCTCAGGACAATCAATAAGAAACATTCCTCTGGCCAGAGATGGCAAAAGTACACAGATCTTTTACTCAAATAGAAGTACAGATACTCGAGGTAAAAAGTACACATAGCTAGCAGCTGTTTTAAAGAGTACCTGACCTCCCTTTATATTAATAGAACAATAATGTCATTGTTAGCTAATGAATGTTTCCATGCTGAACAACGGCAACATGACAACGTTTCCATTGGTCCCTCTTCTTTAGAGAAGACCATGAAATGATGGATACACGGATCGTGTTCAGATCAATAGGCACGCAATGACTCTAAAGAATAATGATCACGCATCAAACACACATTCAGACTAAAGGAACCAGCTGTTTGGAAAATGAGAGAAGTAGAAAGTACAGGTATTTGGGTTCAACATGTAAGAAGTAGAAAGTACAGGTATTTGAGTTCAACATGTAAGAAGTAGAAAGTACAGGTATTTGGGTTCAACATGTAAGAAGTAGAAAGTACAGGTATTTGTGTTCAACATGTGAGAAGTAGAAAGTACAGGTATTTGGGTTCAACATGTAAGAAGTAGAAAGTACAGGTATTTGAGTTCAACATGTAAGAAGTAGAAAGTACAGGTATTTGAGTTCAACATGTAAGAAGTATAAAGTACAGGTATTTGAGTTCAACATGTAAGAAGTAGAAAGTACAGGTATTTGGGTTCAACATGTAAGAAGTAGAAAGTACAGGTATTTGAGTTCAACATGTAAGAAGTAGAAAGTACAGGTATTTGATTTCAACATGTAAGAAGTCAAAGTAAAAAATCGTCAGAAAAATAAGTAGTGGAGTAAAGTACTGATACCAGAAACATGTACTTAAGTACAGTAACGAAGTATTTGTACTCCACCACTTCTACCTCTGGCTATAATCATGTCATATTCACCTCATTATTCCTGGCGATGCCGCTGTAGTCGGCCTCGGGGGGCAGCACCACGTATAGCTCCGCCTCGTACGCACCCCCCTCACCCTCATTCCTGGCGTTGAATGTCAAGGTCAGCGAGTTGTCGTCACCCAGGTAAACTTCCTTCCTGTTCCTGAGGACACGACGCAGAAAAAAAAGTTTAACACTAATAAGGTCAACGGTCAGGTAACATGGTGTCAGAGTGACTCAGGAATGTAAATACATTTTCCAGCTTCGTGTTTGACGATTAGAATTCATGCTGTGCTATTAGTGGACAACTTTCTTAACATGCAAATAAAAGTAGCAATAGGCCTAATAATGTTACTCTAGTAAAAGTACTAATCATGCAGAACGGCACATTTCATTAAAGCGTGGAGACATGTCACAGTAGGGACACTACATACTGATATACACCTGAACATCAGCAGGAGAGGACTCTTTAAAGTAGAGACACTACATACTGATATACACCTGAACATCAGCAGGAGAGGACTCTTTAAAGTAGAGACACTACATACTGATATACACCTGAACATCAGCAGGAGAGGACTCTTTAAAGTAGAGACACTACATACTGATATACACCTGAACATCAACAGGAGAGGACTCTTTAAAGTAGAGACACTACATACTGATATACACCTGAACATCAACAGGAGAGGACTCTTTAAAATAGAGACACTACATACTAATATACACCTGAACATCAGCAGGAGAGGACTCTTTAAAGTAGAGACACTACATACTGATATACACCTGAACATCAACAGGAGAGGACTCTTTAAAGTAGAGACACTACATACTGATATACACCTGCATATCAGCAGGAGAGGACTCTTTAAAATAGAGACACTACATACTAATATACACCTGAACATCAGCAGGAGAGGACTCTTTAAAGTAGAGACACTACATACTGATATACACCTGAACATCAGCAGGAGAGGACTCTTTAAAGTAGAGACACTACATACTGATATACACCTGAACATCAGCAGGAGAGGACTCTTTAAAGTAGAGACACTACATACTGATATACACCTGAACATCAACAGGGGAGGACTCTTTAAAGTAGAGACACTACATACTGATATACCTGAACATCAGCAGGAGAGCACTCTTTAAAGTAGAGACACTACATACTCATATACACCTGAACATCAGCAGGAGAGGACTCTTTAAAGTTGAGACACTACATACTGATATACACCTGGACATCAGCAGTAGAGGACTCTTTAAAGTAGAGACACTACATACTGATATACACCTGCACATCAGCAGGAGAGGACTCTTTAAAGCAGAGACACTACATACTGATATACACCTGAACATCAACAGGAGAGGACTCTTTAAAGTAGAGACACTACATACTGATATACACCTGAACATCAGCAGGAGAGGACTCTTTAAAGTAGAGACACTACATACTGATATACACCTGAACATCAGCAGGAGAGAACTCTTTAAAGTAGAGACACTACATACTGATACACACCTGAACATCAGCAGGAGAGGACTCTTTAAAGTAGAGACACTACATACTGATATACACCTGAACATCAGCAGGAGATAACTCTTTAAAGTAGAGACACTACATACTGATATACACCTGAACATCAGCAGGAGAGGACTCTTTAAAGTAGAGACACTACATACTGATATACACCTGAACATCAGCAGGAGAGGACTCTTTAAAGTAGAGACACTACATACTGATATACACCTGGAAATTAACATAATAGCCCCCCCCCATTGTACTGAAATGTACTTGGCACCTCTGCCAACATGGTAATAAAGTCACGCATGCTTAATCACACGGTGTAAGACTGTAAAACACCTCCACTCTTCCTTTGCTTTTTCTCACTCCCTCCACAGCTTCGAAACAATGAGAACATTTCGCTAACAGATGCTTTTAATTACAGCCGCTCTGTGAAGCTGCGCAGGAGAAGATTCTAACTTGCATTGCACTTTTCAAACCAAACAAAAGGCTCAAAATTAGAAAACACCAGAACACCTTAAAGCTTCCCTGGGAGACCGGCGGGGGAACAGGTTATGAGCTTTGGCAGAACAAGAGAACATTTCAGGCGTTTGTTTTCAATCTGAAATTCCTCTGAATCACAGCCGTCCCCCGACAACCCGGCTCTCACTGCGAATCCACAACAGAGCAGAAACTATTATTTGAAATTGCACCAATCACACTTTCTGGAGTGGCTGGAGCTCGTAGCAGGTTGTTCCACATGTGATGCATTAAACAAATGGAGGCAGATGGTAGATAAATATAGGAATGTGAAATCAAAATGACAGAGCAGGGAAGGGAGTATCAGGGAGGCTGTTTCTTTTGTGAGAAAAACGCTAACAGATTTGTTGAATAAAAGTGAGTTAGGCAGCTTCAGAAGCGACACACATCCCTCCTGTATTTCCTCCTAACGCTTGTCGAAGCACCTGCAGAGCTACTTCCTGTTTTCAGAGGGCGATGTTCTCTGACTCTGAAGCTATTAGCAGCCTCGCTCTGGTATGCTAACGTAAACAAAGCAGCGGAACAACACAAACAGCTGTATTTACACTTTAGACCTCAATCCAAGGCGAGGAGTTCACTGACCCTGTTCACAGGACTTGTATTTTTCCTGGAATGCATTCACCATGGGACTTCTAGGATTATATAACAACACCATGGATGGATAAATAATAGTGGCCCCCAGGGGGAACATCGCTCAAAAAGGTTGAGGGCCTCCCGTTCTTCAATTAAAAGTGTCACTCAAAGACAACTCTCATACATACCTTCACTCCTTCCCTACATCCAGTCAACACTTCATCCATGTATCCTTTGACCCTTCATTCCTTCCCTCCCTCCCTACATCCCTTTGAACCCCATACCTCCCTACTAGGGCTGCTCAATTGATCGTATTTTAATCGCAATTACGATTTTGGCTTGCAACGATTATGAAAACAACATAATCGAAATAAAAGGAATATTTATTTAATTTCAACCAAAAATTTTTTTTAAAATTATTATTTATTTCAAAAAATATATATTATTTTTTTACTGGTTTTTCAATTGAATTATTCTTAAAGTTCAGGGTAATCAACTGTTAAAAACATAATACACATTTTCTTTTCCAATAAATTGATGTTTTCAAAGTAAATGGATAATCGTTTTTAATAATCGTGATATCAATTATTGACCCAAATAATCGAGATTATGATTTTTGCCATAAACGAGCAGCCCTACTCCCTATCCCACATCGCTTAATTCCTACAGCTTTCCCTCCCTATATGCTTTCATCCTTTCCTTCCTGCATCCTTTAGAATCTTCATCCCTTTAACCCAGGGTGTCAAACTCAAGGCCCGGGGTTACAAGTTACAACCGGCCCTTTGAGTGCAACCATAATGCTGAGTTTGACACCCCTGCTTTAACCCTTCATTCCTCCATACATCTCTATATCAATTCATCCATCCCTTCCTACGACCCTTCTTCCCTTCCTACGTACATCCCCTTAACCCTTCACCCCCCCTTTCTTGATCCCTTTAACCCTTCATCCTTTCCTCCCTATATCCATTAATTCCTTCCTCCCTTCTTTCCTACATACCTTATACTATTCATCCCTTCCTCCCTACCAAACATCATCCCTATATCCATGTATCCTTTCCTCCCTTCATCTCTTCCTATCTCCCTACATCCCCTTGACCCCTCCATTTCTTCAACCCTTCATCCCGTATTCAAACAGACACAAAACGTCTTCAAGCAACTACGAAACACTACTTCCTCCTTTGTGAGAGAGGTGATTTTGTGTCGTGCCCAGGGGAGCATTGTCTCATACAGGCCATGAAGGAAATGAACACTCACCCCTGAACGGCCAGCTTCAGGTCGGGGACGCAGATGTTGTCCTCTCCACAGTCCAGCAGGATCTGAGCCTGCAAGATGGAGGGAGACAAAAAAAAAGTTTAACGGGGTGATGATCACACTTTTACACGTGAAGAGAATTAGGCACACAAGATACATTACAGATCTGTTTATGGGAGACAACAGGAAGACTACAGCAAGATGCAACATGTGGTGTGACATGACACACACACACACACACACACACACACACACACACACACACACACACACACACACACACACACACACACACTTACATTAATTTACATGCATTCCCTGGAGACTTATCCTAACCTTAACCTACACATGCCTAACCTTACCCTTACCCTAACCCTAACCAAGTCTTCACCCTAATATTAATGATTCCCCTCATGGGGACCTCCAATTTGTCCCCATAAGGGAGGCGAGTCCCCACACGTGATTGTGTAAACAGATTTAGGTCCCCACAAGTATAGTAATGCTCGGCCACACACAGACACACACACACTTGTTGTGGCTCAGAGTGTGAGGTCACTGTGAACATATGCTTTCTGTTTCAAGGAGATGGAAACGCTGGACGGAAAAATGTTACTGAAGTAAAAGTCCAAAAGTATTGGCATGAAGTTCTACTTAAAGTTCCAAAAGTAAGAGTACTCTTTACGCCTAAAGGCCCCTTTTAAAACCAGATATATGCATGAAATTATTGGATTATGATCAGAGGTAAAAGTAACAATACATTAACGTCAAAATACTCTTATTTACAAGTAAAAGTCCCACATTCTTAAGTAAAAGTAAAGAAGTAGAAGATATACATCAAGTATAAAAAGTAAATGTGGTAAATCTGCAGAAAATGGCCTCTGTATGTGATATTTTATAATATATAGAAGCAGCATTTCACTGCTGTACACAAACAATGTTTTTAATATATTATATAGTTTTGCTTGTTGGTAACTTATACAGTTAGTCCAGTTTTTTAGAGATCGCATTACGTTGAAGTGTTATCACATGGTCTTTAATACAACATCTAAGTAGCTCAAGCTGTTTAATAAATGTCCTGGAGTACATTTACATTATTTCCTTTTTAAATGTACTGGAGTAGAAGTAGCATTATCCACTCCTCATTAACACTGTCTTTATTTACTATTTATAACATCTGTATTTAAGATTCATTACAATTGTATTTAACTTACGTAGGCCTAAACCCGGCACCTTATATGTACACAGTAAGCTCTAAATGTGCACCTTATCCAAAATCATTTATTGATACATTAATGTACGTTGATCTGATATGTTGATTTACTAAGACCTCACGTTACTACTCTTTGCACTGGTTGGATGTAGGGCTGTACCCGAATATCCAAATATTCGTTTCAATTTCGTTTTTCGGATATTCGTTTTTTTTTCCCTCTAATTTATTGAAATCTCCCATATCAACGTAAGAGCTTGTGCCTCTTCGGGGGGTGCTAACACTTAACCATAAACGTTATCGTTTACTTTCTCCGTCTTTATATGTAGATATGACCTTTTCTCCATTAATCTCCGTCACGTTGTTTCCATAGCAACAACAACTTCCTGTCAACTGTGCTAACTCTCCTTCAAAATAAAAGCATGTCCATTCAAAATAGAAAGCCATGTCATCTTGCAATATACTTAATTATATAAATAGTTAAATCGTATTTAATTTTGTCTTAATTTAAATTATTTAATTGTGTATTCTGTTCTTGTACATATCATATTCTATTTACATGTATATAGACTTTTTGCACTACTTTTTATATTGTATTTTATTATATATGTTGCGTTGTTGGAGGAGCTCAGGTCAGAAGAATTTATATGACATTAAAGCCTTTGAATCTTTACAGAAACCTCATGCACTTTCTGGTTGGATGCAAAGTGCATTTCGTTGTACTCGAGTAAAACAAAATGTACTTTGTTACTTCCCACCACATCACAGCACCCTGAGGTGAACCACGTTTTCACCACACACTGCGCCACCCTGCGACCACACCATCATATGGAGAGGGCGGGGCTTCCCTGAGACATGAGATACCTCTCTGAGGGCAGTGTGATGATGCTCCCTGACGATGAGGATAATAAATAGAAATGTAGGAGGAGATTAGAGGGAGTGGAAGCGCCCCCCCTTGTCATTACACCATGCAGGGGCTCTAATTATGGACACCGTAGTAACCGCCATGTTAACTCGGCCACATGTGCACGAGGGATCTGTTTATCTGACGACCGTACGCCCCTCGATGCTGAAACTCAACAACTGTGACCTCAGAGAGTGACAGAAAGAGGAAATCACAACTTGGCAATCTGAGCGGAGTCCTGAGTGGATGCACCACATGGATTTAACCGATGATTTCACTTTTTGGGATTTAAAAAACAAGTTTCTAAGCTGGAGTTTATGCACACCTGAGGGTCAGATGTAGTAAACACTGATGATGCTTTAATACAAACGAAATCTAACTGACAGCGCTATCGTTTACAACAAAAACACTATTTTCATTATTTTATTTTATCTTCTTCCGAGACACTTCTTTTCCTCCGAGACCTTTCTTCGTCAACATTGAGACCCTTCTTCTTCCGGGACTTTTCTTCTTCGTATACTTTAGAGTAGTGATTCTCAACTGGTCAGGCATCAGGACCTACTTTTTTCCTTTGTCAATAAATCGCGACCCGAAACGTTGAACCACTCAAATCTATTCAACAAAAAATCGTGTCTATTACTACCCGACATATTCATAATATTGTATGCCATTGTTTGTTTTTCACTTTGTTCTGTCAGCTTGCTGCTCCACAGAGAGAGAAGAGCAAAGAGGAGAGAGTCTATGTGAAATAGTTTAAATTGTGGGTAAGGGTAGATAGCCCCCATTGTTCTGTGACCTGTCAATCATCAAACCATGTGTTCATTTCGATCTGAAGTTGTACCCATGGATGTATAAAGAATAGTTCTACCGCAAAGTTATTCTCCGTGGGGACTTCCGGCAACAATCTTGATTCTGATTGGCCAGGAGACTTGAAAAAACAACAGCAAAGATATTTTATCGAGAAGATGATCACTACGTGACAGAAGTTTTCAAAACCGTAAACCGGTACTTCCAGTCCAACGCCCACTGCATGCACAGCGTTAGAAAATCGGGCCTTGAAAAATGTCCAGATCAGCAATACCATGTTCTGCTGTCTAGTGAGTGTGTAGACGCTGCGCTTATTAACGATTTGGTTTTGTCTAATCTATCGTGCATCCATTTAACATTTCCACCCAGATGTTATTAATTAAGAACAAAGAGGCCATTGATTCTGAATTCCAGTCGTGTCCAAGTTCTTAAGAGGTGACAACAGCTCTGATCCTTTCTGTTTTCTCTGCGTTCGAGATCTGAGAATGATAGTAATTAATAGATTCATCGCAACGCCTTAGCTTCCCAACTGAAACATGTGGAAGATGTTAAGCTGACAGAGAGGTCGTAACACATCAACCGTCTCTCACTCTCGCAGCTAGAAGAGAGAATAGGAACTTGGCAGAGTTGGTGAAGCGTTACGGCGCACATGTGGAAATCAAACGGGCATCGAGTGTGTGATCAAGGCTGCGGATCATAGTCACCCTTCACTGTTTATACGCTATTACATTAACACAGTGCAAGCAGAGATTAATGAAATATGTTGGCAGGCTGATACGTCTCCCCTGCTGAAAACACATAAACACAGATCCAGATTGGCAGGGAGATTTTTTTCAGGATGATTTTGAACTCGTCTCAAGGTCAGCGTTCAACCACATCTGTTGGAGCAGCTTTTTCAAGGGCATCAATGAAAGCCCGCAGCCCTGATCCAACAAGATAGAAAAAAACCACGATAGAGAAAAGGGGGAGTTTAAAGACTAACGCTGATTGCCGTTTCCCAAAAGCTGAACATATGGTGCGCGCTGCCACAGCTGGAAGTTTGCCCACATGTTGAGGCAGCTCTCAGAAAAACTGGCAGATTTCAACCAGATGGACTAAACGCCTGCTGGTGCCCCATCCTGAAATATCTGCACACTGGAACAAGTACTGCTAAAGGTCCCCTAGCATACTGTTTTTCATCAATGTATCACAGGTCTCAGATATATACAGAGCCTGTCTCTGATTGGCTGAAACACCAAACAGATCATTGCAACATTACCCATAATCCCCTCTGTTTCAGCCCTGTTTCCAAAGTGCTGATTCTCTGTCTGTGACTTTAGATGAAGATAAGGAGCCCCTCCCCACGCCCCTCTGAGAGACATTTGGTTACAAAGAACTCAATGGTGCTCTAGGAGGAGATTCAGGTGATAAGGGGGGGGGGGGGGGGGGGGTTGGTGATTGGCTAATGGTGACACAAGACAAAAAACGTTATGACATCATAAAGTGGCCAAAATCTGATCAGCTCATTTTCAGACAGGTTTTTATAGAAATGGATCAAAAAGAGAGAGAATCTTTGTTCCTGAAACTTTCAGAGTCTCTTTCCACAGAGGGGACACATGTTGATGTAGAAGAGACATGAGGAAGAGGGGACACATGTTGATGTAGAAGAGACATGAAGAAGAGGGGACACATGTTGATGTAGAAGAGACGTGAAGAAGAGGGGACACATGTTGATGTAGAAGAGACATGAAGAAGAGGGGACACATGTTGATGTAGAAGAGACATGAAGAAGAGGGGACACATGTTGATGTAGAAGAGACATGAAGAAGAGGGGACACATGTTGATGTAGAAGAGACGTGAAGAAGAGGGGACACATGTTGATGTAGAAGAGACATGAAGAAGAGGGGACACATGTTGATGTAGAAGAGACATGAAGAAGAGGGGACACATGTTGATGTAGAAGAGACATGAAGAAGAGGGGACACATGTTGATGAAGAAGAGACATGAAGAAGAGGGGACACATGTTGATGAAGAAGAGACATGAAGAAGAGGGGACACATGTTGATGTAGAAGAGACATGAAGAAGAGGGGACACATGTTGATGTAGAAGAGACATGAAGAAGAGGGGACACATGTTGATGTAGAAGAGACATGAAGAAGAGGGGACACATGTTGATGTAGAAGAGACATGAAGAAGAGGGGACACATGTTGATGTAGAAGAGACATGAAGAAGTGGATTTTGCACAATAGGGGACCTTTAAACCGGGACATGGAAACACTCCAATGTTGCATCATATTCTCAGCTTTCCACACACCTCTTCGTTTCGATATCTACTCTTTTAACAGGACTTGAAGGTTTGAAGACTAAACTATCCAAGAAAAGTCTTTTCAATAATAGGGAACATTTTTACAACATGTATTGATGCTAGAAGGCCTTTAGGTGTGGGATAGGTTCAGAGGTTGGATGTATTGTGTTCAAATGGGACACGAATCGAATTTGAACCCTGTGTTACTTGATGTGGGGAGTTTAGTGGGAATGTATAGCGTTAATGTTGGTTCTTAATTTAAGGAAATGAAAGGGAATACATGTTTCTAAGCACACCCTTTTAATGGGGTTCCTGCAACTTGATTGGATGCTGTTGGTTCAAGTTGATCTGGGAGATTTTAAAGTCGACTTGCTGGGAATGTATTGCCTTATTTACATATGTATTTCGGCTTGGGAGAAGTTGTCAAGTATTGCCAAATCAAAAAGGCCTAAATCCAAGAGGAAGTGCCAAATCTGAAGTCATGTAATTCATGGCTCGAGTCCTCCTCTCTGGTGTTGGTTATCTGTGTTGGACAGAGGATTAAAGAAGTGTAGAGAACGTGAAAATACCTTCTGCTCGATCACGTTGGTGGTCTGATAGTTGAGGATGGGCCGCAGACCGTGGGAGTCTGCCGCTGCGTTCGGATCCAAGCTGAAGTTCAAGGCCACGTAAATGGAGGAGAGTTTATCCCTGAAGTCTTTCTCATCCTGAAACACAAAACAAACACCAGGGTTTTTATCACAAAAAGTCCCAATCCGTTCAAATCTTTGCAGGATTTTAGCTTGCATCATGATCGTAACTAACAGAGATGGCAAAAGTACACACATCCTTTACTCAAGTAGAAGTACAGATACTCGTGTTTAAAAATACTCTGGTGAAAGTAGAAGTACTGACTAAACTTCTTTACTCAAGTAAAAGTAAAGAGGCTTTGAAATGTACTTCAGTAAAAAGTACCCATAACTAGCAGCTGCTTTAAAGAGTACCTGACCTCCCTTTATATCAATAGAACAATAATGTCACTGTTAGCTAATGAATGTTTCCATGCTGAACAACGGCAACATGACAACGTTTCCATTGGTCCCTCTTCTTTAGAGAAGACCAGGAAGTGATGGATACACGGATCGTGTTCAAATCAATAGGCACGCAATGACTCTAAAGAATAATGATCACGCTACCAAACACACATTCAGACTAAAGGAACCAGCTGTTTGGAAAATGAGAGAAGTAGAAAGTACAGGTATTTGAGTTCAACATGTAAGAAGTAGAAAGTACAGGTATTTGAGTTCAACATGTAAGAAGTAGAAAGTACAGGTATTTGAGTTCAACATGTAAGAAGTAGAAAGTACAGGTATTTGGGTTCAACATGTAAGAAGTAGAAAGTACAGGTATTTGGGTTCAACATGTAAGAAGTAGAAAGTACAGGTATTTGGGTTCAACATGTAAGAAGTAGAAAGTACAGGTATTTGAGTTCAACATGTAAGAAGTAGAAAGTACAGGTATTTGGGTTCAACATGTAAGAAGTAGAAAGTACAGGTATTTGGGTTCAACATGTAAGAAGTAGAAAGTACAGGTATTTGGGTTCAACATGTAAGAAGTAGAAAGTACAGGTATTTGAGTTCAACATGCAACAAGTAGAAAGTACAGGTGTTTGTGTTCAACATGCAACAAGTAGAAAGTACTGGTACTTGTGTTCAAAGTGTAAGAAGTAGAAAGTAAAAAGTCGTCAGAAAAATAAGTAGTGGAGTAAAGTACTGATACCAGAAACATGTACTTAAGTACAGTAACGAAGTATTTGTACTCCACTACTTTCCACCTCTGCCAGTATATATAACGCTTGCACAGGATATAATAAGTCATAGAAAGTTATTTTAGTGGAAAGAATGAATGCTTACTCTCAGGTAGATCTTAGTGTTGTTGCACACGCGCTCGCCATGTCGCACCCTCACACTCCTCTGGAGCGAAGGCAGCTGGGAGTCCAGGAACAGAGCCCTCCTCACGGCTCCTTTCTGCTTGTGCTTATTGCTGTCCAGCTGCACTTCCACCTGGAAATCTGCAGCACAAATGAGCATTCATGGCGTGATGAATGTGTTTGAGCCACGTAATGACAGGTTTAAAAAAATAAAAATAAAAATCTGCAGAACACAATGTAGTCTATGTAAGTTTAATGGCGCTTGTATATGAGTAATTAGAGGTAAGAACGAGGGGAACAGAAGAGGTTTGATCAATATATTTAAGGTTGTGGGTTTAAAACACCACTATTGTTGGCTTTTTGACAGTTTCCTTGTTTGTAAGTAAGTGCAGATGTGGAGAATTGGCTCACCTAGAACGTCTGGTAGGTGCTTCCCCTCCGCAGATATGCAGAAACTCAGGTTGACGCTGTGTTGGACAGAAGGGAGATTATGAGAGAAGCACATCCACTCATGGCAGAGATTCAGAATAAATACTAAACACACACAGGAAACCTCACTTGCCCTCACTCGTTCCCCCACTTCCTCTCATGGCCCCCACGTTACAAGGCACGGGACGTAATGGGAAAACAATGCAGAAAATGCCAAATAACGGAGACACGCTTTCACCAGCCGGGGCTGATAAATTGGAGCGTCTCCGTTTCTACGCTAAAGGAATAGCAGAGTTAAGAAGGGTGAAATTGGGGGGGCTCATGTTTCAGTGCCGACCAGTAGATAGCTGTTTGAGTAAGCCTTCAGATCGCTCTCCCATGACATCAGCTGCAAACACAAAACCTCCCCAATCCTCCAGAGATTGAAGAAGACCCTTTACTCAAGTATAAGTGGTGTCAAATATTACAAGAAAAAGTCCTGCATTCTAGTAAAGTATTGGCACCAAAATAGTACCGTATCTAAAATAACTAATCATGTAGAATGGCAATTTTTGGAATAATATGTAGAGAGTTGTACAGGAATGAGTCCTAAAGATGGAATGAGTCAGCATTAAGCACTGCCTGTCCCCTGGTGTGTAAGTCAATGGCTTTCTGATTGTGTTTTTGATTGTAAGCCTGAAATAAGGTCTGTGGTTAACACAAGCTGAAGAGATTTTACCGTTTTGTTCTACGACATAAAATACGTCCGTGAATACTTCACTGTTATATTTTAAAACTGCATCTGCTGACAAGTGTCTAAACGAGACGACTAAACGTCACCACGCCCAACATTAGACACCTATAGCTTGGCGGTGGACGTGAAGTCATGTGACCGTGTGTAGATCCTTTATAGCCCAACATTAGCCGCCTTTAGCTTAGCGGTGGTGAAGTGAAGTCATGTGACCGCGCTGTAGTTCCTTTATAGCCCAACATTAGCCGCCTTTAGCTTAGCGGTGGTGACGTGAAGTCATGTGACCGTGCTGTAGTTCCTTTATAGCCCAACATTAGCCGCCTTTAGCTTAGCGGTGGTGATGTGAAGTCATGTGACCGTGCTGTAGTTCCTTTATAGCCCAACATTAGCCACCTTTAGCTTAGTGGTGGTGACTTGAAGTCATGTGACCGTGCTGTAGTTCCTTTATAGACCAACATTAGCCACCTTTAGCTTGTAAATAAATGTAGTGGAGTGAAAAGTACAATATTTGCTCCCATATGTTTGTGGAGTAGAAGTATAGTAAAGTAGGCAAACACTCCAGTAAAGTACCTAAAAGTGAAACCTCATAAACACAGTACTTGAGTAAAAGTACTTAATGCACTTACTACTAAACCCACACAAGATTCGCAGAGCAAACACAGGACGAAGTGAGAAGAAAAACACCGGAAAGGTGAAAAATGAGACAGAAAGAGAGAGCACAAGGCCTTCTCTGGAGGAGTAATGAGTTCATGTGTAAGCTCCTGTTTCTGAGTCTACGTGTCCTGATGTTTCCCAGCTGTGTTCCCCCCACCAAACAATATCTCATTCAAAGCAACAGCAGAGAGAAACCCCTCCCCGTCCATTATCCCCCTGTGCTCTCCTTTCACCCCCACAAAAAAACTCCTCATCACCAGGCAACGTAGTGTAATCAAGACACATGTGTATACAAGAGTTTCCTTTATGGATCAGGAGCTGGAAAATGGAGGGGGGGGGGGGGGGGGGGGGGGGGTCGCCATGTCAAGCAGCGAGCAACCCTCGTCTGTTTCCTTTTCTGCGCACAAAGAGAAAAAGTGCCAACAATGCTGCTATTCAGCGTGTGATTCCTGCTGCTGCGCACACTGCAGACATTTAGAAAGTAGGTCAGATAAGCC
This sequence comes from Harpagifer antarcticus, assembly GCA_902827135.1. NCBI lineage: Eukaryota > Metazoa > Chordata > Actinopteri > Perciformes > Harpagiferidae > Harpagifer > Harpagifer antarcticus. The sequence goes on from CADEHL010001386.1 coordinate 227,904, forward strand.
CGGTAGAAATTAATATCTTGACTGCCGATGATTTCTTATCAGGACTTCCTGTCACTGTTTATGCATGTGAAGGAAGAGGGGGAAGCCCGTGTTTTGGGTCAAACCAACAGCAGCAGAAGTGAAGCAGAGTCACAGGAAGCTGAGAGCTGGAATCTCACCAGGAAACGGGAACGCTGCTGTTTCCACTCGTGACGATGCAGTTCTTCTCCTCCGGGTTGATCATGGTGGGGGAAACGGTCAGAGAGGCGCTGGTGCTCACGATGGGGCGGGATCTAAACAGAAAGGAAGTAAATTAAAGACCCTATCTTCAAAATTGACATCAGACATTGGAAGAAAAAGCTTGACATTTAGGTTAACTAAACGCCTGCCAAGCGATACGGTGTCTATAAATACAACAGTTAGCTTAGCTTAGCATAATGAATGAAAACAGAGGGAAACCGCTAGCATGGCTCTAAAAAAAAGTTTTTTCAACTTTTTAAACTTTACTTTTACACATACGGTGTTTTTTTGTTGTTGTCCTTTTTACAGAATCATGAAAACTATTTCCAACTGTTTCCACTCTTTCTGCTGAGCGAAGCTAACTAGCTTAGTGTTGACGTTCATTGATATTGTCGCCAAGTAAGTGAATAAGCACATTTCCAAATGATTCCTCTAAACAAACAGACAGCATGATTTAAAGGTCCCATGTCATGGCAATTTCTACGGATCATAATTCCATTGTTGAGGTCTACTAGAATACATTTATAATGTCCAATGTTCCAAACTCACATTGGTTTCTCATACAGCATCTCTGTATAGTCTGTGTATTCACTCTCTGTCCTAAACGGCTTGTTGGAGCTCCTGCCCCCCCCCCCACCTCCCTATGAGCCCAGTGGCCGTCTGCGAGACAGCGAGACACAGCAAAACCCAGCCCGAACACACACCCGCAGCCTGGCTGGGAGTTTGTGTGTGTGCTCACACACCGAATCACAGCCAACGAGGCGTTCTGGGGCAGCACAGACAGGTCTTTTCTGTGTTAGAGTTTTACTCGCTACAGGGTGCACTTTGAAGGTTTGTGACTCTGCAGACCGCTTACATGCAGAAAAACCTTCATAACACACAAGGGGACGGGTAAGAACCAGAAAAGCATGACCTTTAATGTCCGTCATGGTATCAGGTTTTCATTACACTATTATCACAGCCTGAATAAGCATGATCTTATTGTAATAACTGTACAAGATTTGAAAGATAATCAGTCAAATGTGTCGTTAACTATGTGTAGATTAAAGAACCATCAAAAATGACTGATTCTATAAAAGTGTAAGCAGATGAACTATAAACAAAAAATATAGCTATTATTATGATCAATACCAGAATATCTTTATACAACACTGTATACGTTTCAAACGATCATACCTGTAGAGAACCGCCTTATTGACACCAAAGGCACCGACAATGAGATCTGAGGAAGTCAATTAAAAGAGTTAGGAACCATAATACAGATGTAATGTTGGTCGTGCATAATGGGAGAAGTCTTCCTCACCTGGGTATCCGTTCATGTCCAGGTCTTTATTTCCTCGGAGGGAGAACCCGAAGCTGGCAGGAACCGATCCCGCAGCCCACTGACCCGAGATCACCTGAGAGGGTTTCTCCTTCAGACCCTCGGAGAAACCGTTGAAGATGTAGACGAGACCTTGCTGGTCCTCCCCGCCAAACGGACAGCTGATAGCCACGTCTGCAAGAGGACAAAGTGACGAAAGACATTAGAAAGGATATTCAGTATGAGACATATTCATTTTAGAGCGTTTTGAATCTGGGAACTTCTTTCTGAGGGTTTTTAGCTGCTCGAAAAAAACAGGTAGGCTAGATAATGTGATAATGCGAGCCCCCCTAAGTTTTCTTTTTTGACAAATACAATAATTTACCTTTTGTATTTCCAGACATATAAAAAAACGGTATATTACCGCTTAAAGGTGGGGTAGGTAATTCTGGAGAAACCAGCTCGAGTGCGTGAGAATTTGAAAAAATCTGCCACTTCCTCACAGAGCCCCTCCCCCAACACACACGAACGCGCACATGACCAATGAGGGCAGAGATCAGTGTGTGCCCAGAGGGAAGGCTGACAGGCAGGTAGGCCATCCAGTTACTTTAGCCGGCTCAGATGATTGGTCGTGCTTTTTACAGCGCCACGGCTTCCACAGATGAGATTCTTTTAATGTATTTATTGTCAAAGCACTTCAGATATTCATTGCTATCGTGTTTCTGAAATAAATTACATACCCCACCTTTAAGAAAGAACAATAAAATAACCAATAAATATTTTTAAAACTATTTTATTTTATACTTATTTGACATTTTATTTCACATTTTTAATCTTACTTTTTTTTAATATAAACATTTTTACATCAATTTCTTCTGTTTATATAAATAATTTTCTATAATTGATTGCGTGTTATATTGCACATGTTTACGTGAATTTCCTACGTGTATGTAAATATTATTAGTTTTATTGTATTTTATTTAAAATTGTGACAAAAACCCAAATTCCCCACGGAATAAATAGTTTTACCAGATTTCTTTCTCTGCCTCTGTTCACTTATTTATAACTTAATTTCCAACTGGGTAAACGTCCTGTGTGCACCATCTAAATGTCCTTTTGTCTGCAGGTAAGAACAAAGCAAGAACAACATATGCTGCTTACTAATCTCGCTTAAATTCTTACCATTGAAGCCGTCCTGGTTCAGATCTCCCAAAGGTGCGATGGTGCTGCCGAACCTCCCCATCACCTGGGATCCGGTCAGGTGAGGGAGGAGGAGCTCCAGCTGCTGGGCGTCTCTCTGCAGGTAAACATAGACCCTGCCCATTTCCTCCAGACGACCATCGGACCCTCGCATCATGAACATGGGAGCGCCAACCAGCAGGTCAGTCAAACTGCATTCAAGAGAAATCACACAAACTGTTAACAAAGGTATCTCAACTGTAGCTGTGACAGGATGTGTGGTTACCTAGAAGAGCATCAGGACTGTTTGAGGCAGATGATAGCTATGTGATTAACATGATGATTCAGCCTCTATGGAGAGAGACATCAAGCATGCTCATTTCTGACGTGGAGCTAATCTGAAGTAAACATTGAATACTGCTTTCTATTCCTCCATCTTGTGACTGTGTAACTCCCTCTCTTGGATATCAGCATGTGAAGGACACTGTTCAGGAACTAGTCTCTGTATGTGATGACTCCTTCCATTCTGGAGAGGATCACAGATACATGGATCCTGAGGTTGAAGCTCAAGCCGGTGGCGAGTGATATTTTTCTAACTCATTCATACATATCGACGCCTGTAATGAGATGTCGGTGGCGTCCGATCTAAACACCGCTGGATAATTATCTGAGAATAAAGAGAAAACAGACGACTCACCCATCACTGTTGAGATCCGTCGTTGCCACTGTGTACCCAAAATATGATCCAATCTGTGAAGAAAAAGGGAGTCCACGACTTTAATGAATGAAAATCTAACCATCAAAAGTCACTAAAGGGGCCCTATTCTGCTTTTAAGGGTATTCCCTCTCCTGTAGTGTGCTATATAGGTTTGTGTGCACGTAAATGGTCTGCAAAGGCTAACATCCCTGTGTTCCCACTAGTCACTATGTAGCAGGAGAGAGCTCTTTAAAGTAGAGACACTACATACTGATATACACCTGAACATCAGCAGGAGAGGACTCTTTAAAGTAGAGACACTACATACTGATATACACCTGAACATCAGCAGGAGAGGACTCTTTAAAGTAGAGACACTACATACTGATATACACCTGAACATCAGCAGGAGAGGGCTCTTTAAAGTAGAGACACTACATACTGATATACACCTGAACATCAGCAGGAGAGGACTCTTTAAAGTAGAGACACTAAATACTGATATACACCTGAACATCAGCAGGAGAGGACTCTTTAAAGTAGAGACACTACATACTGATATACACCTGAACATCAGCAGGAGAGGACTCTTTAAAGTAGAGACACTACATACTGATACACACCTGAACACCAGCAGAATACGGCCTCTTTAATATACCGTACACAGCAGGAATATCTGGCTAGATAATCTTTAAAACCATAATAAATGCAGACGATATTCAGAAGGGTGATCCCCCTGATTCTCGTGGCATAAGATAACAGAAAACAATCATGCTACTACAATCTTGATTTCTGTGTTACTAGAAAAAGAAAGCTGTAGTAAACGAAACATGAAAGCCTGATGGATTTTACAGCTCGCAGCCTTTTCTGTTCCAGGTCAGTTTAATTTTCGGAGTTTCTCTGTCTCTGAACCTTGAGTTTAAAAAGCACACTGATTGTCGGGGCAGTCTGAATTGCAAATTCACTCGTGATTATATTTATTCAGCCGAGTCAATCATCACTGTTTAAATGAGCTCGGAGCCCTTTCTATTCCCAGAACCATTTGCACAAATTGCCACTTCACTTTCCCCCCGAATAACTGAGATGTACTGCAAACCACGAGACAGACCCAGACGCTGTAAAGGAAGAGTTCTGAGCAGAATTCGAGCCACGAAAACAACACTATATTCCGTGTGCTTAAAATACACAGCTTTGTTGAGTTAGTCTACGATATGAGATGTGAAGGAGTCTTTATTTCTGATAGCAGCGACTCACCTGTTTGCCTGTGAAGTTCATGATGGTCTTCAGATCGGTACCGTTCAGAATCGACACCTGCAACACAGAAGCCACATATGGTCTTTTTTTTTAACAGGCTATTATATAAACACCGTCTGTGGTTTAGGAATTCACTGCGATAATAAGTCGAACTGTGAACACGGGAGGCTGTCTTCTTTCTCTTTATTGATCGATGATTCATCTTTCTTACCAATCCATAAAGCTTGAGTCCTTTTGGAACGCCGGCCACGAAATCTGAGAGAGATGAAGCAAAGATTTAGGAGACAAAACACCACCTGGAGCTCGAAGATGGTGTAAAATATTCGACTTTATGTTCACGTCAGCTGGAGTATTTTCTCTTCTATGTGCCAGCAGTTTTTATTCCTATACGCTTCATATAACTTTGGCTGTGAGCGTGCATACCCAATTTCATTTCATTGGCTTACCTTCCACCTGATCACCGCTGAATTCGCCAACAGCGATAGAGTAGCCTGTGGACCAGAGGACAGACATGAGGCTATGTAAATACAGATATGTGCGGGGGGGGGGGGTTAACAAGAAGAGAGTTCAACAGAGCCAGGGTTTCCTTGATTTAGCTGGAGCTGAGAATATGTAACGCTCATAGATTAAATATAAAGTCATGGTATTGCCAAATACTTGTTTCCCCCAGAATTCTTAGTTTTTTCTCAGAATTTGGCTTTTTCTCAAAATGTGGAAATGTTCTCAAAATTCCGACTTTTTCTTCAAAATTTCGACTTTTTCTTAAAATTCCCACTTTCTCAAAATTCAGACTTTTTCTTAGAAATGTGATTTATTTTCAGGATTCTGACTTTTTTCGCTGAATCCAGACTTTTGCTCAAAATGTGGACTTTTACTCAAAATGTTGACGTCTTCTCAAAATGTTGACGTCTTCTCAAAATGTTGACGTCTTCTCAATGTGGACTTTTGCTCAAAATGTTGACGTCTTCTCAAAATGTTGACGTCTTCTCAAAATGTTGACGTCTTCTCAATGTGGACATTTTCTCAAAATGTTGACGTCTTCTCAATGTGGACATTTTCTCAAAATGTGGACTTTTGCTCAAAATGTTGACGTCTTCTCAAAATGTTGACGTCTTCTCAATGTGGACATTTTCTCAAAATGTGGATTTTTTCTTCAAAATGTTTACTTTTTCTTAAAATTCTCACTTTCTCAAAATTCTGAATTTTTCTTAGAAATGTGACTTTTTTTTCAGAATCCAGACTTTTGTTCAAAATTAGTTTTTTTCTCAAAATTCTGACATTTTCTCAAAATGTTGACATTTTCTCAAAATGTTGACATTTTCTAAATTTTGACTTTTTCTTCAAAACGTTGACTTTTTCTTAAAATTCCCACTTTCTCAAAATTCAGGATTTTTCTTAGAAATGTGACTTTTTTTTCAGAATCCAGACTTTTGTTCAAAATTTGACTTTTTCTCAACATTCTGACATCTTCTCAAAATTCAGACTTATTCTCACAGTTGAGAACTTTTTTCAAAATGAAGGCTTGTTCTCTTTCTACCACTAATCAGGCTTCGCCCCCCCCCTCCCCACCTCAGATATCACAGGGTTAAAAGAGCCTCTCTCACCTTGGTAGCTGTCGTCGTACTCGGACTTCACCTGTCTGGTCTGCTTCTGGCCCTCCACAGACTGCATGAAATACCCAGGGTAATACGCTTTGATAATGTCCTCTTTAGCTGCAGAGATCACCTGACCTAGAAATACCACAAATACAGAGACATCAAATGTAACTTGGCAGGACATTTTGAGGCTTGACAGATTTCCACGTGGGTTTTATTGGTATTTCCTACGCACCCTGCCAGAAGTAGCTGCCGGGCCCTCCTAATACCACTTTGCCATCCTGAAAGACAAAACCGTACAATTACTAAACTGGAAGAGGAAAAAGATTATCCCAAAAACGTCAGAATCAGAATCGCTTTATTCGTCCCACATTTCATATTTAATAATCCATTCGTTGCGCAATCAATGTATATATAATATCCCGCTTTATATTTTCTTACTGTACATTGGTATTTCCACATGTATATATAATATCCTGCTTTATATTTTCTTACTGTGCATTAGTATTTCCACATGTATATATAATATCCCGCTTTATATTTTCTTACTGTGCATTAGTATTTCCACATGTATATATAATATCCCGCTTTATATTTTCTTACTGTGCATTGGTATTTCCACATGTATATATTTGAACTTTTTAATGATATTTTATTTCTGAAATATTTTGGATTGTTTATTTCTAGAGTTTTAATTTTTCTTATGTTCATTACCTTTTCTTTATATGCTGCTGCGTGCAAACATTTCCCAAATGGGATCAATAAAGTACTTCTTATCTTAACTTATCTTAACTTAACTTAACTTATCTTAACTTATCTTAACTTATCTTAACTTATCTTAACTTATGTTATCTTATATTAACTTATGTTATCTTATCTTAACTTATGTTATCGTAACTTAACTCGAGTTATCTTAACTTATCTTATCTTAACTTAACTTATCTTAACTTATCTTAACTTATCTTAACTTATCTTATGTTATCTTAACTTATGTTATCGTAACTTAACTTATCTTATGTTATCTTATCTTATCTTATCTTATGTTATCTTAACTTATCTTATCTTAACTTATCTTAACTTATGTTATCTTATCTTATCTTAACTTATGTTATCTTAACTTATCTTATCTTAACTTATGTTATCTTAACTTATCTTAACTTATCTTATCTTAACTTATGTTAACTTATGTTATGTTATCTTATCTTAACTTATGTTATCTTATCTTATCTTATCTTATCTTAACTTATCTTATCTTATCTTAACTTACAAAATACACATCCTGTAACAGTTCTGAGGATTTAGCAGCCAGGTATATATTGCACAGTATTGCCCATATAACAGGAATAGGAGTTGTTACCGTGGTGAATTCAGCACTGAAGCCCCCCTGACAGTACCCCTGTCCCACCGCGTCACTGATCTCTGCAACACAGAACAATATATAACATTTACAACAACTCTATTTATTGTTTGCCAGACAGCCTGAGTTCTTTGCATGCTTTTTATTTTAAAGTTTCAGCTTCATGAAACAGACATTTTCACGTTGTGTAAGCTGTATCTACATTGTGCATACAAGGAAAGAAAAGACGAAGAAAAAGAGAGAAATATGAACAACAACAATTTATAATAAATAAAAAAATTGGAAATGGTTTTAAAAAAGCAGACGATCTAAATAAATAAATAATAATAAATAAATAATAATAACAATTGAATGAATGTAATATCATTTAATAAAAATGCATGCTTTATTTGAGATGTCTTTCTGATATTGAAATTTGGTACGTAAAAAAACGATAGATTAAATCGTTTGTTAGTCTCTCCGAGCAAATTGAATCACATGTTACAGATCCGTTTTTAGACTCTGATCTAAATTGAATCAGCTACTTTAACTAGGTCACAAAGACATTTTATTATTTTCAGGAGAGGACTCTTTAAAGTAGAGACACTACATACTGATATACACCTGCACATCAGCAGGAGAGGACTCTTTAAAGTAGAGACACTTCATACTGATATACACCTGAACATCAGCAGGAGAGGACTCTTTAAAGTAGAGACACTACATACTGATATACACCTGAACATCAGCAGGAGAGGACTCTTTAAAGTAGAGACACTACTGATATCCACCTGAATATCAGCAGGAAAGGACTCTTTAAAGTAGAGACACTACATACTGATATACACCTGAACATCAGCAGGAGAGGACTCTTTAAAGTAGAGACACTATACTGATATACACCTGAACATCAGCAGGAGAGGACTCTTTAAAGTAGAGACACTATACTGATATACACCTGCACATCAGCAGGAGAGGACTCTTTAAAGTAGAGACACTACATACTGATATACACCTGAACATCAGCAGGAGAGGACTCTTTAAAGTAGAGACACTACTGATATACACCTGAACATCAGCAGGAGAGGACTCTTTAAAGTAGAGACACTACATACTGATATACACCTGAACATCAGCAGGAGAGGACTCTTTAAAGTAGAGACACTACATACTGATATACACCTAAACATCAGCAGGAGAGGACTCTTTAAAGTAGAGACACTACATACTGATATACACCTGAACATCAGCAGGAGAGGACTCTTTAAAGTAGAGACACTACTGATATCCACCTGAATATCAGCAGGAAAGGACTCTTTAAAGTAGAGACACTACATACTGATATACACCTGAACATCAGCAGGAGAGGACTCTTTAAAGTAGAGACACTATACTGATATACACCTGAACATCAGCAGGAGAGGACTCTTTAAAGTAGAGACACTATACTGATATACACCTGCACATCAGCAGGAGAGGACTCTTTAAAGTAGAGACACTACATACTGATATACACCTGAACATCAGCAGGGGAGGACTCTTTAAAGTAGAGACACTATATACTGATATACACCTGAACATCAGCAGGAGAGGACTCTTTAAAGTAGAGACACTACTGATATACACCTGAACATCAGCAGGAGAGGACTCTTTAAAGTAGAGACACTACATACTGATATACACCTGAACATCAGCAGGAGAGGACTCTTTAAAGTAGAGACACTACATACTGATATACACCTGAACATCAGCAGGAGAGGACTCTTTAAAGTAGAGACACTACATACTGATATACACCTGAACATCAGCAGGAGAGGACTCTTTAAAGTAGAGACACTACATACTGATATACACCTGAACATCAGCAGGAGAGGACCCGTTAAGATGAATCAATGAGACAGTTACCTGTGCGGCAGGGTGCAAATTCCACAAATGTTGTGAAGTTTTGCACTGAGAGGTAGCAGGTTCCTGTGGCGTCAGAATGGGGGTAATCTTTTTCCGTCCTCCAGGAGTAGAGAGGGGCACAGGCCTGGGGGAGAAAGAGGGAGGGAAGAGATTAATGTGGTGAACTTTTAGGTGGGAGGCAAGGAAAGCCAAGTTTATTTATATAGCACCTTTCAACACATGGCAAAAGTGCTTTACAAAAATGAAAGACATGAAGAGCATTAAAGGTCCCCTATTACACTGTTCGTCATCAGTATATCACAGGTCTCAGATATATACAGAACCTGTCTCTGATTGGCTGAAACACCAAACAGATCATTGCAGCATTACCCATAATCCCCTCTGTTTCAGCCCTGTTTCCAAAGTGCTGATTCTCTGTCTGTTACTTTAGATGAAAATAATGAGCCCCTCCCCACGCCCCTCTGAGAGACATTTGGTTACAAAGAACTCAATGGTGCTCTAGAGGAGATTCAGGTGATAGGGGGGGGGGGGGTTACCTTGGTTGCTGATTGGCTAATGGTTACACAAGACAAAACATCGTTATGACATCATAAAGTGGCCAAAATCTGATCAGCTCATTTTCAGACAGGTTTTTATAGAAATGGATCAAAAAGAGAGAAAATCTTTGTTCCTGAAACTTTCAGAGTCTCTTTCCACAGAGGGGACACATGTTGATGTAGAAGAGACATGAAGAAGAGGGGACACATGTTGATGTAGAAGAGACATGAAGAAGAGGGGACACATGTTGATGTAGAAGAGACATGAAGAAGAGGGGACACATGTTGATGTAGAAGAGACATGAGGAAGAGGGGACACATGTTGATGTAGAAGAGACATGAAGAAGAGGGGATACATGTTGATGGAGAAGAGACATGAAGAAGAGGGGACACATGATGATGTAGAAGAGACATGAAGAAGAGGGGACACATGTTGATGTAGAAGAGACATGAAGAAGAGGGGACACATGTTGATGTAGAAGAGACATGAAGAAGAGGGGACACATGTTGATGAAGAAGAGACATGAAGAAGAGGGGACACATGTTGATGGAGAAGAGACATGAAGAAGAGGGGACACATGATGATGTAGAAGAGACATGAAGAAGAGGGGACACATGTTGATGTAGAAGAGACGTGAAGAAGAGGGGACACATGTTGATGTAGAAGAGACATGAAGAAGAGGGGACACATGTTGATGAAGAAGAGACATGAAGAAGAGGGGACACATGTTGATGTAGAAGAGACATGAAGAAGAGGGGATACATGTTGATGGAGAAGAGACATGAAGAAGAGGGGACACATGATGATGTAGAAGAGACATGAAGAAGAGGGGACACATGTTGATGTAGAAGAGACGTGAAGAAGAGGGGACACATGTTGATGTAGAAGAGACATGAAGAAGAGGGGACACATGTTGATGAAGAAGAGACATGAAGAAGAGGGGACACATGTTGATGGAGAAGAGACATGAAGAAGAGGGGACACATGATGATGTAGAAGAGACATGAAGAAGAGGGGACACATGTTGATGTAGAAGAGACGTGAAGAAGAGGGGACACATGTTGATGTAGAAGAGACATGAAGAAGAGGGGACACATGTTGATGAAGAAGAGACATGAAGAAGAGGGGACACATGTTGATGGAGAAGAGACATGAAGAAGAGGGGACACATGATGATGTAGAAGAGACATGAAGAAGAGGGGACACATGTTGATGTAGAAGAGACGTGAAGAAGAGGGGACACATGTTGATGTAGAAGAGACATGAAGAAGAGGGGACACATGTTGATGTAGAAGAGACATTAAGAAGAGGGGACACATGTTGATGTAGAAGAGACATGAAGAAGAGGATTTTGCATAATAGGTGACCGTTAAACAAATGTTGGGGAGATGTTTTTCCAGTTGCAACATCACACCGCTGAACTCAGGAGGAGGTCAGCGGAACATCTGGATCACGGTAACGCCGTAACTCAACCCGATAAGCTCAGAGCAAACCACACTTTGAAGTATCAGGGGGGGCACTAAACATCTCTTTACGGTGGGTGAGGTGAGAACTGCACCCAAGTGACAAGTTCAGAGACGCTAATCTGTGAGACAAATTTTCGAATAAAGGACTTTCTGGGTGATAAATCAATATATTTCAGTCTTTCTCTCCTGGTGCAAAAGACTTGTCAAAATGATTTTTTTACTTCTAATATATTCAATTTTATAATTATTTATTATTGTATTTTTATCTATTTACTTGTGTTTATATATTATAACAGGTGTTTGCCTAATTTCTCCCTTGGATAAATACATGTTTGTAATTGATTGATTGATAGTTTATAGCTCATGATGGAACGGACCAAACACTAGAAAGTCTTGATTTCCCCATTAGTGAAACATAAATGGTCAGCTGCGTACAAACTCATAGAAACATGAAACCATCTGTCAAACATGCATCAGCGAAACAGAATACCTGACATCTTCATTTGTCTGATTAATCTTTCTTTAGAATATGTATGGTAGTAGTTAGTTGAAGCTAAGGTACTAGCGCTTCGAATGGTTTGGCATGGTTTAATAACTCCAAGGAGAACGTTTCTCACAGTCTTCACTGAACTGAAATAATAACAGCAGGTATTGTGTCTGCAGATCTGAAACTGAACTCCTTCCACTCCCATCCCCCACAATCCTCTCTGAGAGGGTCTTCTTACCAGGATGGTGTCTCCGTGAGAACGAACAGTGGCTCCGAACCACTGGTGGGACTTAAAATCGATCTGATGTTCAGTGTTGTTCAGCAACGCGGTGCGATCACCTGGGGGGAAAACACAAGAAAGAGACACTTAGTGATGTGATGAAACATCCCTCCCACACCGATAGAAACAGGCGGAGTAATCCGCAGCGAACCGCTTCAACACGTGTATTTCGGTGTATTCACGGCATTCATTTTGTTATTCTACAGTATTGTTGTTTTATAGTTATTTGTTAATGTAACCCAATATGTGTTCTTTGAAATTGAAAAGGATATCGCATTGTGTTTGTTACTTTCGTTGCAGTTGCATCGCCTATGTCTTAAGTGTAATTTGGCTTCCTTGGCTTCATGCTTTTATTTTGAAGGAGAGCGCTGTTGACAGGAAGTTGTTGTTGCTATGGAAACAACGTGACTGAGATTAACGGAGAAAAGTCATATCTACATAAAAAAGACGGAGAAAGTAAACGATAAAGTGTATGTTTAAGTGTTAGCACCCCCCGAAGAGGCTCAAGCTCTTACGTTGATATGGGAGATTTCAATAAATACAACAAACAAACGAATAACGAAGTTGAAACCCCAATAGCACTCCAACGAACGAATATTCGGATATTCAGGTTCAGCCGTACTAGTTACTAAACTAGGAGGAATGGATTATTATATATAAAATGTAATATAAATGTAAAATGTACAGTGTGGAAGATGTGTTTGCAAATAAACGTATTTGATAAGATCGGATAAGAAGTACTTTATTGATCCCAATTTGGGGAATGTGTGCGTTGCAGCAGAATAAAAAGACATGGCATTGTACAACACAAATTAAAAGAACAAAAATAAACAGTAGAAAATATACATTTACAAATGAACAATAACAAGATATAAAGATCCCATGTTTCCTTATGTAATGTACATCTGACACTGGACTTTGCATGGTATGTGTTCAGGCGATCCTGGTTTTCTTTTAGCTTAACCTCTGACCTCTCGCTCTGTTCGACCACCTGGCAGCTCTGACTGCAGCAGGTGACATGACAGATGGTGCTGGGAGTCAGATTTAAGAACAACTTGATCGGAAAACAGATGCTACGTCTGCGCGATGGACGGAGAGGGAAATGCAAACAAATCGATTGGGCAGGGAAGTCACATCCGTCTCACGCAGCTCAAACACACACCGAGGAATTCAGCTGACATCTGTGAGCGGAGTGCAAATGTGAGGTCAAGAGCATCTGAAACTCTTCCACTTAACCCTCTGCAGTTCCTCAATCCCCCATCAAACCAACACAGGCACTGAAAACCTGCTTCCTCTCTAAAATACAGCAGATTGTATAGAAGTCTATGAGAAAATCTTCCTTCTTGATCCATTTTTTTCCAAAGCGTAGTCCATGAAACCAATGGGTGACGTCACAGTGACTATGCCCATGAAAAGGGAGCAAGGATATGTCCTCGAAATGTCATGCTAGTACTTCCCTTTGATTCATTTCGTAGCACTGTCCTTCTTGTTTACTTTCAAACGACATTATATTACAGAGAGCGTAGACTAAGGCTGCTCAATTAATCCTATTTTAATTGCGATTACGATTATGGCTTGCAACGATTACGAAAACAACGTAATCAAAATAAAATGATTATTTTTTTCTTATTATTACTTTTTTATTTTTTTTATTATACTTAAAGTTCAGGGTAATCAACTGTTAAAAACATACTGTTCAAAATGTTTTCTCCAATAAATGGATGTTTTCAAAGTCAATGAATAATCGCATTTACAATTATTGACCCAAATAATCGAGATTATGATTTTTGCCATAATCGAGCAGCCCCGGATGTGCCTCAGGTCTCCTTCTTTATATCCTCTCCTCCTCCTCCTCTCCTCCTCCTCCTCCTCTCCTCAATCCAATGACAACACACTCTGTCCAGCCCGGCTTCCTCACAGAAACCCCTCACTCATCTCTGTTTTCACACACACTTTTCTCTGTTTTCCTTTTCAATATTATCTCCATCTTACTATCATTTTTCTTGCACGATCTCTCCCTGGTTGCCATTAATACAAAGCCCTATCGCTCCTTTTCCTTCAGTAGAGTACAGCTCCCCCTCACCGGAGACAGTTAGCAGAAGTTTTTTAATAATATAACTCTCTTTCTGCTTTTCCTCCAACACTGGGGTTTCCTGCTGACGCTACTCACCATCGAGTCCTTGCCTCGGTGTGGACAGAAGTGTGAAAGTAAGTGCTCTATCCAAACAGTGGCATGCCTTCAAACGGCTCCTTATTAGCATGTTGCTTTACCTAATCCGCCTCAGCCGCACGGTACTTTCTCTTTCAGCTTACACTTCCCTTATATTTTCATAACTCGGGGTCTTTGTTTGGATAAGGTTAATGTAAAGCCACCAGGGGAAGGTAAGGAGCTGCACAGTGACTTGAGTCATGTTTCCAAAACAAAACCTTTTACACATGCACTGCAGCCCTGAAACTATTCTAGACATGACCCAGAGGAGCTGAATGAAAAATCATTGTGACCGGACATTTAACGGACTACCAGACCCAAGCACAAACCTGGCGAGTTCATGACAATTTATTTGTGGCTAGCGTGATACAACCCAGTCTCACGGCATTTCGTGTTATAGTCACGACATTTAATCTATTGAACACCAATCAATAGATTAAATGTCGTGACTATAACACGACATGCCGTGAGACTGGGTTGCGTGAGACCGTAAGAAAATAAACATTGGGTAAAGATTCAAAGGTGTTATTGTCATTTGCACGTAAGCTACAGTGTAGAAATGGCAAAGCAATTCTTCTGACCTGAGCTCCTCCAACAATGCAACATATATAATAAAATACAAAGTAAGAGGGTAAGAGGTTAGGGTTAGTCTGATGATGCCTATAGAGAAATAGATTCTATATATTCTATCTATAAGGACTGACACATTCGAAAGGAACAGCAAGACACTTGGTTGCTTTTAACCAATTGAACGGGCTACTTTTCCACTTTGTAATCTTATCCATATTTGAACAGCACTTATGTCACGTGTAGACATACGAATAAGTCTCTTGGGGCCATTGTCTAATCCCAATAAAAAGTCTGCCATTTCGTAATTAGCGTGATTCTTTGTTGCTGTAATTTCACGAACTTCTCGTGAAGATGTAATCCAATGGACTTCATATTGGGTCAGTATCTTCTAAAGACTTTGAAAAGTTATTAAAATCATTCTGTTACATGGAACAGCATAGCCATGGTGTTGCCGCAGATTTTGTACGCCCGTCATGAAATTCGCTGTAACTTCAATGCTGCTATTAGCTGTAACTCTTATCCCTCTTGTATTTTCCACAACCTGAATACAAGTGACCGGCACATCTGAACCTCCTGTAGTGTGGAGCAGATACTCATCCCTTTATCTGAGGTTCATATGAGAAGAAACAGCTTGAGTGAACCTCAAGTCCTCGTGTAATTCTTACTGCACAACTTTGATCCGACCATGTAAACGAGAGTACGGCCTCAATAAGTTCTCCCGTGGCAGGATTCGTTCTACCATTAGTTCTGTGTCACCATAACAGGCGATGAAACGCTCCGTGTGTGTCTCCACCGAGGCCTCGAAGAACATTTCAGAAGAGATTGAGAGGCGAGCTAGAGGGAGGGGACACAACAACACGTCATGTGACCGACAGACCCTTGGGATGTAGGTTAGAGCGGCTGCTGGGATCTCCAGGGAACAGCAGTGCATTGTGGGGGTCTTACTATAGCCTTTGAACTGTGTGTGAGACGACAGCCATTAGTGGCATTGTGAGTGTGAGTGTGAGTGTGTGTGTGTGTGTGTGTGTGTGTGTGTGTGTGTGTGTGTGTGTGTGGAAGACAAATGGCCAAATTCACTCATCACATCAGCTGCTCCTGGGGGACACACAGCTCTGGTTTCTCCCCTCTTGTACATATCATATTCTATTTACATGTATATAGACTTCTTGCACTATTTTTTAGTAGTTTATTATATAAATAGTTGCATTGTTGGAGGAGCTCAGGTCAGAAGGATTTCATTGCCATTCCTACACTGTAGATCGTGTGCATATGACAGACATTAAAACCGTTGAATCTTTTCTTTCCTACCCCTCCCTCCTTCCCATCCTGGATGTGCCCTCCTAACATCCTCCCTCCACTTAGATCCATAGGCCAGCTCTTATCTCAATGGAAGAGGAAGTAGGATGGGACGGGGGGCCTTTTTCTAGCCACTTTGACCCAATTAGTGAGGCTAATTAAGAGGGTCTGTGGGTCAGAGCTCAAACTCACCGACAGACCTCTGACACCACTTTATGGTCAAAACATACGACGTACCGATACTCGAGGAGACAGCAATCCTTTAACGGGAGAGGGTCCTCAAAGCATATTTCACCGGCAGAAAAGAAGGGCGTTTATTGAAAGGCATTGTCTTTTTTCTATGGCTACACTGTAGCTATGTTGCTACCCAAAAGGCGGGAATGAGTCCTAAAACCCGTACAGAACAAATCATAAAGTGGTGTTAATATGTGGAGATTATCCTGCTGAACATAACGTGAAATGTTATTTTCTACCAACATCACAAGGAGAAGTCCCATTGCACCAGGGAGATGATGCCTTCAGGGTCCGCCTACAGTACGTAATTCCTGCACCTCTCTATAGGGTTAGGGATCTCTCTTCCCTGTAATCGTGACATATTAACAGCTTTTAGAATGGCTCACACATAACGGAGGTCTTAGCGCTCCCTGCCAGTGCTTCTCAATGTTTTCTAAATGACGTTGACACTAGAATTGCATGTTCCCCAATTTAAGTTAGAAGCTACTTTCTGCAGTCGAACCAGGGCTATTGTGTATTTAAAATGAGCACACATGGTAGAATGGCACTATCGACTCACTGAAAAGGTCAGACACTTTATAAAAAGGACACGTCTGGATGAGCTTGTTATCCAAGCGGCCAGATACGCTCACTTATCTTGGGAATCATTTATAGAATATCTTGTCACGGTCTGTGTTGTGTTTTGTCTGTCTCTGGTTTCCTGTTCGATTTTGAAAAGTGTTCACCCCGTGTCTTGTCTGTTGATTCCTGTCTCTGGCCGTTTCTCAATCTCGAGGAAACTGGCTTCCAAGCCAATATTTCCAGGATGCTACGTCATCGAGTGCCGCCGAAGGACTGTTCCAATCTCCAGCATACTTGGAATTCCACCGAGGCCGCGTCCTTGGTTTGGGGGAAATTTCGAGGCTGCACATGGGTAGACTTCGAGCCCTAAAATCCCCACAATGCTTTGCACACGGACCAATTACAAAAACCCTTGCGGAGAATGGCTGAACCGACGTAGCACACATTTAAATGTAAGTATCGTGGCGTAGAACATGTGTTGGTAAATGTTACTTTGTTTGTTATCACCATAAACGTGTTCCTGAACGTAAAGCAAGTTCATAATTAGATAGACATCGTGAGGTATTTATTTTCGGTACAGTTTATGTTGAAACCGTTAGAGAGAGTGGCACACTTGTTAGTCTGTTCCATTCTTCTTCGTTTTCCGAAGCCGTGGCTTGGAAGCATACCGGCTTCGTTTCTGAAGGAAGTGACTTGGAAGTACGCGACTACCAAGCCAGCATCCTCGCGATTGAGAAACGGCCTCTGCGTTTGCCCTCCTGTGTCTGATTTCCTGATTGTGTTCACCTGGTGCCCCTGTGTTCTCTCCTCCCTCCTCACCGGTGTCTTGTGTGATTAGTCTTGTGTGCATTTAAGTTGTTGTTGTTGTTGTTGTTGTTTGTCTTGACTGTGTTCACGGGAAGAGTTCTGTTTTTTAGTTAACCTTGTTTAAGTCTGCGTTTGGGTCCTGCCTGCTTCACTCAACCCTGACGTCGCTTGGCATTACTCAATCATTCATAGCAGAGAAAACCATCTGACTGTCTCTCTACTTCCTTAGCATTCAAACTGAAATCCGTCACAGCTACAGTAACTGAACTGCAGCATGTTAACATCGGTTTGGCCACATTAGCGTGCAGATGTCCTTGTACCGAGTGTTTCTGCGAATGCACTGTACAGCGAGTCTGTCCTGATCCAGATGTCGAAAGCAGCTCTGATTAGATCCTTCAACAACAACAAAAAAGGGCCTTTTAAAAAATTTTGAAGGACGCTCTCCGCCGGCCCCTCACTGCGAGGCCTTGCACATGACATCATTCTGCGTGGCATCGAGCCAGTTCATGTTGCAAAGAAAAACAGTGGAGCAAAAGGTACCGGGGCATCGGGGTCCAATAAAAAGAGCGTTGTTAAAGCAGGCTTATGGAACATTTCTCCTTATCGTGCATTTCAGGACATCAGCTTTGATTTCTCAGGAAAGAAGCCAAAAGCACCGCGTTAGCTCTGTACGCGTGATTCATGCGGTTAAAACCTGAAAGCTTGCAGTACTTTTGGAACCTTAAATGCTCCTTTCTTCTCGCTGCATTGTGCCAAACAGGCTCTGACAACACACTGACACTTGAATCTATTCATGACACATCCTCCTCGTGTTCTCCCAAACCACCTTTTCACTCAACTGGAGTCTTTTGTCCGGGCCGGCGGTGTCTGCTTCACCTTTAAATACAAACAGGGCCTTTCTTTGTTTGCCCTGTTTGTTTATTGCTGGTTTATGATCTGTCCACAGCTCCTGAGGGCAAAGCAGCTCAAACACAAGGCCTGCAGGAAGGAAAGGGATCCTTCTAGGAAGCTCTTCAATGCCCCCTTATCCTTTTCATCCAGGGACACAAACAGGAACATGGATGCCCTACAGGTCAGTGGATGATGGGGGGGTCGCTGCCGCCTAGTCCTGATCTGTTTCTGAGTGGAAAGGAAATGCTCTGATGGCTCCACAAGTTTACAGAAGAGCAGCAACCCTCAGCTATTTTAGGAGAGTTCAAAACACTGGCTCCAGTTTCTCAATCTCTACACAAACCAGGATGTCACATGCAATCCTTGCACAATTAAAATGATGGCACGGCATTCATCTTCCAAACTAAATAGGGGGAATTTTTTATTTCCACGTTTCGTTGATGTAGCTTTTTCATGTGTTCTCTTCAAGTTGGTGAAGATGGAAGTAGCGTTGACCTTTTGGCCACCGTACGATCCAATAGAAAGTTCCTATTGAACCAGGCAGATGCTAACTTCCATGTGTTCAATGTGTAACTTATAAAATCGTGATATATTAACAGCTTTTAGTACGGCTCAAGATCTCATAATACGAGTCTTAGAGCACCCTGAAAGTGCTTCTCAATGTTTTCTAAATGGCAACTTAAGTTAGAACCTACTTTCTGCAGTGGAACCAGGGCTATTGTGTATTTAAAATGAGCTTACCTTCACGATCAAAGTCGATGGAGTGGCAGTCGGATTGGCCGATGCTCCAGGGACAGTAGAAGACGGACCCTCCCTCGGTGACGTTGAACTGCGTCGTGTTGGCCTTCGGAGCTCCGATCACCACGCTTACACTGAAACGGAGACGAGTTTAAAGGTCACCTATTATGCAAAATCCACTTCTCCATGTCTCTTCTACATCAACATGTGTCCCCTCTTCTCCATGTCTCCTCTACATCAACATGTGTCCCTCTTCTTCATGTCTCTTCTACATCAACATGTGTCCCCTCTTCTGTCCCTACTTCTCATGTCTTCTACATCAACATGTGTCCCCTCTTCTTCATGTCTCTTCTACATCAACATGTGTCCCCTCTTCTTCATGTCTCTTCTACATCAACATGTGTCCCCTCTCAGTTCTTCATGGTCTCTTCATACAATCATCATGTGTCCCCTCTTCTTTATGTCTCTTCTACATCAACATGTGTCCCCTCTTCTTCATGTCTCTTCTACATCAACATGTGTCCCCTCTTCTTCATGTCTCTTCTACATCAACATGTGTCCCCTCTTCTTCATGTCTCTTCTACATTAACATGTGTCCCCTCTTCTTCATGTCTCTTCTACATCAACATGTGTCCCCTCTTCTTCATGTCTCTTCTACATCAACATGTGTCCCCTCTTGAAAAGAGACTCTGAAAGTTTCAGGAACAAAGATTCTCTCTCTTTTTGTCTGAAAATGAGCTGATCAGAATTTGGCCACTTTATGATGTCATAATGTTTTGTCTTGTGTAACCATTAGCCAATCAGCAACCAAGGTATATCTGAGACCTGTGATATATTGATGAAAAACAGTATAATAGGAGACCTTTAAGTAGCCATTACCTCACTCTGAACCGACTTGACCCGACCAGCATGAGACACGGTTGTGGGTTAGAGAGTTCAGGGACCCTGAGACCAGACGCTGTCTCTGGGGCTCCGAAACAGGAAGAGCACACCCTATCCTGCCCTGCATCTTCCAGTAGTGCATGAAAGTTTAAACGTAGCATCCTGCAGCCTAAGGGGACCTTCCCCAGTCTTGTAATCCAGGATAATTAATCCCAATTAACCCATGTGTTACCTCAGAGGACGAAGATGAAGAACGTTATGGGAAAAGAACCTTTAAGAGAAGTCCGCCAGAGAGCGTTGGTGGTCAGCTTTCAAATCATTTCATCATCCGTGGGTTTGGAAAACACACGGTAGAACAAAGAGAGACCAGAGAGGTTTAATATTTCAGCGGTACTGCGGTCTTAATGCCTCAGCAGAGATCTAAAAATGTGGAGCAGAAAGTCCTGGTTTGTGTTGGACGAGAGGAGGAGAAACAAACGTCTGACATGGAGAACAAGAACGATTCTCTGACTTTAAACACAGCTGCTGGAGTTTCCCTTCAGAGGATCTCCACCTGTACAGTAATGGGAATCACAGAGGGTTTCCTGCAGGGATCCTCGCCGTGATTCAATAAGGAGGATTTCCTCTCTGCCTCAAACCTCTCACACACATATGAAAGCAGTCGGTCAATATTTAACTCGAGCTGACACGCTCTGTTAATCCGTTCTGAACCAACACAGCACACTCTTAACTGAATGATGATGTGTTTTTCTGTTGCATGTCAAGATGGCGATATAGGAACAAAAAAATCAAAGGTGGAGTTTTCTTTGGGGGGGGGGGGGTTTAAGAATGATTAAAAAAAATTATAATAAGGTTAAGATTGAAGTATTAATGCCTGGCAAAGTAAAAAATATGAGTAAAAGGTCAAACAAATGTAAAAGTAAAAAAATACAGTAAAATAAAATAAATAAACGTATTAATAAAATTAAAATAACTGAAAAATAATAAAGAAATGGGGGGGGGAATGGTGTTCGGAGAATTAAATATAAATGTTGATAAAAAATGATAATTGTCAAGAATACACATTACATTTTGCAATTATTTTGAAAACTGAAAGTTCAACTTTGTTATTGACACTCAAATCTTCCCCCTGACTTGTACCGTTATACCTGGCTCTATGACTCAGCGATCGAATAATGTAAATCCTTTGAGAAATAATCTGAGCGATGGAGGCACACGCATCTTTAGTTTGATCTGATCTGAGTCCAGTTGTTTATGGCAGCTTTTCAAAGCGGAACAAATACAGGAAATAACATAAGAAGCGGATCGCTCTTTAATCAGCGAGCTGGCGGTCACACAGAAGTGCAGACACAGCAACAGAATGATAGAGATCTGAATGTGCTGTAAGTGAGGAGGAATTAGCATTTAATGAGTCTTTATCTGGCGAGGATCAGCGGGCATTTCTCCGCCCTCAGCCTTATCTGCGAGCCGTGTCTCAAAAGGTGAAGCATTTAATGAAGCTCTGGCTGCTGAGAGCTGCGTTACTAAAGAGCCTTTGTGGAGGAAGGGGCAGTTCAATCTGAGGATGGCTATGCTAATATTTGTATGGAGGACGAGTGATGCACAGCTGAATGACACACTCTGTGGATAAAGTGAGAAGAGAGAAAAGAATGTGCACATTTAATTAAGGGATTCAAATCAGCACTAAGCAATATGCACCTGTAAAGCAATGACCAATAGAGTAATGCAGGGATGTTGTATTTCTTTGTTGGAACCTGAAGGCAGCATTTCCCCAATTTTGGTTTATAGCAGGAAATAATCTCTGTGGCAAACACACGTTTATGATACTTACATTTAGTTCAGCAGGATAATCTCCATTTATTAACACCACTTTATGATTTCTGAAGTATAAAGCTATCGTTGGGCTATAAAGGAACTACAGCACGGTCACATGACTTCACGTCACCACCGCTAAGCTAAAGGCGGCTAATGTTGGGCTATAAAGGAACTACACCACGGTCACATGACTTCACGTCACCACCGCTAAGCTAAAGGAGGCTAATGTTGGGCTATAAAGGAACTACAGCACGGTCACATGACTTCACGTCACCACCGCTAAGCTAAAGGAGGCTAATGTTGGGCTATAAAGGAACTACAGCACGGTCACATGACTTTACGTCACCACCGCTAAGCTAAAGGCGGCTAATGTTGGGCTATAAAGGAACTACAGCACGGTCACATGACTTTACGTCACCACCGCTAAGCTAAAGGCGGCTAATGTTGGGCTATAAAGGAACTACAGTACGGTCACATGACTTCATGTCACCACCGCTAAGCTAAAGGCGGCTAATGTTGGGCTATAAAGGAACTACAGCACGGTCACATGACTTCACGTCACCACCGCTAAGCTAAAGGCGGCTAATGTTGGGCTAGCTTGTATTAACCACAGACCTTATTTAAGGCTAACAACCCAAAACACATTCAGAAAATCATTGACTTCAAGACAAGGGGACAGGAAGAAGCTAATTTTCAGGTTACTGGTTTAAGGAAAAATAATGTAGATACTGATTTAAACTCATATTAACATGTTTGCCAGCATTATGTGGATATCATTCCCGTTTCACAACAGAGACACTTGAGCA
Organism: Harpagifer antarcticus; assembly: GCA_902827135.1. Lineage (NCBI taxonomy): Eukaryota > Metazoa > Chordata > Actinopteri > Perciformes > Harpagiferidae > Harpagifer > Harpagifer antarcticus. The sequence goes on from CADEHL010001386.1 coordinate 250,968, forward strand.
ATGTGTGAGCGGAGGATGAAAAGCATTTACCACGTCTAGCACATTTAACCCCACCGGCTGCCACACAGCAGCCACTAACGAGCTCCACCCTTCCACCAAATCACAATTAAGCATTAATTAAACGACTGTAATTGATCCGGCTGCATGTGAGGAATGTGTAAACAGCTTCAACTGCAACTGAGGACTCTCATTCAAGCAATCAAGAGGAAAAATATAAAATGTCCCACCTCACCACAACTGGCAGACTGTAACCGCTGTTTTATGTGGGGTTGAGAAATTAGGGGTGATGCAGAGTGCTGGAACTTGCTGATGTGACATTATCCATGCCTAATGCGCTTTATGATGAGGTTACAGAGGGAGGTTGTGAGAGGGCAAATTCCTCCAAACATTACCCCCCGCTACCCCTCCTTCATTCCACATTTAATTGTCTTTCACCCAGCTGCAAAAAGCTGATGTCACTTGAACACCATTATAACCGCTTTAAGCTAAAAAGAGGGGGGGAAATCACGTTTGTTCAGCCGGCTGCGTCACCAGCTGCAGTCATAAACCGTGGAGAGGGCAAATGGTGGAAGAAGGGAAAAAAGTTGTAGCCTACATACCTCAGTGACAGAGAAGTAAAATGTGCACAAATACGCTGTTTACTCTGTACTATCAACACCTGATTAAACACTGAAGTGGTTCCATATCAGTGAAGAGAAGCAGAGACCTGACCTTCACTGCACTCAGTCACACAGGAGAAATGACTAAATACAACAAACATGGCTACAGTAACCGTTGGAATAAACTCCTTCAGACAGAGTATATCATCTGAAGGGGTTCTAACATACAATATGACTCTGTAAACTAAAAACAAATCAGGTGTATTTCAGTATGTAGTGTCTCTACTTTAGAAGAGTCCTCTCTCCTGCTGATGTTACAGGTGTATATCAGTATGTCGTGTCTCTACTTTAAAGAGTCCTCTCCTGCCTGAATGTTCAGGGTGTATATCAGTATGTAGGGTGGCTCTCTACCTTTAAAGAGTCCTCTCCTGCTGATGTTCAGGTGTATATCAGTAGTGTCGTGTCTCTACTTTAAAGAGTCCTCTCCTGCTGATGTTCAGGTGTATATCAGTATGTAGTGTCTCTACTTTAAAGAGTCCTCTCCTGCTGATGTTCAGGTGTATATCAGTATGTAGTGTCTCTACTTTAAAGAGTCCTCTCCTGCTGATGTTCAGGTGTATATCAGTATGTAGTGTCTCTACTTTAAAGAGTCCTCTCCTGCTGATGTTCAGGTGTATATCAGTATTAGTGTCTCTACTTTAAAGAGTCCTCTCCTGCTGATGTTCAGGTGTATATCAGTATGTAGTGTCTCTACTTTAAAGAGTCTCTCCTGCTGTGTTCAGGTGTTATCAGTATGTAGTGTCTCTAATTTAAAGAGTCCTCTCCTGCTGATGTTCAGGTGTATATCAGTATGTGTGTCTCTACTTTAAAGAGTCCTCTCCTGCTGATGTTCAGGTCATATCAGTATGTAGTGTCTCTACTTTAAAGAGTCCTCTGCTGCTGTGTTCAGGTGTATATCAGTATGTAGTGTCTCTACTTTAAAGAGTCCTCTCCTGCTGATGTTCAGGTGTATATCAGTATG
>CADEHL010001386.1:252687-325321 GCA_902827135.1 Harpagifer antarcticus
AAAAACATCCTCTTTACACACTTTAAAAACAAAAAACTACACCTATCCTTTAAAACTCAATATTAGAGAGTCATTCTCCCCCCAGCGAGCACAGAACCTGCCCCACAGCCCACACATCCAGAAACCCCTGCAGATGGTTGATCAGCGTAAAGTACGCATGTTCTACCCTCAGACGCGCTGCCACCAACCCCCTCAAACAGAGCACTGCATCCGTCCATCCCACTCCAGCAAGTTGGTTCTTCCTGCTTTTCCAGATTGCTAATTTTGCATTAGCAAACAAGAAATTCATCAGTAGCAGGGTTTCCTTCTTTTTCAGGATGTATTTGGGGCCATGGACAAAAAGTGTTATGGAGAAAACCTCCCCGAACCCTTCCACCCACCCCTGTAACATTTTTTAAGACCAGCCAATCTGGGACAGGACACGACTAAATGCTCCAATGTTTCTGCCATAAAACAGAACGGACAGCCTCCCCTTGTGCCTGGGTCAAAATGAGCTCTGTATTTGTTAGTGGCTATTGCACCGTGTATAATTCTCCATTGGATGTCAGCCATCCTTTTCTCAACCGGAGATTTATACAGGATCCGCCAGCTGCCCTGAGGGGAAGAGCCCAAGCCAAACACATCCGTCCACCTCGACCCTCTGACGCCTGCGAGCGAGCTGAGGTTTAGCACCTTTACACAGCTAAGGTATAGCTTCTTCCCATTGCAGGAGGTGAACTTTGCAGGTGTTAGAGTCCCCAGTGATAGCAGGAGACCATCCTCCTCTCTCCATTCCCCCACCGCAGGACCCACACTCAAGGCAGGAAAGACATAATCATGTCCCTTTCTCCACTGGTCAGCCAGATCTGCATCCAGAGCAAAAGTCCGGTGAGATGGCGACAGTGACTGCCACACCTCATCTACCAAGTTCTCCAGAACTCGGGTTGATCGAATGCCTGTCACCTCAGCCAGTTTTTCTGTGGAGACCCCCGTCAAATGGCCAAGTTTTACCACTCCTGCTTCAATGAATGCATTTTTTAGGGTGACTGAAGAGAAAAGGTTTTCCAGAAAGGAAACCAGTGTCAAACAGTGGCTCCTCAAACAGCCACATCCCAGGCCGGGGGTCGGGTGGTCTGGTAAAATTCAGAATCTTCCAGGCATTGATGACTGAGCAGTAAAAAGGTGTAAGTCCAGTTATCTTGTACGCAGGGGCCTTCAGCAGAAACAGGTGTTTATCAAAACCAAAGCCCCCTGCCCTCCAGAGCAACAGCCGGGCCATAGCCAGCCAGCAGGGAGAGGCGCCATACAGCAGCCGCTGAGCTGCCTGCAGTCTAAAAGCAGCAGTCCTTGCAGTAATATCCACGAGGCCCTGCCCCCCCTCCGCCACAGGCAGGTACAGGACCGATGCTGGCACCCAGTGATGACCCGACCAGAAGAAATCCACGAGGAGCCGCTGCAGTTGTTTCATGAGGCCCGGCGGTGGGGTTAACACCTGGAGTCTGTGCCACAGAGACGAGGCAACCAGATTGTTGGCTACAAGAACTCTTCCCCTGTAGGACAGCTGGGGTAGCAGCCATTTCCATTTGGCTAATTTTGCTTGCACCTTTCCCAGCAATCCCTCCCAGTTCTGTGCCACCATGTCCTCAGACCCCAACCAAACTCCCAGGACCTTTAAACCCTTGTTTCCCCAGCTAAGGTTACCAGGAAGACTGGGCCTATTTTCTATACTCCACTGACCTACCAAAACTGCCTCACTCTTCTCCCAATTAACTTTGGCTGAAGCAGCCTTCCTGTACAAAGCTAAACTGTCCTGTAGCTCCTGGATATCTCGCTGACCCTGGACAAAAACACTGACATCATCAGCATAAGCTGATACAACCACCGGGGGGGCCTGAGCTGACTCTGGCAGACACAGGCCCCTCAACCGGTTTCTAAGTCTGCACAAAAGCGGCTCGATGGCAATACTATATAATAGGCCTGAGATAGGGCAGCCCTGCCTGATGCCCCTTTTAACTGGTACAGGTCTGCTCAGCCCTCCCCCCACCTTCACAACACAACATGCATCACTGTACAAACACTTCACCCAGGACAAAAAAAGCTCCCCAACACCAAAAGCCTGCAATGTGGCAGCCAGAAACGTGTGATCCACACGATCAAACGCCTTCTCCTGGTCAATAGAAATAATACCAACATTTATATTATACAGTTTACAAACATCAAAAGTGTCTCTCATCAAAAACAAATTGTCCACAATTGATCTGCCAGGGATACAATATGTCTGATCAGTACCGATAAGAAGTTCGATAAAACACTTCAGTCTGTTAGCTAAGACCTTTGACAGTATCTTATAGTCCGTACATAAGAGAGCCACAGGTCTCCAGTTCTTCAGCAGGGTTAGATCTCCTTTCTTAGGCAACAGTGAAATCACTGCACGCCTACAGGAAGCTGGAAGAGTCCCTTTCCCAAAGGACTCCATCAATACTTCTAGCAAGTCTTGTCCCAGAATACTCCAGAAATGTTTAAAAAAGTCTGCAGGTAAACCGTCTATGCCCGGAGCCTTTCCGGAGGCCATCTGTGTCACTGCAGAGGTCAGTTCCTCCAGCGTAATGTCAGAGCCCAGGGTGTCACTTTCGGCTGGACTCAGCTGTGGAAGACCCTGAAGAAGTTCATCAGCAGCTTCCACGTCACAACCTTCGGCTTTGAACAGGTCTGTGTAGAAGGACACTGCATGCCTCCTCATCCATCAGAGACTGCACTGACCTCACCACCTTCAAAAAACTTACAAAAACTCACCTCTTCAATCTGGCTTTTAATGTGTGATTGTTTACTATATATGTATTTGTTGTTCCTTCCTTTTCCCTTCACTATATCTGTAAAGCGTCTTTGAGCACCTGTAAAAGCGCTAACAAATTAAATCTATTATTATTATTATTATTATTATTTGAACAGGTCTGTGTAGAAGGACACTGCATGCCTCCTCATCTCAGCAGGTTCAGAGGTTACCTGTCCATCGGGGAGACGCAGACATACCATCTGCTTCCTTTGGCCCACAGACCTCTCCAGGTTGAAGAAAAGGTGGTTGGTGCATCAATGTCTCTCATGGAAGTAAAACGGGCTCTGATCAGAGCTCCCTTGGCTTTCTCCTGAAGAAAACAGTTAAGCTGTTGTTGTTTTAGGAGGGACTGTTCTATATTTCGAGCAGACACACTCTCTAACTCTCTGATCTCCCTCTCTAATTGCTCTATAGCTCTCCTAATGTTTGCAGTGGAGTAGGCTGTATACTGTTGGCAGAACACTCTAATCTGAGCCTTTCCCACCTCCCACCACTGACTCAGGGAGGGAAAAGACTCTTTCTTTGATTTCCAGTTGATCCAAAATAATTTAAAATTCTCACAAAAAGTCAAATCTTGTAAAACTTTAACATTAAACTGCCAGAACGATCTCGGTTTCTCTGTGTTGGATAAAACCAAATCTAAAGAAACTAGCTGATGGTCTGTGAAACCAACAGGTTGGATGTGACAGTTCACTGCACGAGTAATAGAAGAAGCAGACATGTAAAATCTGTCTAGCCTGGCTGCACTGACGCCCCCATCTAGCATTCTCATCCAGGTGTATTGTTTAACAGAGGGGTGCTTCTTCCTCCACACATCCACTAAGTCAGCCTCTCTTATCACCTGTGACAGTAAACAGGACGACTGAGGATGAGGCTCCCGTCCTATTCTGTCTAAAGTGACATTAGTGCAAGCGTTCCAGTCCCCCCCAGTATAACACACTCCCCCTGTACACTAGTGTCTAGCTCGTCTTTTAATAACTGAAACACAGATACACGTGCAGGGCCCTGATTGGGTGCATACACATTAATAAAAGTGAAAAAGAACTCTAACAGTTCCACTTTCACCATCAAGGCTCTACCTGCCACTATCTCTGTGCTGGATACAATCTTAACATTTAGAGAGGGGGAGAAAAAAACAGCTACTCCAGCACTAAGGTTTGAGCCATGACTGAGTACATACTGACCCCCCCACCACATCCCCCAGTCAGTCTCATTCAGGCTATCACTGTGCGTTTCCTGCAGAAATATCACATCTAATTTTTTCTGATTAAAGACCTCTAACACTAGAGCTCTTTTCTGTGCACTTCTACCCCCGTTAATGTTTAAAGAAGCAACCCTTAAAGCCTGCATTAGAGGAAGGAGATAGAGAAAAAGAACAGACAGGTACACACAGCAGAGAGGAGACACCCAGTGTTGTTTGATCATTTTGAAATTATTTAGACCTTTTCAGTTTCCCCCCTTTTTTGCTTCCTTTCGTAACTTTTTTCATAGTAGTTACATGCTTCCTGAGACGATAGCGTTTCTTTTCATCCAGCAGGTCTAACCCTACAACTTTCTGAAGAGTGCTCACTGTATGAAGAAACTTGTTAGTGTCAGGGAAAAAGTCTCTCACTTCCACTGCCTTGCCAAAGGACTCCTCTAAAAAGACATTAATCTCTTCCAAAGAATATATCTCTGCGTTCTGAGAGAGACTATCTGCAACTGAAACACAGTCAGAATCCTCCTCACCGTCTGTGTCCATCTCTGTCACCTCATTATTGTCTGCAGCCGGTTGAAGCTCTTTTTGCCTCCCAGAACCAGACGGCAGCTCCTGCTGTGTGCCAACAGCCTCCACCTGTGCCACAGCACCAGTCCTCACCTGTCCTACTACATCATCTCCCACCCGTTTACCTGTTCCCACATGTTTTCCTCTCACACTCACCACACTCTCTACAAACCCTGTTTCATCTCTCACGATATTCATCCCTACTTCATCCGTAGCCCCTGGGGCCCCGGCGGGTGCAACAGCAGCCCCCGCGACACCGGCCCCCGCGACACCGGCCCCCGCGACACCGGCCTCCGCGGCTGCCGACCCAGCGACCGGCTCGGCTGTCCCGGGTTCGGCGGCCCCGGGCTCGGCCACCACGGGCCCGGCGGCCCCGGGCTCAGCCGCACCCGGCGGAGCGGCGTGCCGTCTCTGTGGACATGCAACACGTTTGTGACCCGACTCCCCGCACTCAAAACATTTTACGTTCCCTGAGCTCGCATAAACCATATAAAAACCTTCTTCGTGCCTCACCCGGAAAGACACATCTAGTGTCTGAGTGGGACAATTCAGAAACATGAACACCTGTCTCCGCAGAGATTGGACATGTTTTAGCTTGTCATCCTTACACCCCAGAGCAACAGTGCGGAGATTACTGGCAAACTTACCGAAACGCTTCAGCTCCCGTTCCAGCGCCTCATTCGGGATGAATGGAGGAACGCCAGACACAGTGATCCGCGTGGACGGTGTCGCCAACGGCGAAACTTGAATATATTCCTCGTTTACCATTAATCCGCTCTCAATAAGTTCGTCACATATTTCTGATCTTTCAAAAAGACCACGACCGCTTTGTTCATGCGGGAAGCATAGGAGATGTTTACATGACCGACCTGCTCCCCCCACAGCCAGCAGCACCTGCTCCACTGTGCTTGCGGCCTGAGCCACCAAACGCACGCCGTGTCTCAGAGACACCGGCGGCGCCCCGAAGGACGCCATCCCCGCCACGAGGCACGGAAAAACACTCACGAAAAAGTATTAACCGTACTTGTAAAGAGTACAAATATCCCCACGTAAGATCATACAGTTAAAGAAACGATTGAAACAGAAACAAACGAAATAAAAGTGAAAATCCCTCTTCCCTCTTCAAAAACACACCTCCACCGAAGAAGAAGAAGAAGAAGAAGAAGAAGAAGAAGTTCCAGGTTATTCCCTGTTTTTCAAATGCATCCAACACATCCTCCATGCCTGGTTCAGTCTGCACTAAGTTTTGCATCAGCAGGAAAATGCACGTCCTCTGAAGGATAAGAGCGTTGGGCGACAGGTGGGCTGCAACTCAGAAGAGCTGCAGCCAAACAATGCTGTTTATCGTCACACGGGGAAATGAGCCGGTTTCCAACTTACAGTTTCAACAAGAGCATTTGAGCTTCTGTGCAGCTGCTGGACGTCACCAAGAACACGGCAAACCACAATATCCTTTAGAGCTTCGACTAACTATTGTTTTTATTATGAATTAAATCATTTAAAGTCAATTTCTCTAAGGTTTGAAAGATGTTCACTTTAAAAGAAAGAAAATAATAAATTTCCTTATTTCAGACGCAGCATTTTCTGACATTTTTGCAATAAAAGCTCCTTTAAAACTAACAGAAAAGTTAGCGATTCTGTCCGTTCACTCAGCGATTACCTGACTCATCCATGCAGCTCTATCCCTCACCCCTATGTCCTCTCATCCCTCACCCCTATGTCCTCTCATCCCTCACCCCTCTGTGGCTGTATTACATTGTTATTATGAAGTCTTGATTGGTGTTACGGCCCGTCCACATGGCGGCGTGCGTTGAAACTTCAGCGCCGCTTCCCATTCACTTTGAATGGGGTGACGTCACGCTTTGCCGAAATGCATTGTGGGTCTGTCGCGGCGCTTTGCTTCCGTTGCTCACTTCAAAAGTAGAGCAATGTTCAACTTTTGAAGCTTCGACGGAAGCGTCAGCCAATCAAATCGTATGCCAGTACAAGCTCTAGCCAATCAAACCACGTGCTTGTGTGTCCGGGGCGGGAGATTCATGTGATTGGTTGTTCTTCAGACACGCCCGCCGGCAAACTTCAACGCACGCCGCCGTGTGGACGGGCCGTTAATGTGTGAAAACCAGCAGCTTCCCTGAATGAAACCTCCAAGCACGCATGACGAGGGAAACATTTAAAACATCCCGCCACACTTTCACATCAACATGAGTTGTATTGGAGTTAAGTAACGAACACTAAGTAGCTTGTTACAGTAATCAGATTACATTTGGCAGTAATGCAGTTACATGTTACTGTCAGCAATTACATTACAGTTACTAAGAACAAAGGCATGTGGTTGCTTTAAGGTCTTCAACTATCTGCATTACGGGAGGACAGACACATAAATCAAACGTCCCTTTTCTCTGGCGCTCAGTGTCATGATGGAAACTGAGCTAAAGAAAACATGATGTTCAAACAAAGAGCAACAGGTCTGTGTTCAGGATTATTAGATTAAGGGATTTGAGCTGATCTGGGTTTAATGAGGTTTAACATTATATTGTTATTTGATTTATGGTAGTAGTCCAAAAGTAATGTAGCTAGTCGTGTAACTTATTACTTTCAGAAGTGAGTAATATTGTAAAGTAAGGTTATGAGTTTTTCTGAAGTAACTAGTAATGTGTATTACAGAGTAACTACCCCAACACTGCTACTTCATACCAAACTGTTCTCACCCCCCAAAATACACCCTGTGTGCCCCTCCCCCCCTTTACCAGTGGTCCTGCAGGAGTTTAACAGCGGCTGCTTCACACCTCTACATAATGCCCAGCTCACCGGGGGGTCTCTCTCACCTCCACAGAGAGGCTGTTGTATTAAACATGTTGGGGGGGGGGGGGGCAGCTGTTGAAACACTCCGTCTGTGCCCCCCCACAACCCAAACACACACACACCCACCCACACACACACTCAGACACAGTAGGGAGCAGAGGTGGCGTCTCATTTCTTGGCTGCAATTAACAAACTTAATTCTGTATCTTTGTTTAGATTGTGGGTTCTATAGATACTCTATTGATATATAATATATATATTCTACAGTTGACATGTATACACTTATTCTAAGTGTTGATGATTTTGTAAATGCCTCCTCTGTGGGACGAATAAAGGTTTTCTGATATGTTATTTATTATATTTTTAACTGTGTGTAATACCTGTGAACGGCTGACGAAACCATTTCCCAATTTAATATCAATAAACTATATTTAATCTATTTTTAGTTTTCTAAGATAGGTTTTAAAATACTTCTATTTGTGTTTATTCTCTACATCAAAATGGCTCTAACTGTATTTATGTATGAAATATATATATGTGTATCATAAGTCCTGTATTAGTGGCGTATAGCAGGTAAAAGAGGCACGCAATCATTTATAGTAAGCTATAAATACAGAGAAGAAAAGCACACGTTAGAATAAGACATAAGAACACAACCATGGCTTACAACGAGTAGCAGCAATTTAAGGTGTTGAGGCATGGTAAATGCTTTAACCCCCGGGGGAGCAAAGCAATAAACGTGCTTCTGGTTCAGGAGATGTGATGCCGATTTGAATTTGGGACGATGAGCTCATTGCTATTTAAAGCAGAGCCGTTATCAGGTTACCATGTGAATCACTTTGTGCCCCGGGGTTAAAACAGAGCTGCAGTCAGAGATTAAATCTGACGTCTGAGTCACAACGACCCCGACCGACGACTCACTCAGACGTGACGTCCTCTGGGCTTTTTCCTACGTGACATCGGGGTCTTTAAACGCCCCGTCAGACACACACACACACACACACATTTCATCACTTCAGGGGACATTACATTGACTTTCATGCATTTCCTGGAGACTTATCCTAACCTTAACCAACACATGCCTAACCCTAACCCTAACCAAGTCTTCACCCTAAAATTAATGATTCCCCTCATGGGGACCTCCAATTTGTCCCCATAAGGGAGGTGAGTCCCCACACGTGACTGTGTAAACAGATTTAGGTACCCACAAGTATAGTAATGCTAGGCCACACACACACATTTCACAAACGCTCCGCACAACCGGACAACTCTTCAAATTTAGACCTGACACATTGACAATTCTGCAAGGCCACACACACACACACACACACACAACACACACACACACACACACACACACAAACACACACCACACACACACACACACACACACACACACACACACACACACACACACACACACCACACACACACACACACACACCACACACACCACACACACACACACACACACACACACACACACACACACACACACACACACACACACCACACACACACACACACACACACACACACACACACACACACACACACACACACACACACACACACACACACACACACACACACACACACACACACACACACACACACACACACACACACACACACACACACACACACACACACACACACACACTTTAAAGCCCCCTTTCACCAGCAGACCGGAGCAAAAGCTAGACATTATGTTCGAGACCTTTACAGACACTGGCCTGATTATCATAGGTGAGCACAGAGAAAATCCTCAGAAGGCCAGTAAATAAAAAAAAGAAGTGAGTCATAGTGCTAAAATGGAAAACAGTAAACAGTTTCACAAAGAGCCTCATTGTCTGCGCCCTTAAAGACCTGCAGAGAAAAAGCTTGGCAGCTAAAATATACACCCTTGATTTAAAACCAGGCAACACTGACTGGACACAGAGAAAACACACACAGCTTTTAGTGGCCAAAAGAGATCTGAGTCCAAAGTCAATATTGCTCTAACCCTGTGAGAGAGGGTAAACTTCAGGAGAGTGACCTACATGGACAGAGTGACCCCGCCAAGTGTCGTCATGGCCAAAAAATCCTTAATTCACCGACACTGAAACACAAGCAGAGACTGGAACACATCAGCACACACACATCCTTTACTCAAGTAGAAGTACAGATACTCGTGTTTAAAAATACTCTGGTGAAAGTAGAAGTACTGACTAAACTTCTTTACTCAAGTGAAAGTAAAGAGGCTTTGAAATGTACTTCAGTAGAAAGTACCCATAACTAGCAGCTGCTTTAAAGAGTACCTGACCTCCCTTTATATCAATAGAACAATAATGTCATTGTTAGCTAATGAATGTTTCCATGCTGAACAACGGCAACATGACAACGTTTCCATTGGTCCCTCTTCTTTAGAGAAGACCAGGAAGTGATGGATACACGGATCGTGTTCAAATCAATAGGCACGTAATGACTCTAAAGAATAATGATCACGCATCAAACACACATTCAGACTAAAGGAACCAGCTGTTTGGAAAATGAGAGAAGTAGAAAGTACAGGTATTTGAGTTCAACATGTAAGAAGTAGAAAGTACAGGTATTTGAGTTCAACATGTAAGAAGTAGAAAGTACAGGTATTTGGGTTCAACATGTAAGAAGTAGAAAGTGCAGGTATTTGAGTTCAACATGTAAGAAGTAAAAAGTAGTCAGAAAAATAAGTAGTGGAGTAAAGTACTGATACCAGAAAAATGTACTTAAGTACAGTAACGAAGTATTTGTACTCCACTACTTCCCACTTCTGATCACCACACACTGCTTTCTATAAAAAAAAGTATTTAAAATCTATGTTTCAAGGTCCAGCATGCACCATGATTTGTCTGCAGATTCCCTTCACTGCAGGCCGGGTATGTTATTATTTACAGCCTCGACCTTTCGACCCCCTCTATCTGAAGGATGATCCTCCCGTATCGCCGCCAGGCACCGAGAGAGCACTCAGTTCAAAGATGTTTGGGTGGGATATCTTCTTGGACTCAGAGTTTATGTGAGGTGCTCTTTGGGTAACCTTGGCTTGATTTGATGTCCTAATATGCGCAATCTGTGTGTGTGAAAACAAGCGTTACACCGCAGAGTGATGGTGGGCAAAAGCTACATGCTAAACACACATCGCTAGCAAAGCAGCGTGTGGACAAGGCGAGCTTTAATGCCCCATAGATGGAATAAGAATAACTAATCAACTCAAAGATGACGGACCCACACTCAATTACACAATTAAATCTGCGACTATTGTTAAATGTGATTAAAGCGAGGCATTAGATACATTATTGGACAGTTTTCTGACCACGTTAGCTAGCTAGAAAGCAGTGTTTCGATCAATCGTCCCATAGCCAGCCCAACACGATTTTTAACTGTAGGAAATTATTTTTAAAAAACTATAAATCTTTGTCTGCAAAAAAGCTAAATGTAGTGCAATATCTCTTTCTGTAAAGTAGAGGAGTATAAGTATGAAGAAGCAAGGAAATTATAAGTATGAGTAGCTTGAAATTGTACCTAAGTACAGTGAGTAAATGTACTTTGGACCACACACACTTAAATACATATATGGTGCTCTCTTCCTGTGTGTCTCTGACAGAGTGTGTCCTCAGGCGTTCTTCCATGGTGGCCGTCTGTCCAAACTTAATTTCATTACGTCGAGCCGAGGGGCATGACAGAGACACATTTATAAACGTATTGTCAAGTTGATGGTCAAACTGGGAGAAAGTGAAGCTTTGTGTTCATGTAGCTGTCAGAAGGGTTCATGGGAGCAGAATCCCTGCCTTGTCTCAACTTCTGCCATCCATCGTTTATTTTAAAGAGGACATATGAAGTTCATCTTCAGGTTCATATAAGTATGTAGTGTCTCTACTTTAAAGAGTCCTCTCCTGCTGATGTTCAGGTGTATATCAGTATGTAGTGTCTCTACTTTAAAGAGTCCTCTCCTGCTGATGTTCAGGTGTGTATCAGTATGTAGTGTCTCTACTTTAAAGAGTCCTCTCCTGCTGATGTCCAGGTGTATATCAGTATGTAGTGTCTCTACTTTAAAGAGTCCTCTCCTGTTGATGTTCAGGTGTATATCAGTTTGTAGTGTCTCTACTTTAAAGAGTCCTCTCCTGCTGGTGTTCAGGTGTATATCAGTATGTAGTGTCTCTACTTTAAAGAGTCCTCTCATGCTGATGTTCAGGTGTATATCAGTATGTAGTGTCTCTACTTTAAAGAGTCCTCTCCTGCTGATGTTCAGGTGTATATCAGTATGTAGTGTCTCTACTTTAAAGAATCCTCTCCTGCTGATGTTCAGGTGTATATCAGTATGTAGTGTCTCTACTTTAAAGAGTCCTCTCCTGCTGATGTCCAGGTGTATATCAGTATGTAGTGTCTCTACTTTAAAGAGTCCTCTCCTGCTGATGTCCAGGTGTATATCAGTTTGTAGTGTCTCTACTTTAAAGAGTCCTCTCCTGCTGATGTCAAGGTGTATATCAGTTTGTAGTGTCTCTACTTTAAAGAGTCCTCTCCTGCTGATGTCCAGGTGTATATCAGTATGTAGTGTCTCTACTTTAAAGAGTCCTCTCCTGCTGATGTCCAGGTGTATATCAGTATGTAGTGTCTCTACTTTAAAGAGTCCTCTCCTGCTGATGTTCAGGTGTATATCAGTATGTAGTAGTGTCTCCACTTTAAAGAGTCCTACAGAACACACTACAGGAAAGGGAAAGCCTAAAAAGCAGAACATTGCCTCTTTAAAGTGATGAATAACATGTCTTGTGGGAAGAGCAGCTCATCATTTCCTTTCAACCCTAACCTGACCCCACCCTGGCTTTGGGTGATGACGGTGATTCGATGGAAAAAAAGAGATAGTATGTCACTGATATGTTCTCAGAAACTGTGAATGAAAGTTTGCAGATGCGTGTGGCTTGAAGATAAAGCGATGAGTCATGTTCCTAAAGGTCTCCTGTTTTGTGTCGTTTGACTTCTCAGTACATGGAAATCACCAGAGGTGGAATTAGAGTAGCAATTCCTGCATTCAGTGACTCTTTAGAGAGGACTCTTTAAAGTAGAGACACTACATACTGATATACACCTGAACATCAGCAGGAGAGGACTCTTTAAAGTAGAGACACTACATACTGATATACACCTGAACATCAACAAGAGAGGACTCTTAAAGTAGAGACACTACATACTGATATACACCTGAACATCAGCAGGAGAGGACTCTTTAAAGTAGAGACACTACATACTGATATACACCTGAACATCAGCAGGAGAGGACACTTAAAGTAGAGACACTACATACTGATATACACCTGAACATCAGCAGGAGAGGACTCTTTAAAGTAGAGACACTACATACTGATATACACCTGAACATCAGCAGGAGAGGACTCTTAAAGTAGAGACCCTACATACTGATATACACCTGAACATCAGCAGGAGAGGACTCTTTAAAGTAGAGACACTACATACTGATATACACCTGAAAATCAGCAGGAGAGGACTCTTTAAAGTAGAGACACTACATACTGATATACACCTGAACATCAGCAGGAGAGGACTCTTTAAAGTAGAGACAATACATACTGATATACACCTGAACATCAGCAGGAGAGGACTCTTTAAAGTAGAGACACTACATACTGATATACACCTGAACATCAGCAGGAGAGGACTCTTTAAAGTAGAAACACTACATACTGATATACACCTGAACATCAGCAGGAGAGGACTCTTTAAAGTAGAGACACTACATACTGATATACACCTGAACATCAGCAGGAGAGGACTCTTTAAAGTAGAAACACTACATACTGATATACACCTGAACATCAGCAGGAGAGGACTCTTTAAAGTAGAGACACTACATACTGATATACACCTGAACATCAGCAGGAGAGGACTCTTTATAGTAGAGACACGACATACTGATATACACCTGCACATCAGCAGGAGAGGACTCTTTAAAGTAGAGACACTACATACTGAAATACATCTGAACATCAGCAGGAGAGGACTCTTTAAAGTAGAAACACTACATACTGATATACACCTGCACATCAGCAGGAGAGGACTCTTTATAGTAGAGACACGACATACTGATATACACCTGCACATCAGCAGGAGAGGACTCTTTAAAGTAGAGACACTACATACTGAAATACATCTGAACATCAGCAGGAGAGGACTCTTTAAAGTAGAAACACTACATACTGATATACACCTGCACATCAGCAGGAGAGGACTCTTTAAAGTAGAAACACTACATACTGTAATACATCTGAACATCAGCAGGAGAGGACTCTTTAAAGTAGAAACACTACATACTGATATACACCTGAACATCAGCAGGAGAGGACTCTTTAAAGTAGAGACACTACATACTGATATACACCTGAACATCAGCAGGAGAGGACTCTTTAAAGTAGAGACACTACATACTGATATACACCTGAACATCAGCAGGAGAGGACTCTTTAAAGTAGAGACACTACATACTGATATACACCTGAACATCAGCAGGAGAGGACTCTTTAAAGAAGAGATACTACATACTGATATACACCTGAACATCAGCAGGAGAGGACTCTTTAAAGTAGAGACACTACATACTGATATACACCTGAACATCAGCAGGAGAGGACTCTTTAAAGTAGAGACACTACATACTGATATACACCTGAACATCAGCAGGAGAGGACTCTTTAAAGTAGAGACACTACATACTGATATACACCTGAACATCAGCAGGAGAGGACTCTTTAAAGTAAAATAGCGGCTAAATATAGATACAGAAAACTGTAGTGGAGTAAAGAAATCAATTTTTGCTTGGATACAAGTACTACAAACTCATACTGAAGTACAGTACTTGAGTAAATGTACTTTATTGCATTACACCACTGTGAATTACAGGGCAGTGAGACGAGGCTTTAACATCATTCCTGTTCCGCACATTATCTCACCGCCTCCCCCCAGGAGCACGGAGAGAAGTTCAGATTAAGTCATCAGAAGGATGACGTGAGCTCAGCGTGTCTTACAGTTAGTGAGCCGAGGAGAAGATGATGATGAGAGGGGGGGGGGGGAGAAGGCTAGACAGTGGTGGAGGTGGGGGGAGAATTAAAAATCCCTGCAGAATGACATCATCAGCAGAGGAGGAAGTGAGGAAGAAGAGGGGTTCATGAATCCATAAATCATCTGTGGAGTCACTTTCCAGAGAACAAACGGACCTCTGCATCTCTCTCAGATCTTAGCCTCAAGACCCTCCTGTTCCGCACCGCATTTTACTGACTGGTCTTTATTTTAATTCTAACCTTTTTTTATGTCACCATATTTTATTCAATATGCTCCTTAGATAGCACCTTGAGGTGACGCTGTTTTTAAAGTGTGCTATATAAATGAAATGTATTATCATTATAATAAATCATCCCTCCGTCCTGAAGTGAATCCCCTGCTTCCCAGGAATGGTTTATCAAAGAGACAGGGTCAGGGGGAGATATAAGGGGGGGGGGGGGGGGGGGGGGGGGGGGGGGAGGAGAAACAGGGAAACCAGAGCTGCTTCTCGGCACAAAGCCCTCTCTGAAATCCCAGCATGCTCGCTGGTGTAGCTCTGCAGACACTGACTCAGCCAGGAAGTCTGAGGGAAAGAAAAGCCTTTTTTCCTGACGAGTATTACACAGAGCTGGAGCCCATCCTCTGCAGCGGGGGAGAGTAACTAAGTATATGTACTTAAGTATTTTAGTTAAATACATCCTGGGGCAAATATTGTACTTTTTACTCCAGTAGATTTATTTAACACTCAGTTACTTTGAACATATACAATCATATGATATGCTGACAATGCAGTACTTTCCTGATGAGTAACACAGAGCTGGAGCCCATCCTCTGCAGGGTGGGAGAGTAACTAAGTATATGTACTTAAGTATTTTAGTTAAGTGCATCTTAGGGCAAATAGTGTACTTTTTACTCCACTATGTATATAACCCTCACAGATACTTTATATAAAAACATGTGACATGCTGACGATGCAGTACATAATACACACAGTCGTTGAAGTATTTACATTTGGTGCACATTGACAAACTACAATATGAAATTGCAAGTATAAAAACAAGATAATATTAAAAACCCGTACAATGTAATGTGAAAAGATCCAGGGGTCACTTTTGCCTATATTTGGCTTATTGTGTATTTCACATTATTCTGAAATGGACCATCGTGCAGAATGAGTACTTTTACTTTTTGTACCTTAAGTACATTTTTAAATCAAGATGTTTACGTGTAGTGGAGTATTTTAAGACCATAGTATTCGTACTTTTACTTAAGTAAAGGATCTGAGTACTTGTTACAACACTGATCCTCTGCAATGTGTAGCATAGATGCAGCTTTCTGTCCTCTGATATAAAGACATGTTATTTCTTCCTCACAGAGTATTAGACCTCACCACAGGCATTTATGCATCAGTTTAAGTTGCTTAAAAAATGCCAGAAATCTCAGAGGGAAGAATGCGAGACAATCAGAGCAGCTGTGTGTCACAGAGAGAGACTGCAGCTAAGAGGCTTTTCAGGTTAAAAGGTCAGAAATAAATGTCATTTGGTAGGGCAACAAGATCGGGATTTAAAGAAGGGATCGAAAAGCTCTGGGGGTTTTATGATGAGATAGCCACTCTTTTATATTAACGTAGGAGTTGCACAATGCAATTTCCTGAATTGATTGAATTACAGAGAGCTGTGTGCAGACAGAGATCACAGCATTGGCACAAAAGCTGATTAAACAAGTGAAACACATGATTCCCTTTTGTAAAAACCTTAAAACAGGGGAAATGCTTGGCAAACACATTGGAAAGTTTGCGCACAAAACATATGGTGTTCACTTTCTTCTAAATGTTTCAGCGTGTGGAGGAACTTGTTAATTAAAAAGTTTTGAATATAAAAAGTGTGTTTTAAAGAGACTCACCTGGCAGAATCAGCCAAATAAAAGTCCACAGAGTATCCGAAGTAGCTCCCATTTGGTCCGGTGTACACAGCCGGGTTCTCCACATCCAGGTTGAACGCCTCCCCGGGCCGGGAAACAGAGAGCAGAAGCCCGCAGAAAGAGAGCAGGCAGCGGGCGAGCATGGCTCCAGTCCCCAGCGTCTTTACGCGGAACCGCTCCAAGCGCATTTTTTAAATAATTAATCCACTAAAGTTGGGTTTGAAGACGGGGAAAGTGTCCAAGTGTTGAGTCCACAGATGAAGCGTGAAAACAGAGGTGTATTTGGGGCTAAAAGTGCATCCCTGTGACTCTTCGCTTGGTGTCTAAACGCTCCTCTGCGCGTCCTCAACGATCTGCGGGAAACCTCCTCTCTCTCCTCCTCAGCTGAAGGGAGTTCCCACAGAGGAGGAGGAGTCTGTGGTTCCCTAAAAAAAAGAGGAGGACACTTCTAATCCATTGACCTGTCTCTGAGAACATGTTTACTTTGTGGTTTAAAATGTGGTCACTTTTCAGTTTAGAGACTTTCTTATCCGGAGGATTATTAACCAGAGGAACAATGCACCCAAATCCTGCTTTCGATTTTATCTCGCTGTTATCTTATGAGGCTGGAGCTGCTGTTAAAGTCAATGAAGGGTAATCCTGCAGCTCTTTATCTCTGCAGGTTGTCACTGAAATGCAGGATTTATGCACTCTTTTAATGCAATATACTTTTAACTGGCACTAACTTTTTACAATGCATCTTATTTTTATCCTGGTTTCGTAACATAATCAAAATATGTCATTTATCATAATTGACCAACGAGGACATTGGGTTTTGTGACAGTTGAATGAAATACATAGAAAATAAATACAAAAATAAATTATGTATAAAAACATAAGAAGGTAAGTTAAAGTATGAGTGTGCTTAATACAAATTAAGACATCTTCTTTTAAGTCAAATAAACTACTGTGGTGGAACATTACGGGACATCATTCACTGTGTTATAGAGAGTGTGTTGCGCCACGGACCTGTTAGCGAGCGCACCTGTGGTTGGTTATCATTCTAGCTGGAGTAGCATGAAGTTGTTCCTTTCTGTAAACTAATGGAAAATAAAGTGTGGAGTTCCATACTCAACATGCTCTCTCCGACTCCCATTCATCGGCTCTTCAATACATACAGGGCCGCCCCTGGCCAACTTGGGGCCGTAAGCGACATTGTGAGATGAGCCCCCCCCCCCAACCGACAGGAGTGAACAAAAATGTTTTGGAAACAAAGTAGGCTGCAAATATAATTCCTGTTTATTATTATTATTATTATCAACAGTTACTTTTTTATACAGTGAGGTAAATGTCTGCATTTCCTGCCAAATACTAGCCTCAAAAAGATTAAAATATAATTAATGCAAATACACTACTTATACCACTACTACTACTACTAATAATAATCATAATCAATTCAATAATGTAAATACTATATATATTTTTAGGGTGGATTAGGCAAATGAAGCCGCTGACGTCACTTCTTCTTCTTCTGCTTTGGGTTTACTGGCAGGATACAAACCACTTCACGGCGTATACTGCCGCCCGGAGTCCCCGGCCGGAAGTCCCCGGAGTTGTAAGAGGACTTCAGTAGAAGCTGCTGGGACTCCCAGCAGCTTCTACTGAAGCCTTCTGAGTAAATCGCCAGAACGCCGACACCTCCTCATCTCCACCGCTCCCATGTTTTATTTTGTGTTGCCATAAGTTAGTCTCTCTGCGTTTCTGCGCTGGGCTAATGCTAATGCTAATAATGCTAATGCGAGGATAATAAAATGGCGGCTTCACAAAACTTTTTGGGAGTATTACGGGGCGTGGTTTGCAATCCGCCCAGCCAATCAGAAATATAGCTCTTTTCTCACAAGAGAGCCGCTCGAAAGTCCCTGCTCTCTAGCAGGGACTTTCGAGCGGGTAAAAAGGTTCACATTAACTAATTTTAGTACCGGCTCTTTTTGGTGTGAACGCGATAAAAGAGTTCTCATGAACTAAGTTCGCATGAACCTTTGTGGGAAAAGTACCGCAGTGTGAATGCGCCTCTTGTCACCTCTCACTCTCCCGGGGGGTGCGCGGAGAACTGAGCGGAGAACTGCGCACAGCAGCTGAGGCCCTCTGGGCGGGGCCTCCTGCAGCCTGCGTGATTGGCCTGTAGGGAGGGGCGGCCCTGACTTCATACAATCAAAGATAGTGTTAAAGACATAAGAAGGTAATTAAGAATGTGCAGTAAAACTTAAGCTATTTATTTAAACACAAGAAGTTATAGTAACAATTGCAATGAAAAGATAAAATACAAATGTTTATATGACCATATTAAAGAAATAATGTGCAATACAACATTTACAAAAATTAAGATATTTATTCAAGCATAAGAAGTTAAAGTTATTTAAGACAGATTAAAAGACAAAATAAAATACAAATATTTATATAATTAACCATTTTGTATCACATGTGTGCTTGCCTCTTTATTTAATATGTTAGCCTACTTCATTTATGTTCCCAATGTTCCCTCCGTGAGACAAAAAGCAGATTCTGATTAGATTTATTCTGTTTTGATATTTTCTCTCCAGCTTCTTCCCAAGAATCAAAACCAGGAATATAATCAGCCACTGGTTTTCCCAAATACACATTTCCCATAATAAACCCAAGGCTTATTTTCACAGCTCACACACCCTTGCTCACTAAATGTGTGATGCACATGTATTTCTGTCTAATTACAGCGTGGATCGGATTCGGGCGACTCGTGTGGGAAGAGTTCTCGTGGAGAGAGAACGACTCATCTCTGAAATGAGACCTTTAATAAAGATCTGAATTAGGCCCTGTTGGTTTTGCTGATTCTCCTGAAGCCTCTGGGATGAACCAGGGGCCAAAAGTGGACGCGGCAACATGAACTCTGCTCGTATTTATATCTGAAGTCTGATGGGGGTAATCCATAGAAAGAAGGGGGGGGGGGAGGTCACAGCTGTTGGGGGCACTTGATGGTTCAGAGCTCTAATCCTGAAAGGGGTCTCACTCCTCACTCTGTTTTTAGGTCCTGAGCAGAATTCAAGGCGTGGTTGAGAGAAAGGCGGATTATATTGGGAGTCCAGACTTTCCCTCCGAAGTCACGTCTTGGTTTTTAGAAAAGTCCGTCATGTGCTGGAGTGTCACCTGAAACCATGTGACTGAATATGTGTTATTGAGAAAGAGACAGGAGCTTCTGAGATCCGTGTGGTATAGATAGATAGATAGATAGATAGATAGATAGATAGATAGATAGATAGATAGATAGATAGATAGATAGATAGATAGATAGATAGATAGATAGATAGATAGCTAGATAGATAGATAGATAGATAGATAGATAGATAGATAGATAGATAGATAGATAGATAGATAGATAGATAGATAGGTAGGTTGGTCGGTAGGTGGATGGATAGATAGATAGATAGATAGATGGATATACAGATAGATGGATAGATAGATAGATAGATAGATAGATAGATAGGTAGGTTGGTCGGTAGGTGGATGGATGGATGCATGTATAGGTAGGTAGGTAGGTAGGTAGGTAGGTAGGTAGGTAGCCCACACAGCCCCACCTAGTGTCAGCAGAAAGTATTAAAAATAATGATTACACATTTTTGTCAATTAGTGTCTACAGTGTGTGCCTATTCAGCTGTTTAGAGCCATGTGGGTCAAGCCCCGATCCTGCCCCTGTCTCTCTCTCTGTCTAAGTGAACGGTGACTGTAAAAACTACACTGCGCATGCTCAGAGTATTTTTCAATTTAATGTGTGTGGTAAAAAATAATGACCATAGGGGCATAGAGCTGCCATCCCCACCATACGTCATCTCACATCATTCAGAGCTGTTTGGCTGAGTGTGCCGCGAAAAGTGTAGTGTGTGAAAAGGAGACGAGAGAGCTGCAGTGACGCGTCCTAAAACCCGGAAGTAAGCTGCGCATTGTTTCCCTCGACAAAAAAGCAATGAGATTTCTCCATAGGATTTTAGAAAATAGCTCCAAATAAGATCTGTGGGAAACGTAGCTGTTAGATAAATGCACGTTTTGTTCAGCCGGATAATATCCACATGTCTACGCTACTTTTATTCGAATCATAAATCTATCGATTAGATTTATGATATTGTCCAGAAGGATAGGCAAATGGACTTCATCTTCAAGTCAAGGTAAGACTGCAATTTTATTGAAAATGGGATCTTACTAAGAGAGAACAATTCAATATTTAAATGATAAAATTAAAAATGTTGGGTATCCTTTTGTTGAACTGTCTGTTTAAAATTAATCGAAGCATCAGACCAAAAAAGCTGCATTATTAGTTGCAACAGCGTATGTTATTTCCCAAAGTCTTAAGGAGTTTTCGCAGAGAGGTGACTTCATACAGACAGAGGTTTATGTCACAAGAGTTACCAAGAGTAACGGCACTTCAGAGGATCTAAAGGGACAGGCTCAAAGGGAGTTAACAAATCACAAATACAGACAGGAGACTATTCAATACTTTACGTAGATTCTATAACTCAAAGGTAACCAGTGAGTTGAAAGGATAGCTGTGATGTTGAGACTTCTGCATTTAAATAATGAAGTCTGTAGGAAATATAAGCATGGATGGCGTTTTCTTTGGCTAAGCAGGACG
This sequence comes from Harpagifer antarcticus, assembly GCA_902827135.1. Lineage (NCBI taxonomy): Eukaryota > Metazoa > Chordata > Actinopteri > Perciformes > Harpagiferidae > Harpagifer > Harpagifer antarcticus. The sequence continues at coordinate 273,688 of CADEHL010001386.1, forward strand.
GCACCACTTTTTAGTATCTAAGGAACATTGAAGGTAAAACCAAAGCTATAAATAGAACTGAAACTAAGTGCAGATTAATGTCTATGAAAGGATAGAAAATTGGGGAAAGTGTCCATTCCAGTTTCTCAAAGTCAGAGTCATTTATTGACATTTTATTGCATCTAAAAATATCATCTAAATAGATTACTTATCTTTGCAACTCTACAGAAAAAGTCACCCAAACCACTTTGATTTTGGTTTCTGGATAGCCAGAAAACCCATGACCCATGATGTTAGTTAAGGGTGAAAATACTGCTATCAGCCTTTAGCCATTGTCTTCTGGCTGATTGAATGCCACAGCTCTCCTGTTATCTCTCCACACACAGTCATCCGTTTGGCTTCGTAAAGGATCAGGATTTGCTGTAAAATAAGGAGAAATATTCCTAAGTGTTCCTGTAGTATTTGAACCTACTGTACAGTGTGTGTTGTGTTCAGCATATTTTCAGTGTGAAGCGGGGTCTGAGTAATCGGTTCTGGCTACAACTGAACAGTATTTTCCGTCTCCCTCCAACTGTGATTTCCGTTAAAAAAGGGGGTGTGTGTTTTTTATTCCAATGCCTCTGCTTTGACTTCATCATTTGGCAGCTATGGAAACAGATCTGAAGCAAAACACTTAAAGAACATTTCACAAACGCTCCGCACAGCCGGACAACTCTTCAAATTTAGACCTGACACATTGACACTTCTGCAAGGCCATGCACATATACACACACATGCACACACACACGCACGTACATGAACTCTCCTCTTTCTTGCAGCTGAGCATATGTTTTCCGATATAGCCAGACTATTATTAATAGCACTAGCAGAAGGCCACTTAGTGCCATTATCTTCACGGTTATACGGAGATATGAAGGTGTGAGGTCTGCTTTTCATTTGCTTCACATTTAGTTATGAGGCTGTTAAACAGAAGTCGATACACTAGAAAGGAAACGTCGTCATTTGTCAGCTGTCTTCAAAGTAATAGAGGAATTCAGGCAGGCAGTTCTCTTTGGGGCTCAAAATAGCCTCGTACCGTTTCACCCTGCTAAGTCTTCATGCTATACGCTAAGCTAACCTCCTCCTTGTCCCAGTTTAATATTCAACAGACAATCTCTGCCTTAAAACCTTTTACAAAATGTTGAAGCACTACTTTAACAGTTACGCTTAGAGAATGTATGCTTTCATACTCGATATATTTAAGTGTACTTTGAAAGGTATGGTGCGTGCCCTGATTACATGTAAAGTCATTGCAAAGACACGGATATAAGAACAATCGCCTCGGGTGGCGTGAATGACGCAGCCTCGCTTCATTACAGAAATTCGTGTGACACCAATCAGTGAAACAACCAATCAGCAGTGAGAATCTCGAACGGTTGTCACTGATATTGTGGGATTAGAAAAACCAAACAAATCGTCAGCTGTTGATGAGTTCTAGATACGTCGTAATCATTCAGAAACTGGACAAAAATGAGTGTTTATAAATGTTCAAACCACACTCTGTCTAAGCATGGCGAGTCTTTATGACGTTATCGTGGTTTCACTTTCATGGGAACGGTTGAAAGGCCTTAACGATCGGTCAGTCATATTTGGTTTCTTTTGTATCTTTTATTTTAAATGTTTGAATCAAGCCCCCTAAAAGGAGCGATCCTGGAGACGGTGGTTGAACTGATTTGAGGAAGGCTGTCGTTAGTTTGCAAACAACCAAAATGAGTTTAAAGCACGACTGAACGCTCCTGCTGACACAGGTCGAATTAAAAGGACTTTCATTTTGACAGGAATCAGTAGTGGAACACTGTGAAGGTTGGTGTCCACAGGTGGTGAGAAATGTAGTGATGGACTCCTGGTTGTCATTAGATATAGCTTTTAAAACAAGCCTTAAAAAGTAGATAAGTGTCTACGCCAAACCATCAAGCTACTCCTTTAAACATTCAATATAAACATTGTTCGTGACTCTTATCAAGAAGACAATCACTGCATCTATCGTCCACTTTTAAATCCTAACTCCCAGATCCTTATCTCACCTTTCTTTGTGGCACAAGCAGTGATTCTCGGGGGGTCGGACACCCTGATGGCAGCCATTAGGCAACTGTTTTAAGTCTCAGAACAAACAGTGTTACCACTCAGGAACAGACGGCTAATAACGACCACAACAGGCAGCCGGATCGTCTGCACACGCCCCGGTCAGCAGGAGAAGTGCATCCATCCAGGGATTAGTACCACGACGTTTGGGAAAGGAAACCAACAATTGTTTAAAATGTAGTGGTAAGGTCATTATGGTTTGATGTACATGACTGGCTGTACCTTCAGATTCATGGACTGCAAAACCTTTCTTAAAAGGAACAATATTTATGGACACATGCAAAGATTACATTGTATAAACACGTTCGACGTTTATAAAAGTCATCTAAAGGCCCGGACACACCGAGCCGATTTCGGCCGTCGATAGATGTCTGGCCGTCGACGAGCGTCCTGTCGCCCTACTCAGATTGGTGTGTCCCGCCCGTCGTGTCTTTTCGGCCGTGCCGACACCTTCCGCTCCCGATTTGGGAGGGTGTCGGCAAAAGGCTGTCGGCAAAATAAATCGCTCTGATTGGCTGTTCAACTTAGCGAATCAGTGCATGAGAAGCGAAACGGAAGAAGGCACACACAGACGGCTATTATTTTTCATTTTCCAGTACCGCACTAAACATGTTTTCGATTATAAGTCGTTATGTGAAACCGTCTTTGATGGACGAGAGTGAAAATGGAACGCACGCTATTTGTTGTTTGTATCTCACGCAGTCTGTCTTCCGGTTGTTGCCTCTTTTGAATGACGAATACACACTACCGCCGCCTGCTGGTAAGGAGAGTTATTGCCACTCACGCATGCGCAGTGCGTACGACGTGCTACTTGGCTGAAGTCTTTGCGGTGTGTGTCACTACCCGATCTGCCCTATCTGGAGTGCGCATGTGCGAGATGGTCCGCCATCTTGGACAACTCCGGACAGCAACCCAAGTAGGACACTTGACACAGTGGCTTTTGGCAAAGCACAAAAAGAAAACGACAGAGAGATGAGTTATTGTTATTACAACGTGACTTCACTATTATTTAACAACTCTTTTTATTGGGTTCTTTCATTTGGGGTTAAGTACATTGTCAGAATAAGTGAGAAATGGAACGGACCATCTCGCACATGCGCACTGCAGATAGGGCAGGGCGGCAGATCGGGTAGTGACAGGGGGTGTTTCTCAATCTCGAGTAAAGCTGCTCCATAGCCACTATTTCAAGCATACTACGTCATCGAGTGCCGCCGAAGTACTGTTCCAATGTCCAGCATACTTGGAATTCTACCGAGCCCGGCGTACTTCGTTCGGAGAAATGTCGAGGCTGCACATGTGTAGACTCCGCGGTCTTAAAATCCCCACAATGCTTTGCGCACGGACCAATTTCCCCAAATCTGTGGCGTAAAATGTAAGGCGGGGCCTCTCGTATGACGCACACTTGCTCGCCTGTTCCACTCTTCGTTTTCAGAATGCCAGGAAGGATTCTTGCCTCGCTTCTGAAGCAAGACGCTCGGAAGACATGTGCTACCAAGCGAGCGTACTCGAGATTGAGAAACACCCCGTGTGTTCCAGTGCGACTGTTTGGCCAAGGCGCAGGAGAGGTGAGGCGACACAACAATCGGGTCCGTCGGGACATGATCTTTGGTGGGCCTTAAGTTTTGTGTATTTTTAAAGAAATTCTTTACTTAAAAATTAAGTTAATGAAAAATGCATCATGTATCAGAACTATTTAGTATAGTAGAATGATATTTGATCAACTTTAATTGATCTGTGCTTATTTTATGTGTTGGTTTTTGGTTTGTTGGTGTTTGTCTTCTGTACGCACCAGATCCTAGGACTTTATTGAGAAATATCTGAAAGCATTGTCGTTTTTTTTATTTCTCCAAAACGTTTTCCCAGGTATTATGGAAACCGATTAAGGCCACATGTAAAAAGAAAAATGTATATATGATAAAAAGTTTTGTTTTGTTCAGATATTAAATTAAGAATTATAAGAAAATTATAATTCAATACAATAATTTAATCTTGGAATTCTGACTTTTTTCACTCAATTCTAACTTTAATCTCAGACTTTATTCGACGAATACAAAATGTACAATTTGGTCAAATCTCCAGCTTATCCTCTTCCGTACCTTTCGGAAGTGTTCGATTTCATTTATTTATCTTTGGTAAAAAGTCTTGTCGAGCGGGAATGCAATGATGGAGAAGAAAAAGTGGAACAGAAGGCGATAGTGTTGTGGAAATCTTATAGTAAGTCTTTGAGAAGAATGATCTACTGTGAGTTTGAAACCTGCTTCAGACACACCGAGCCAGCTTTCCTGCCGTCTCTTTTTAACTGTAGAAATGCCGTGATACACATCTAACAGGCAGGAAATTCCTCCAATGTAAAAGCCTTCCTGTTTCCTACTCTTGGCTTATTCGTTACACACACACACACACACACACACACACACACACACACTAACACACACTCTGCTCTGTAACATTCCCCATGTCCAGGGAGGAAAAGGGAGGTGAGTCGCGCTCTCTGGATGACAGATTTGTCACGAAGGGGTTAGGACGTCCAGAGAGTTCGGACTGTCTTTTGTTTTCAACACAAGCTCTTAGCAACGAGGAGTGAATCACGAGATTGTTTTAGACGGAGGAATCACCCCGGAGGCTCCTTACAAGGCAGCGTCACCCCCCTGTCCTCCGCCCTTCTGCATTATTGTTTCCTCTGGCAAGCTTTAACTGTCAATCCAGACAACGTGTGTGGGGAGAGAGAGGATCCAAACACTGTCCATTGTTTAGTGGGCTTGTTAAAACAGCCACAAAACGCCTGAAAATGAGTAGTTGTGTTTTTATGTACATCTGCTAATCAGTCCGAGGGAGCAGGGCAGTAAAGTAGCAGCAGGCTGTGAGCTGCTGGGGGGGAAAGACCCTGCTACCAGCCTCCGTTTGCATGCAATAACACACACTGACCCCCCCCCCCCATTTACAACCAGCGTCATGCAGAGTTTAGTCTCTGTCACTGAACAAGATGAAAAAAGTACACACACATCCTGTACTCAAGTAGAAGTACAGATACTCGTGTTTTAAAATGCTCTGGTAAAAGTAGAAGTGCTGACTAAACTTCTTTACTCAAGTAAAAGTAAAGAGGCTTTGAAATGTACTTCAGTAAAAAGTCCCCATAACTAGCAGCTGCTTTAAAGAGTACCTGACCTCCCTTTATATCAATAGAACAATAATGTCATTGTTAGCTAATGAATGTTTCCATGCTGAACAACGGCAACATGACAACGTTTCCATTGGTCCCTCTTCTTTAGAGAAGACCAGGAAGTGATGGATACACGGATCGTGTTCAAATCAATAGGCACGCAATGACTCTAAAGAATAATGATCACGCCACCAAACACACATTCAGACTAAAGGAACCAGCTGTTTGGAAAATGAGAGAAGTAGAAAGTACAGGTATTTGAGTTCAACATGTAAGAAGTAGAAAGTACAGGTATTTGAGTTCAACATGTAAGAAGTAGAAAGTACAGGTATTTGTGTTCAACATGTATGAAGTAGAAAGTACAGGTATTTGAGTTCAACATGTATGAAGTAGAAAGTACAGGTATTTGAGTTCAACATGTATGAAGTAGAAAGTACAGGTATTTGAGTTCAACATGTATGAAGTAGAAAGTACAGGTATTTGAGTTCAACATGTAAGAAGTAGAAAGTACAGGTATTTGTGTTCAACATGTATGAAGTAGAAAGTACAGGTATTTGAGTTCAACATGTATGAAGTAGAAAGTACAGGTATTTGAGTTCAACATGTAAGAAGTAGAAAGTACAGGTATTTGAGTTCAACATGTAAGAAGTAGAAAGTACAGGTATTTGAGTTCAACATGTAAGAAGTAGAAAGTACAGGTATTTGAGTTCAACATGTAAGAAGTAGAAAGTACAGGTATTTGAGTTCAACATGTAAGAAGTAGAAAGTACAGGTATTTGAGTTCAACATGTAAGAAGTAGAAAGTACAGGTATTTGGGTTCAACATGTAAGAAGTAGAAAGTACAGGTATTTGAGTTCAACATGTAAGAAGTAGAAAGTACAGGTATTTGAGTTCAACATGTAAGAAGTAGAAAGTACAGGTATTTGGGTTCAACATGTAAGAAGTAGAAAGTACAGGTATTTGAGTTCAACATGTAAGAAGTAGAAAGTACAGGTATTTGGGTTCAACATGTGAGAAGTAGAAAGTACAGGTATTTGAGTTAAACATGTAAGAAGTAGAAAGTACAGGTATTTGGGTTCAACATGTAAGAAGTAGAAAGTACAGGTATTTGAGTTCAAAATGTGAGAAGTAGAAAGTACAGATTTGTGTTCAAAATGTAAGAAGTAGAAAGTAAAAAGTCATCAGAAAAATAAGTAGTGGAGTAAAGTACTGATACCAGACAAATGTACTCAAGTATTTGTACTCCACTACTTCCCGCCTCTGCAATAACACACACTGATTTACAGCCAGCTTCATGCAGAGTTTAGTCTCTGTCACTGAACTTGTTTGCTTGAAAACAGGACTCTTTAAGAGGCGGTGTTAAACGCTTGACATCTTTTAACTGGAGGTCACTGAAGCAGAGTGAACCTCAGGCATTTTCACACATGCACTACAAACCTAAAGTTATTATATGACGTTGTGTGTGAGAAGGCAATAGCATCTAGCATAGAGGCTGTGTAATGTCCGATCGAGCCCGGGTGTGAAAAGAGACGCTCATTGTCCAGAGAATTCACAGCGAGCAAGTGTTGATGTTTTCATTGCCACTGGAGTGAAACCAAAAGAAAAGAAACACCCAAAGGTGAAGAATAAAGTAACAAGAAATCCTCAAACAAACTTAAAGAATGACACGAGACTCAGTTTCTTAGCTACTACAGTCGGGAAATAGTCAGTTATAGGTAAAGTTCCTTCTACTAAAGAAAGCACATGAAGAATAAAGTTGCAAGAAATGGATAGAAGTGAAGGACAAGAGCCTCAGAACTGTTACTGTAATGTTGTTACTTACTGTCCACCACTTTCTCACAAACATTGTCAGAGTATTTAGAGATTTTAGAGCGTGTTCCCAGCAACTCAGGACAGACAATCTCCTGTTGTGTGCTACATGTGTACAGGCTGTGGCTCAGTGGGTAGGGTGCTGGACTTCGAATCAGGGGTTAGCAAGTTTGAGTCCCAGTATGTCGTTGTGTCCCTGAGACACCCCAAATTGCTCCTGTGGGGAATGTCCACAGTACTGAATGTATGCAAGTCGCTTTGGATAAAAGCGTCTAACAAATGACGTGTAATGTAACATGTGTGGAAGAAACTCAGCACATGTAAGAAGATGCAAACATTAGACTCGGCTACAAAAGCAAAGCTACAGGATGGGCAGTCAACAGAAAACTGAGTCAGATCACAGCAGGCAATATTTGCAGGTTATCATGAAGAAACTCAATAAACCTTAACCCCACACACACATGACTTAAAACGTGACAATGGTTTGACCACGACAATCCTGGTGGGAAAATCTGAAATTCCCTAAAGTCCCCAGCAAAGGACATATAAACATTTTTTAAATCAACATATACTTCTAAAAGGAGGTGGGCTTATAATAAAATCCTCCTAAACACCAGAACCAACAGTGAAACATGATCCGGTCGGACTGAGCAGGATCACAGCAGGCAGTATCTGCAGGTTATCATAATGAAAGAATAACAAAAAAACTGTTGAGTTGTGAAAACTTGTGAACAGGAATGTTTGACATTGAACGAGACGTGTGTGTGTTGCATTCAGGGCCCGTGTTCAGGGTTTTATTTGGATGGCTTATTGCTGCAAAATTCTGACTTTAGTCTCGAAATTCTGACTTTTTTTTAGCAAAATTATGACTTTTGTGCAGAATTATGACTTTAATCTCGGAATTCTGACTTTTTGACTATCTGCAGGTTATCATAATGAAAGGATAACACGGAAACTGTTGAGTTGCGCAAACTCGTGAACAGGAAGGTTTGACAATGAACGAGACGTGTGTGTGTGCTGCATTCAAGACCCGTGCTCAGGGTGGCATGTTTGGATGGAGTTTATCGCATAATTCTGACTGTCGTGGCTTCCTTCCTTGTTTTTTCCACCAAGCCACTAGACGCCTTAAACAGACAGTACTAACTCGTTTCCTTCCTTCAATTACTCACAGTTTGAAGTGTTGCTTAGCCTCCGATGGTTTAGAAGATGTTGCGATGTGTTTGCTCAAAATAAAATAACAAACGTTTGCACATGCAACAAAGAAAAATACAATACTCAAAAGAAATAGGCAAAACTCAAATAAAACCACACAACTTAGGTATTCTTTCTTTCTTGATAATGCTTATAACTTCACAACTTAAAGGGTACTTGTACGGTTGTATTCTGACTTTAATCTCGGAATTCTGACTTTAAAATGTACGACTTTCTGATTATTTGTACGTTATCCTAATGAAAGAATAACAAAAAACTGTTGAGTTGTGAAAACTCGTGAACAGGAATGTTTGACATTGAACGAGACGTGTGTGTGTTCTGCATTCAGGTCCGGTGTTCAGGGTGTCATATTCTACTGTATTTGGATGGATTTAATCGCATAATTCTGACTTTAATCTCGAAATTCAGACTTCTTTTGCACAATTATGACTTTTTTGTTGGAATTCTGACTTGAATCATAACACAGAAACTGTTGAGTTGTGCACACTCATGAACAGGAAGGTTTGACATTGAACGAGACGTGTGTGTGTGTGTGTGTGTGTGTGTGTGTGCTGCATTCAAGACCCGTGTTCAGGGTGTCATGTTTTATTCGGATGAGTTTTTGCTGCAAAATTCTGACTTTAATCTCGAAGTTCTGACTTGTTTGCAGAATTATGACTTTGTTTTGCAGAATTATGATTATAATCTCTGAATTCTCACTTTCATTTTGGGAAATCTGACTTCAAACTCGTAATTCTGGCTTTTTGACTATTTACTCAGCTTATCATAATGAAAGAATAACACAGAAACTGTTGAGTGGGGAAAACTCGTGAACAGGAATGTTTGACATTGAACAAGACGTGTGTGTGTGTGTGTGTGTGTGTGTGTGTGTGTGTGTGTGTGTGTGTGTGTGTGTGTGTGTGTGGTGTGTGTGTGTGTGTGTGTGTGTGTGTGTGTGTGTGTGTGCTGCATTCAGGTCCCGTGCATTTGGATGGCCTTTTCTGCAGAATTCCGACTCTGAATTCTGACTCTAACCTCGGAAGTCGGACTCTTTGCTGGTTATCATAATGAAAGAATAACACATAAACTGTTGGTGAAAACTCGTGAACGGGAATGTTTGACATTTCGTTCACGAGACGTGTGTGTGCTGCATTCAGGTCCCGTGTTCAGGGTGTCGTGTTTTATTTGGATGTCCTATTTGTCTCCCAGAGTAATGGCGCTCCCCCTGACTCCCTCCTGTGTTCGGCTGTCGGGGCGGGCGTGCTGCCGGGCCTCGAAGTTAAGGAATTTGGCCGTAAAATGGACCGGGGGGGGGGGGGGGGGGGGTACCACGGGAGAGGGCCGTGAATCAACGTGATCACATGGAGAGCCTGGGGGTATTGTTTCACATGCAAATAAACACACACTTATAACCATTCACACATTCCCTCCAATTTACCGCCGTTCCCACGCCCACTCCCCCTTTGACACAATGCATATGGAAACACCCGGCTTCCCATGGTAAAAACAAACTGCGCTTAAAGTGAAGATAGATAAAGATAGATGCTGTTTCTTCTTATATTCGCAGACATAAACATTTTCTTTTGGGATATTTTTACAGCCTCGTGTTATTGTTACAAAAACAGCAACACTACCACCGCTGATGTTTTAAGCACGTTTGTATTAGATGGGGCGATTAAAGAGGCAGCTCCTCCCTCAGGGTAATGAATGGCACCAGTAGACACAATACCATCACAGGGACCTTCAACACTTCATCAGCTGAAGAGCGACTTCCTGCAGCGACGGAGACACTCCTGCAGATTGATGATGAACAACAATTAGGGCAAGAAAACAAAAGCCTGCCATCATGTCTCCTCTGTTTGCAGTGTGACTCTACTATCATCATGTTTCATCTGCGTTGATGGGTGTAACGCTTCTATGGTTTCCTGAATGATACACGTTAATACTTCCTTCCTGTGGTGGTTTAACATTTATCATTGCCGTTTATTTTTTCAGTGCAGGATCCTTCAACACAGTTTTGAGGGACACTTATTTTTTACTTATGTGAACACATTAACCGTTTGCTTTTTTAGGTATAGCGTGGAGACACTATCTGCCCTTTGAGCCACACACACTAACATGCTCACAATCACACATGCTAATGCTTAGCAGGCACAGTGTTCACCCCGTTTATTATCTTAGCTTAGCGTGGTAATGTTTCCTAATAAGCATTTAAGTGCAGCTAAGGCTTATCTTAATGTCATTAGTTTATTAGTATAATGACGACAGCAGTCACTAGCCTCTCTGTGAGGCTTAACTTAAGGCCGCTACACACCAACCTGAGACCAAAGAACGCGTACCGAAGGCATCCCGACTTTTACGTCCGCTGCGCCGCCCGCCTACGAACACACCGCAAAGACTTCAGTCGACGAGTGACAATAACTGTCCTTACCAGCAGGCAGCGGTAGTGTGTATTCGTCATTCAAAAGAGGCAACAGCCAATCAGAGTGATTTCTTTGCGGGAGGTGTGAAGATGTGCCGTAAAGCAACGACGGTGCGGGACACACCAGCCTGAGTAGGGCGCCGCGAATGCCCGACTGCCTCTGACGGCCTCTGACTCCCAGAATCGGGTAGGTGTGTCAGGGCCTTTAGACTCTCACATCAACATGCTAACATGCTAGCAGCAATAGCACATGCTAATGTTTAGCAGGCACAACATTCACCCTGTGAACCATCTTAGCTTAACGTGCTAGCATGCTCACCTTTTCCTATTAGCATTTAAAGCAAATTGCAGTTGAGGCTGATGCTAATGTCATTAGTTTAGCAGGTATTTGATAACTAACAGCACTTTCTCAAATGTTTCATACAAGTATTTCTCTGATTAACATATTTAGAATCAGAATACCTTTATTCGTCCCACCGAGGGGATATTTACATTTGTTACAGCAGAAAAGAGCCAAAGACAGCTTAATTTGAACTAAGAAGCGTGCATACAAGCTACATCAGGCCATCTACTGGCACCTAAACCCAGGACAAATCTTCTGAAATCTTCTGTGTCTTATAGAGCTATAAAGGAATGGAACTCATTGCCAAACCACCTTGCTGAAATAGAGTCCAGAGTCTCTTTCAAGAAGAGATTGAAGGGCCATCTACTAATGACCATGTACCCTTGTGAACTGTGAACCTTAAAACTTATTTTTCTCCATTCTGCATATTAATTAGCCATGTGCCCACGATGAGCTTCTGTGTGTTGCGGGTACAGTTGGTTTTATTTTCGGAACAATGGGCGTTTGTTTGTTGGGACAAAAGGCTTTCAGTCCAATGGGACATTTTCCAAGGTTTCGGAAAATTGGCATCAGGAACAATGGCACCGATTGGACTCGGACAACAAATGGAAACCAAAACACTTCCGATACGGAAATGTTGTCTCCATTCCAACATAAGATATCTGTTTATAAATGTTGTGATTGAAATAAGTAATCGACTGACCAACATTTGTATAATTTTTTCAATGTTAAATATAATATTAAGATCCGATGAAGAAAAACCTAGACAGAGTGTTAGCAATTTAGATGTTAGCGAGCTAGTTGTTAGCTATTTCTAATTTATTTAGCAGCAAGAACACATTTAAAACTATTAAAGGTGGGGTAGGTAAGTTTGAGAAACCGGCTCGAGATCGCTAGAATTTGAAAATACACAACCGGAGAATAGAGCCTTACCTTACAGAGCCCCTCCTCCAACACACACGAACGCGCACATGACCAATGAGGGCACGAGATAAATTTGTGCCCCGATGGAAGGCTGACAGGCAGGTAGGCCATCCAGTTACTTTAGCCGGGCCGGCTCAGATGATTGGTCGAGCTTTTTACAGTATTACGGCTTCCACAGATGACATTTTTTTATGGATTTTTTGTCAAAGCACTTCAGATATTCATTGCTATCGGGATGTTAAGAGCATTCCATGGAATATAACAAAAAGTGTATCTCGAGCCGGTTTCTCAAACTTACCTACCCCACCTTTAACATACACAAACAAATGTCTAAGTAATCATCACCACCATTCCTTGAGTCGAGCAGCTAAAAATATCAAAATATTTCCACCATGCGTTGACTTTAAACTCTCCATTATCCCCCCCTCTATCTCTCATCTGACTACTTCCTGATGCATTGTGGGTTACTTCCTGTCCCGACTGTACTTAGCTGATGAACAACACAGCGGAGGAGGTCTCATTCCTCATGTGTCTCCTTCTGTAAACATTAAAAAACAATGTTAGGGGATGGTGAGTCACGATGCCCGTTAAAATGTCCCCCCCCCACCACCACTCAGAAACTCGCAGTAATCTGCTCCTCCTTATAAGTCGATGTTAATGCTGTGCAGACCACCGAGGTGTCACGCTGTCTCGAAGCCTTATATAGAAGCTGTTAGAGGTTAGTGATCGAGGGAATTCGTTATATCAGTTCGTGTGAAGCAACATGGGGAGGGTCTGCTGTCATCGCACTGCTAATGCTAAGCTTCTTCTTGCCCCTTTTGAACATGACAGAAACTATTTGAGAATTGTTATACCTTGAACGCACTTTTTTGTTATAATTATTAGTGTTTGTTTTGTCATAACATGTTTAGTACATTTACTAATACAAAATATAAAATAATGCACCAGATCACAGCCCTCATTCGGACCCTTTATCCTGCTGAGACCCAGGAGATAAAAAAGGGTTCAATATTTTTGATTTATTTGACAAGTTACTGGGATGTACGAAAGACATTATTAATATTTATAACGAGGACATCGGGGCCATCTTTAAAACAAAACAAAAATTGTTAGAAATAATACATTATTTTAAAGTTTGATAATTATTCACACATTTTAAAAACCAGCAGGGGTCAAGGGAAGCAGCTCAGACTCTTCATGTATCCTCCTGAGACCTGGAAGAAATACAAATGTAAGTATTTGGGATAATTTGCACAATTTGAAATATATGGGTAAAATTGCTTAAAATAAACAGACACTCCTTAAAGTTTAATGTAGCACAGTTAGGATGCTCAAAAATATAAAGGAACATCCGTATGTACATCAAAACTTATATATATGTGTTGATGCGACTTTAAAGACAGAATATGGGCTCATTTCCATCACATTAAAAACGCCCAGGATGTGTATTCATATTACATTAGGACCCAATCAAATGTTTGCCTGTGGTTTGACATAAAGGCAAACCACAGGCAAACATTCATTGTAATTTCTCAGGAGGATATTTGAGCAAGGGTCCCAGACTAAACAGAGCACCAAGGGTCCTGGGAAATGATTGGCTGGGTAATATCAGCTTTAAGTGGTGGTTGAGATGGATGAAGACTTGTGTCGTGCTCATGTCCTCTTCCTGGATAGGGTTACATCCAAAACAAACCAAAAGCATGTACACAAGCAAACAAGCTGCTCGAGCTCCGCAGCATTATTATGGTGTGTTCCTAAACTAAACCGGACGCATCGTAGGGTCAAGTGCTAAAATATACAAAAGAGGACTCCACCTGTTCTTCACATTTATTTGTTCAATTATAGAGTGCTGCAGGGATGTCGTATTTCTGTGTCGGACCCTGAAGGCAGCATCTCCCTGGTTCAATGAGATTTCTCCATGTGATTTTGGGTTATTGCAGAGCCCACCGCTAAGCTAAAGGAGGCTAATGTTGGGCTATAAAGGAACTACAGCACGGTCACATGACTTCACGTCAACACCACTAAGGTAAAGGTGGCTAATGTTGGGCTATAAAGGAACTACAGCGCGGTCACATGACTTCACTTCAACACCGCTAAGCTAAAGGAGGCTAATGTTGGGCTATAAAGGAACTACAGCGCGGTCACATGACTTCACGTCAACACCGCTAAGCTAAAGGAGGCTAATGTTGGGCTATAAAGGAACTACAGCGCGGTCACATGACTTCACGTCAACACCACTAAGGTAAAGGTGGCTAATGTTGGGCTATAAAGGAACTACAGCACGGTCACATGACTTCACGTCCACCGCTAAGCTAAAGGTGGCTAATGTTGGACGTGATAACGTTTAGCTGTCTCATTTAGATTTATGCCGTAGAACTAAACGTTAAAATCTCTTCAGCTTGTGTTAACCACAGACCTTATTTTAGGATAACAACCAAAAACACATTCAGAAAACCATTGATTTACGGGGACAGGAGGTGCTGTAAATTGCTGAGTCATGTCGAGGTTCAGGACTCATACTTGCACCAAAGCATATGTTTTAATCATTGAACACTTCATTTAAAACGTTCATTTGAATTCCAACATCAGAAACCGGGTAGCTGGAAAAAAAGTTCCAGCCAGGTATTTTTATTGCTGCTGCATGTAGCTCTGGAACGTCTCCATGGAAAAACCTTTAGTGGGCCTTTCGGCTTTTGGGACACTCGTTAATACTAAATCTGCTACACTTGTACCACTACTCTCCTGACTGTTAGGAATTCAATTCAAACAGCCAGCACGGGCTAAAAATAGCTTAGTCCTTTTGCATTTTACTTCCCTCAGTACAGTATCCATACCACATCCCAAGCTCAGAGTCCTATCCACCACAAATACCCCTTTTCCACCGAGGCAGTTCCAGGACAAGAGCTGGTGCCCGAATGCAAACCAGTTGGCGGTGGTGGCGAAGTCTATAGGGACTTGGCTTGGCAACTGGAAGGTCACCAGTTCAAGTCCAAGACCAAGTGCTACCGAGGTGTCCCTGAGCAAGGCACCGTTCCCCACACTGCTCCCCGAGCGCTGTTCAAAATGGCAGCACACTGCTCCTAACACTAGGATGGGTCAAATGCAGAGAAACAATTTCCCCACGAGGGATTAATAAAAGTCCATCTTATCTTATCTTATCTCAGTTATTCGTGTTTCTACTTCAGTGGCTCCGGCTTTCTGCCCCAAAAATCGGTTCAACTCAAGCACTAACTATTTGTACCGCTCAAACCAAGAACCAAGAGAGTAGATGAAGAAGCAGTAGCATCAACATCGCATAGTGGCTAGAACGTTGCGGAAAAAGAAGCTAATAATGTTTAATTTTTCGGATATCTCAAGAGAAAAACTGGCGACAGGAGCGTCCGAATGTCAAGAAAACGAAGGTCAACAATTATATATGTTTTTTAGTCACAGATATTGCATAACCTCACATCATTCAGAAAAATAGTTTGTTGGCTATAATTCGGACTAGCTTCGGTGGCTATGCTAAAGTCATCCAAGTAATACGAAACTTCTCATCATACAATTCTTGATTAACGGTGCCGACATTGTTGAATAAAACTGAATATAAAAAAATGTATGGTGAATTATGCATCAGGGGACGGTACCGGTGAAAGAGTCAAACATCGAAATACTTAACATGATGTAAGGAGAGAGTAGGCTTAACGCTGGTAGAGAACAAGCGGCATTACGCTACAGGGATTTTCTTAACCTTAGTGGCACAAATGAAATGCTGTGTCACTCCTGAGAACCGTATAAAGCTGGAGAAGACGTACCTGTAATTAAATCTGGTTCAAACCCTAGCTGGGAAACCAAACCAGCCCAAATACAGAACTAGAAAGGAACTAGATTCAGTGGAAACGGGGAATGTGTGACGCTCAGATGTGGAGTGATTGGAAACTCCTGGCATTTCTTTATCTGGGAACACATGCTGCATTATTAGGAGAGTGCCATTCAGTATAGAGCACAAACAATCCCCGTCTTCCTGCGTTTGTGTCGAGGAATGTTGGGTTCTTTAAAAGAGGCTCATTACGCAGTCTATTTAACGTCACGTTGTTCCGCTGAAATGTGTTGACGTCTCTGTAATGAATGCTGTGATCGGAAAACACATGACAATCACACATAGAGCCACTTTAATCCAGCAGTTATGTAATTATGCAATTATTAATTATCGTAATAGCACTGACAAAATCCTTTTTCCTAGCCACAGATAATGTAAAAGTTAAGTGATGGACCACCTACACAACGGAGCAGTGGGGTCTTCCCTGTGGGGACGAAAGAGAGATTTAACCCTCTGAAATATTTGTTTTAAAACAGAGGAACACCCAGGTGGTAAACAGGAAGGCATTATCTGTTGCCAGCAGCTAACTTCACATAAAACTACCTA
The DNA here is from genome assembly GCA_902827135.1 of Harpagifer antarcticus. NCBI lineage: Eukaryota > Metazoa > Chordata > Actinopteri > Perciformes > Harpagiferidae > Harpagifer > Harpagifer antarcticus. The sequence continues at coordinate 290,043 of CADEHL010001386.1, forward strand.
CTGACTAATGAGTACAGTTACAAAACATATGCAGGAAATTTCCCACCACTAATTTACGTATGCCTGGGAAAAACATGGGAATACTTAAACTTGCAATAACCGATTTACGGGTTTTACAGCAAACACGATAATTAAAACTGAGCTACCGAAGTCGTCCAGGATGCAAGTGAAATATTACTATGTACAGACATAGACTAAACTAAAAGAAATAAAATACATGTGCAGGTGAAGTAGAAACACACTATGAGCTAACATACCCAAAATAGGTAAATAATAATGCAGTTGGCTAGTAAACATTGGATGGTATTAAAGGGGACCTATCATGCAAAATTGTGTGTCGGGGAACTCACGCAGCGTCAGAAAATAAAACCCTCTCTCTCTTCCTCCGTACCCAAATCTCTAAAAACGGGGAACAACGGAGCTGATCCAGATTTGCCGCTGATATGACATCAAATCGGCGGTCAGAAACAATGCCCGACTGTTTTGGACGTAATATAGTCGGTGTTTACATTAGCATCGCTAACACTCAGAGCTAACCTGTACTGGAGAGCATGTGTGTGAAGAAGCAGGAAATAACCGGCAAGAGAGAAAGCCTTTGAGCTCCATACTGTTTCAGAAATAATCCTTGATCTAATAATCTTTGCGTTTCATCACGCATTTTAGACAGTAATTTCCAGGTCCCACATGAGCCGGCATAAGCTCCGCCCCCTCTTATTTATTTATTTTTTTCAGTATTTTTTTTTTTGCCTTTATTTATACAGGTGAAAATCTCATTGAGACACAGAGTCTCATTCTCAAGAGAGACCTGTTTCTACCCAGAATCAGCACTTTTGAAACAGGAAGTGAAATAGAGGGATATGAGGCGTGGCTAGAATGGGTGATCTGTTTGGTATTTTGAGCAAAACACTTCATAGACATGATTTAAAAAAAATGTTTATATATCTGAGACCTATGCTATTGCCTAAAAATAGCATGATAGGTGACCTTTAATAAAATACGGTTAACACATCATCAGTGTTGTATCACAGTTTTTCTATCAGAAACAATGCCCGACTGTTTTGGACGTAATATAGTCGGTGTTTACATTAACATCGCTAACACTCAGAGCTAACCTGTACTGGAGAGCATGTGTGTGAAGAAGCAGGAAATAACCGGCAAGAGAGAAAGCCTTTGAGCTCCATACTGTTATAATGTTATACTGAAAATAATCCTTGATCTAATAATCCTTGATCTAATAATCCTTGCGTTTCATCACGCATTTTAGACAGTATTTGCCAGGTCCCGCATGAGCCGGCATAAGCTCCGCCCCCTCTTATTTTTAAGAGGGGGCGGAGCTTATGCCGGCTATTTAAAAAAAAAAAAATTGTTGCCTTTATTTATACAGGTGAACATCTCATTGAGACACAGGGTCTCATTCAAGAGAGACCTGTTTATACCCAGAATCAGCACTTTTGAAATAGAGGGATATGAGGCATATATCTGAGACCTATGCTATTGCCTAAAAATAGCATGATTGTTGACCTTTAATAAAATGCAGTTATGAAATACATATACTGATGTACAAACTTAAACACATCGTCAGTGTTGTATAAATGCACAGTTTTTCCTATAATAACAAGTCAAAACTCATCCAGCAAGCAAGTTGATTCATATCCAGCACCTGGAGTCTAAGTGTCTCACATTGAAGGAATCTGACCATTCATGGTAATAATACCTGTTTCTCACTCACACTGCAGAGGACTGTACACAGCATCACCTAATGTTTGTGAGCTGATTCACGGTTCTAATGAATCCCTCAGAGAGGCTTGCTGCTGACTCAAACACTCTTCAGACCGTGACTCTAAATAAGGCAGCGACTCTCCGTTACCATCGGTGCTTATGACCTGATATGTTCCTAAACAAAGCTGCAGAGACATTTACACAAGCACTGCACTTAAGAACAGTTTGAGTTACTTGTTCTTTCCTTAATCATTTATTCTCATGCCACTTACTACTACTACTACTATTCCACTGCATCACAGAGGGAAATATAGCTCTTTTAACTCTAACACTTTTATCTGACAGGCAGCTTTGGTTCATTTTCAGACGTTTGCACTAAACACAAATCAAGATTTTGAATTTAAAATCTACTTTTAAGTTAGTTTCAGTGATTTTCACATACAAACAAACAGGTTTCAACTTCTTAAATGTGATAATTTGCAGCATTTTATTTGTCAATTTGTGCTCTGGGCTCTATTTCCACATATCAAATAAAGATTAATTGAGAGAATGACAATCCAATAATATGGTATCTGTCAGTAAAACAGTCACAGGAAACAGTGACCTCAAAATCAACTGTCATCTAGGATCACCCTTGTAATGTAATACACAATGCAGTTAGGTTGCATGATATTTTATTTTTAGGAGACCAGGCTGAACCGTACAAGTTGTGTGTCTAAATGTAACGTGTATTATCCGTTAGCGTCTATCAGTGCCTCGTCACTTACTGTCCACGCTAACATGTACTAAAATCAGACTGAAGTGGATCCTCTGTTCCTACAAACACATGACCTGCATCTCCGGGCAAACAGAGAAAGACACTAAATGTGATTGATATAAAATGTTAGAAGGAGGTCAAAGTCTGCTGGTCTGGAAAAAGAAAAACATCTAATTCATAAAATTATGACGATGAATCATATGATATCCCAACGTCCCTAATTACACTCCTGTTCCTCCCCCTCTATTCCCATATGAGACATTAATTTCTTAATATTAAAAACACCATCTTTAACTCTTGACATGTTCACGCTGCTGGCCACAAGTCAACATGCCGTCAGTGGATAGTTATATATGTGTGTGTGTGTGTGTGTGTGTGTGTGTGTGTGTGTGTGTGTGTGTGTGTGTGTGTGTGTGTGTGTGTGTGTGTGTGTGTGTGTGTGTGTGGCCTAGCATTACTATACTTGTGGGGACCTAAATCTGTTTACACAGTCACGTGTGGGGACTCGCCTCCCTTATAGGGACAAATTGGAGGTCCCCATAAGGGGAATCATTAATTTTAGGGTGAAGACTTGGTTAGGGTTAGGGTTAGGGTTAGGGTAAGGTTAAGGGTTAGGGTAAGGTTAAGGGTTAGGCATGTGTTGGTTATGGTTAAGGTTAGGATATGTCTCCAGGAAATGCATGTAAGTCAATGTAATGCCCCCTGAAGTGATGTATCCATGGTGTGTGTGTGTGTGTGTGTGTGTGTGTGTGTGTGTGTGTGTGTGTGTGTGTGTGTGTGTGTGTGTGTGTTTATGTTGCTTTAAGCCCCTAAGCCAAATCATTGACATGTCAAGAAGAAGAGAAGGAGTGTTTCCACAGTATTTCCTCACTTTATAAAGAGTTATCTAAGTGCAATGCTGGCTCCCCCCTTATCAGTCCGCATGTTGAGAGTTGACAGAGAAATCTCAGATATGTGAACCCACCCCCGTCTCAGAGAGTAAATAACTGGGTAAAAGTGTCTTATCTGCCCTGTTCTCTGTGTATATTTCTATAGAGCTGCATTACCCAGGACTTTCTTACCTTCTTTGGGAGTCGCTAAGGCAGACTTCTTCACAGGGAGTGACGATCGCAGCTAGCTACGTTATTGTTGGCGGTACCAAATCGTTGCAGACTGCTCAATTAAACCAATAAAATAACGGTGGCTAAACAACACTGTGGTACAGGAATGAAACACAGAATTACTTTTATTAGTGCAGTGCTGTGTTTACCGAAGCAACAGCAATCACGGCGGGTCGCATATCTTCTGTTGAAATGTTGAGCAATCCACATTCAACCGACGAACGTTATGAGAGCACCATCATCTGGTACTCATAGTGCATTTGGCCATATTTCAGCTAATACAAAAAGTATAATGGAATGCGTCCCACAAATGAAACTTGAGCTTGTCTTGTATCGTACTTCTTAAATATACCTGTAAACATATATTACACAGTAGTGTTCATGTGTTAATAAGACCACTTTCAGTCAATTCAAGTTTAAAATATGTTCTAAACAAATCTAAGTTGATAAGAAATAACTTATTTACACAACAGCCTTAAAATATACCCTTCATATTTATCCAGCAATCTAAGGCTTCTGTTTTAAGGAATGAGCTGCTGACAATAGACCCTATGGAAAGCTGTCATGAAGGCTGTTGTATCAAGCATAGTTTACTTACATTTGATTGATTTTGCTAACTTATAATTCCCCCTCCCTCCCCTCCTGCATCACTCCTGCAGAGTTTCCCTCTGGTTCTGCCTCTCCTGGTGTGTCTGGTTTCTATTAGTTTGTGCAGAGGTACGGGAGCTGTTGCGGCAGAAGTTTCCCTTTAACGACATGCACAACCTCCCCCCTCCCTTACTCTGACTCACATACATACAATACACAGCTTCCCCCCCACTGTCACACCCCTGCAGCCGGGGAACAACCTGGAACATTTGAGTAAACTGTGTTAGCACATCAGTTTCCATGGACAACACGAAGGGGGAGGTCTCCCTAGAGAAGCTGCTGTCATTGTGGGTGCGTCCACTTTTTTTCTTCTGGACTCATCAGCATCTGGCCCGCTTTCTCTCTGAAGAAACTTTGTGTTTTACCCCATGTGAATGTGAACGAAAGTGACCTCGGCCTGGGAGGGAAACACGGTGTGAGGGGAGGATCAGAGAAAAACGTTGAAGTACGTGGTGAGGAAAATGATCTTCTGGATTCGGGAAATAATTACATGGATCTGATGAGAAGCAAAGCCGCTGGTGTGCATTCAAAAACAAAAAAGTGATTTCAAATCATTGAACTTGAACTTTTATCCCATTTCTGACCATTTTCAAAGCATGCCATATGAGAAAGATGTGCTACTGTTATAGGGAGCTTCAGTTCAAACCATTAAAGAGTCCTCTCCTGCTGATGTTCAGGTGTATATCAGTATGTAGTGTCTCTACTTTAAAGAGTCCTCTCCTGCTGATGTCCAGGTGTATATCAGTATGTAGTGTCTCTACTTTAAAGAGTCCTCTCCTGCTGATGTTCAGGTGTATATCAGTATGTAGTGTCTCTACTTTAAAGAGTCCTCTCCTGCTGATGTTCAGGTGTATATCAGTATGTAGTGTCTCTACTTTAAAGAGTCCTCTCCTGCTGATGTTCAGGTGTATATCAGTATGTAGTGTCTCTACTTTAAAGAGTCCTCTCCTGCTGATGTTCAGGTGTATATCAGTAGGTAGTGTCTCTACTTTAAAGAGTCCTCTCCTGCTGATGTTCAGGTGTATATCAGTATGTAGTGTCTCTACTTTAAAGAGTCCTCTCCTGCTGATGTTCAGGTGTATATCAGTATGTACTGAGTATGCAATAGTCGCTCCACAACATGACCTAATGCAAGTTGTCCCCACAGGTTTGCATATTAGCGATAAGGAAAACTAGAAAAGGTTCAGTTCAATTCATGTTTGTTGTTCTACTAGGAGAAATTGGACTTGCAGCAGAATAAAAGAAAACTCTTACCAAATCAGGAGCAGACGTGGGTAAATCAGAACAGGATACTAATCCGAAAGGTTAAAGCAGAGAGTCAGAAGATACAGGTCCTGGGTAGAGTTCAGGTTCAGGTAACAGAAGCACACGAGTTAAGAAAAGAGTGTGTGGAAACAGCAGGTTAGACTGCAGGGCTGATGAGAGGGAACAGGTTGATTATGGACGTGTGTGTGTGGTGAGTCAGGTGATGAGGAGAAGGAGGGACAGTCTGAGGACATCTGGTGGACGGATGGGAAATGACAAAGGTTATATTTGGGGGACTATGGCTGGAGATAGGGAGACAAAGTGTTACAATTATTATTATTTCATGACATACTTTCAAGAAACAGGTTTAAACTGACTTCTAAACCCTTCTTTCTGATATCACCTTCTGTACGACTACTTGTATAACCTCAACCCTTTACTGCACAATCATGTAATATACATCCTTTATTTCCAGAACCAACTAAGCTATCCTCACATGTCTCCTGCAGGGATGTCCCATCAACGTTTATAAATTATACGACCATTAAAGGAGTAGAATAATGCCTCAAAGGCTCTTTAAATTTAAGCCGGTCTCTCATACGAATGGACAAAAAGCAGCTCAGTCGGACATTTCCCAGACTTAGTTCTCAGGATCTGATTTAGACATTTTCCTTTTCACACACGTCTCCTCGAGATAATTGAAGCGTTGCAGTGAACGTGTTAACTGAGCTTTACTCTGTAAACTGACTCAAATTCCAAAATCTGGAACATACACTTTCCATAATCCGACTTGATAGATATCATCTCTCATCTCCCTGCCTGGTGAACACCCACGTCTTTTTATTTTTTAACGTCTTCAGTCTGTAATGCATCTTTCCACTGAACACTTGATGGCACAGAGCCCAAGTTGAGATAACCGTCATTACATCATCCGGGTTATTTTAGTCAGACTTATAAAGCCTCTGCACAGAGGAGAGTTGAGAAGGAAAGCTAAAACATGACATGAGCTAAAGCACTGCCTGTCTCCTGCTCTGTAAATGGTTTTCTGAATGTGTTTTTCGTTGTTATCCTGAAATAAGGTCTGTGGTTAACACAAGCTGAAGAGATTATAACGTTTTGTTCCTTTATAGTCCAACATTAGCCGCCTTTAGCTAGCGGTGGAGACGTGAAGTCATGTGACCATGGAGTTCCTTTATAGACCAACATTAGCCACCTTTAGCTTAGCGGTGGTGACGTGAAGTCATGTGACCATGCTGTAGTTCCTTTATAGACCAACATTAGCCTCCTTTAGCTTAGCGCTGGTGATGTGAAGTCATGTGACCGTGCTGTAGTTCCTTTATAGACCAACATTAGCCTCCTTTAGCTTAGCGGTGGTGATGTGAATTCATGTGACCGTGCTGTAGTTCCTTTATAGACCAACATTAGCCTCCTTTAGCTTAGCGGTGGTGACGTGAAGTCATGTGACCGTGCTGTAGTTCCTTTATAGCCCAACATTAGCCACCTTTAGCTTAGCGGTGGTGACGTGAAGTCATGTGACCGTGATGTAGTTCCTTTATAGCCCAAAATTAGCCGCCTTTAGCTTAGCGGTGGTGACGTGAAGTCATGTGACCGTGCTGTAGTCCCTTTTATAGACCAACATTAGCCGCCTTTAGCTTAGCGGTGGTGACGTGAAGTCATGTGACCGTGCTGTAGTCCCTTTTATAGACCAACATTAGCCACCTTTAGCTTAGCGGTGGTGACGTGAAGTCATGTGACCGTGATGTAGTTCCTTTATAGCCCAACATTAGCCACCTTTAGCTTAGCGGTGGTGACGTGAAGCCATGTGACAGTGCTGTAGTCCCTTTATAGCCCAACATTAGCTTTTAACTTCAAAAATCATAAAGTGGTTTTAATATGTGGAAATTATCGGGCTGAACTAAACCTATAAGTATCATATGTCATCCTTTTACCACTCTTTTCTAAGTATAACAGATAAACAGATTTCTCTGTGCCACTCTAACCAACAATTATTCTCTGCTGTAAAGACATACATAAAAAGTCTTCCTGAATCAGTGTTCCCGGCATGCTAACACACAGAGGCTTTTATGTTCTCACTCCTCCTTTCACTGTGTGCCTGCTGCTATAATTGCTTCCATGTCTCTCAGTTGTGGTGCAGCTGATGATGATGTAAGGGAGGTGGTGGCAGCAGCTGGGTGGAGGCCAAAGACTACATATAAAGGTGGATGCTGTCTCCTAGCTGAGTCGTGTGCTTTGATGACTCGGCGATGGAGACCTGTGTGTGTGTGTGTGTGTCTTCCCTTTTATAACGTGCTATTTCCATCAGAGACTTGTCGTTACGTCTCAACCGCAGCCTCCTGCAGATAAACACAGTCACCACACTCTGAGTCAGGACAGAAATAAGGTAGATTCAGTACATCTAAACCTCTTAGTGATTTTTTAAATTGTAGAGAAATGATTTCAGAAATGGAATTCGGAGTCCGATTAAGATTCAGAATCATTTATTTATCCCAGGGGACATTGGGTGTGTTGACTGTTGCTTCATGTGGAACAAAATACAAATAAATAAAAAACTAAATAGAAAAACAGTTTACACTATCACACGTTCAATAAAAAAATTGTTATAAGAGGTTAAATTGGCAAATTTTCTTTAATAAAATATTACATTACATTAAATAAAATTAAAGTATTTATATAACATAATAACATTCACATGTGGCCCCTAATCCAGTTCCCTATGTAGGTTAAGATAAACTCATCCTTTACCAGCTTCAACATTTAAAGCGTATTGGTGCCAATACTTATGTACTTTCCCTTTTTTAGATGCAGTACTTTTACTTTACCATTTCTTTATGTTATTCAAGTACTTCCCCCCCTCTGTCCACTCATGAAAACCTCTCATCTGTCAGAGAAACTCCAGCTGGAGGTCGGAGCAGCTTAATGAGAACAACAGCTGATTGTCTCCTCTCCCTGGAGCTGGATCTGTGTTCACCACGTTACCTCTGATGTTCTCCGCATGAAGCACTGCTCTCAGATCATCTGCTGATCACACACTGAGAGTATTGTTAAAGGGGTTGAGATGAGAAAAGGCTGCGAGCTGCAAACCTGCTGTGACTTCATTCCTGCTGACGTTCACAGACGTTTGTTCACCGAATTCTGACTCGCTCTCTAACCTGTTAAACCCCCGAGCCTGTTTTTCAGGCCTCAGGCTCGAAAATGACATTCCCAGAACAAATGACTATATCTTCACTTCTAAAAGGGTTACATTAATAATCTTTGTTCTCAAAGCAAGGTTACACCTGTGAGTTGGATGTAGAAGAGTCAGAATCAATATAGATGAAGTAAATTCAGATTGAACATAGTAAAAATCATTTTAATTATAGTGTCCATCCAAAATAAACCCATCACTGATAGTGAAAACCCTTGAATGATGGGTTAGTAGACTAAAAGCTTTAGGAATCCAAACTATAACATATAATAAGTACCCTGTATCAAGACTGATGCAAAACAAGTGACATTTGACCTTTTTAGAGAGGTTTAGAAAGAAAAAAACACTTCTGGGGTCATTTGGGTGGATTTTCCATGTCTCTGGACCCCATTGGTCGATTTTGATGATTGACACCTATTTTTAACCGTTAGAGCCAATCGAATCGAGGGGAAGTCCCTAAATCCACCTACACGTTACCATTGAGGAGTGAGAGTGATGCGCACGCAGTTTGTCCAAACCGAAAGCTACGTTACGCTCTGAAAACTGAAAACTAGGCTTATTGCCCATAAAGTGATGATGGATTATCAGTAATCATTTCAAAGTGACACAGACACATTGGGTTAACCTTCAGCAGCGTTTCTATCGTTTTAATGCCATTGAACACAACTTTTGATCAGAAACAGCAAAAGGTAAGACTATTTTCCGTGTTTCCTCCGTAAAGCTACGTCGTGTGTTGTCTGGGTTAGCTTCCCCTGCCGCAAGTTTGGTCGCACACTGATGATACTTATACCTCTAGAATCTGTGGAATCTCAGCTTGCTAGCTAATATCTTGTTTGTGCAGATCCGATAAGTAATAAAGTATTTATACCGTGAGTTCTGTGCTAAGTGCGTTAGCATTTTTTCACTAAGGGCTCATTTAGATACTTCTTGTGGGACTTGTGTTTTGTTTCGGTAAAAATTGTTTGTATCGTCAGTTAGCTGAGTTTATTCCTGTTAGGTGGGTATGACACATTCATAGTTTGTTAAATGTTAAGAAGCCCTCAGACGCTGTTTCGCAGGTATTTGGGTTCAACATGTAAGAAGTAGAAAGTACAGGTATTTGAGTTCAACATGTAAGAAGTAGAAAGTACAGGTATTTGGGTTCAACATGTAAGAAGTAGAAAGTACAGGTATTTGAGTTCAACATGTGAGAAGTAGAAAGTACAGGTATTTGAGTTCAACATGTGAGAAGTAGAAAGTTCAGGTATTTGAGTTCAACATGTAAGAAGTAGAAAGTACAGGTATTTGAGTTCAACATGTGAGAAGTAGAAAGTACAGGTATTTATGTTCAACATGTAAGAAGTAGAAAGTACAGGTATTTGTGTTCAACATGTAAGAAGTAGAAAGTACAGGTATTTGTGTTCAACATGTAAGAAGTAGAAAGTACAGGTATTTGGGTTCAACATGTAAGAAGTAGAAAGTACAGGTATTTGAGTTCAACATGTGAGAAGTAGAAAGTACAGGTATTTGTGTTCAACATGTAAGAAGTAGAAAGTACAGGTATTTATGTTCAACATGTAAGAAGTAGAAAGTACAGGTATTTGTGTTCAACATGTGAGAAGTAGAAAGTACAGGTATTTATGTTCAACATGTAAGAAGTAGAAAGTACAGGTATTTGTGTTCAACATGTAAGAAGTAGAAAGTACAGGTATTTGTGTTCAACATGTAAGAAGTAGAAAGTACAGGTATTTGGGTTCAACATGTAAGAAGTAGAAAGTACAGGTATTTGGGTTCAACATGTAAGAAGTAGAAAGTACAGGTATTTGGGTTCAACATGTAAGAAGTAGAAAGTACAGGTATTTGGGTTCAACATGTAAGAAGTAGAAAGTACAGGTATTTGAGTTCAACATGTGAGAAGTAGAAAGTACAGGTATTTGTGTTCAACATGTAAGAAGTAGAAAGTACAGGTGTTTGTGTTCAAAATGTAAGAAGTAGAAAGTTCAGGTATTTGTGTTCAACATGTAAGAAGTAGAAAGTACAGGTATTTGAGTTCAACATGTAAGAAGTAGAAAGTACAGGTATTTGGGTTCAACATGTAAGAAGTAGAAAGTACAGGTATTTGGGTTCAACATGTAAGAAGTAGAAAGTACAGGTATTTGTGTTCAACATGTAAGAAGTAGAAAGTACAGGTATTTGAGTTCAACATGTAAGAAGTAGAAAGTACAGGTATTTGTGTTCAAAATGTAAGAAGTAGAAAGTACAGGTATTTGTGTTCAACATGTAAGAAGTAGAAAGTACAGGTATTTGGGTTCAAAATGTAAGAAGTAGAAAGTACAGGTATTTGAGTTCAACATGTAAGAAGTAGAAAGTACAGGTATTTATGTTCAACATGTGAGAAGTAGAAAGTACAGGTATTTGTGTTCAACATGTAAGAAGTAGAAAGTACAGGTATTTGGGTTCAACATGTAAGAAGTAGAAAGTACAGGTATTTGTGTTCAACATGTAAGAAGTAGAAAGTACAGGTATTTGGGTTCAACATGTAAGAAGTAGAAAGTACAGGTATTTGAGTTCAACATGTAAGAAGTAGAAAGTACAGGTATTTGAGTTCAACATGTAAGAAGTAGAAAGTTCAGGTATTTGAGTTCAACATGTAAGAAGTAGAAAGTACAGGTATTTGAGTTCAACATGTAAGAAGTCAAAGTAAAAAATTGTCAGAAAAATAAGTAGTGGAGTAAAGTACTGATACCAGAAAAATGTACTTAAGTAAAGCAACAAAGTATTTGTACTCCACTTCTCTGGATGCAACACTAACAGGCCGTTAGGAGGATGTAATGGCGATGTCGATTGGTTGCAGTCACTATCTGGGATCTTTCTGTGGTTTCCTTTCTAACATACTTGACAGAGACAAGAGCAGAATATCTGTAAAACATGTTCTTGAAAGTTGATAATAGTGTGTGTGAGGGGAAGTGTTTGACAAGCTGATCTGTCAGGATCAGTGTTCTGAGGAAAGAGCGTGTTGCACACACGACTTAAGCAACAAAGCCCATATGCTTCCCAGATTGTGAATAATATCAAATAAAAAGAATTGTTTGTGTGTGTTATGAAGCAACATGAACGCTATTGAGCAACAATTTAATTGTGTCGTGCACTCTAAAGTATTTGTGCATCAACACATAATTGTTTTTTAACATTAATTCCACATAAGCGCACAATGAGGACCTCTGCAAACCTCGGACACTTGCTAAAGAGTAGTGATTCATCACGACAGTTTAAACACAAACAGCGAAGCTAAGCTGGAAATCTGGATGTGTTACTTCCTGTTTCATCCACACGTCTGTGAGAAGAAGAAAAAGTCACGTTGTCATTAAATCCATTTGTCCAACACCCAGTGACTAATCTCTGAATAACTTTCTGTGAAAACTTCTTCTGGTAACTGCAGCCGCACCCTGCGAAGCATGCGAGGCACACATCCATTGAGACACACATTGAAAAGTCATTTTGATTTGATTAAAGTAGATGTTTGATTATCCGCCTTCAGTGAAAAGCACCTAGGGGAAGAGCAACGTGACTTTCCATTTGAAGGTTTAAAGAAGACAGCTGTAATGCACTTTACAGAACTTAAGAATGTCAACTGAGATGAAAAAGGCAATAAAGTTAATCCTAAGAGCACTGTTGTAAAACCACATAATATACTTGAGGTCTTCTTATACAGAAACTACAGAAATGAAGGGTGGAAGAATCCTGAAGGAAGTGAGGTGATGAGTGCAGGATTGTGACAGGTGATATATGACAGTTTAAATCGCTGTGACCACGCTGTGATAATGAGGTGCTTGAACCCAGCAGGGGGGCTCCTGCATGGGGGGAAGAATGCGAGGAAATTGAATCAGAAAGAATGGAATTCTTTAGATCGGCTTTATTGCTTTTCCCACTTTTACATCCTTCGGTTCTGTGAAGTGCATTAAATCTGTCCGAGCCTGTTTTATCCTTCAAATGGAAATAAAGAAGCATTACTTTTTTCTCCGGATAATAAATACAGTAAATTAATAATTTACTATAAGATCTGATTTTTACTTTCCACATATTCTCCAAACTAAGTTCTATATTCATGCGACAACATATAGAATAGAAATGGGAGGGATGAAACCCTCTGTAATGGTCTCACATGCAGAGCACACAGTGAAATGTGTTCTCTGCTTTTAACCCATCCTAGCACCAGGAGTCTAGTACCTGGAGCAGTGGGCAGCTATTGCACAGCGCCCGCTTAGCAATGGGAGTGAGAGGGGGGTGTCCGGTGCCTTGCTCAAGGGCACCACGGCAGGGCAGGAGGTGAACTGGGACCTCTCCAAGTAGAAGTTCACACTCCATATCTAGGTCTGGTCGGGGACTTGAACCGGCGACCCTACGTCTCACAGTTCAAGCCCCTACTGACTGAGCCACTGCCATATTAGGGCTGCTGTAGGTTTTATTTATTTTTATTTAACCTTTATTTAACCAGATAAAAGCATTGAGATAGAATCTCATTTTCAATGCTGACCTGGCCAAGAAGGCAGCAACGTTACACATAACACAAACATATAAAATACAGAGAACATAACTAAGAAAACAAAAGACAAAAAAGCAGTCACTACATTGTGCACATTAGGACAGGTAAAATAATAATAATAATTATGGCAAGAGATAGTATTCAGGGGATAATACAAACACATTACAAGAATGTGGATATTCATTGAGATTGTAAATTCATACATTTGCAAAAGAGAGAAAAGTCAGAAATCTGAGAAAAAAAGTAAAAGTGCTGAAAAAAATTCGAAATTCGGAGAGAAAAAAACAGAAGTCTGAAAAAATACAACATTTTGAAAAAAAATGTAATTCTGTGAAAAATGGCGAGATATGAAATAAGTAAAAATTCTGCGAAAAAGTAAAATGTCAGGAAAAAAAAGTCAAAATTCTGAAAACATTCTGAAATGTGAAAAAATTCTACATTTTAAGAAAAGCAAAAAATTCGAAAAAGTCAGAATTATGAAACATTTAAAGAAAAAAGCCCAAAAGAAAAAAGTGAGAATTCTGAGAAAAAAAATGAAGTTCTGAAAAAACATCTAAATTCCGAAAAACTCGAAGAAAAATTCGAAATTCTAAGAAAAAATTGGAAAACCACAATCAAAAATACTTGGTTGTGATTTTAAGTACACATGAAGCGGCCTGTGTAGCTCACCTGGTCGCACACACACTGCTCCGAGTTCTAATTCACCCTGGGAACATTTAAGTGTGTCATCCCTTCACTATAAGCCGTATACATGACCACATAAATACCAGACCGTGCCTCAGAAGAGTCCTTTGTGCTGACGAAATAAGAAAGAAAGGAAACTAACGACTGAGCAGCAGCTGTAATTAGTCTCTGACTCACAGACGTTACCTTCAATCAGAAACAAAACCAGGTCTCCGGAGAAAACAGACTCCAGGTGTTCGTCAACGAGCTGATTCACCTGCCAGCTGCTTACTGTCATTCGTAAGAGGATTAGTAAGAGGTTAATGACGGACTGCATGCAGAGAGAACATCTGCAGAACCCTCTAGTCTGTGTGTGTGTGTGTTCAATTCAAGATTCAAGGCTGTATAGTCATTAGCACAGCAGCTACAGTGTAGATATGGCAATGAAAAACGTAAGTCACAGGCTCCTCCGACAGTGCTACATATATATAGGACGAATAAAACAGATAAAATAGTGCAAGTAATACAAATAACATAGAAGAAGAATAGTGCAAGAAGAGTCTATAATATAGGAAATGGAATATGATATATTAGATTAATAATTTGTAAATTGCAAACAGATGAATGTTTATGGATGTTCTTTAAAAAGTTCAGGTGATTAATAGTGTTATGGCCTGTGGGATGAAACTGTCCCTGAGACGAATGTACGCTTCTAAATGTGTGCGACAGCCTCCTGTGTGTGTGTGTGTGTGTGTGAGTGTGTGTGTGTGTGTGTGTGTGTGTGTGTGTGTGTGTGTGTGTGTGTGTGTGTGTGTGTGTGTGTGTGGTGTGTGTGTGTGTGTGTGTGTGTGTGTGTGTGTGTGTGTGTGTGTGGCCTAGCATTACTATACTTGTGGGGACCTAAATCTGTTTACATAGTCACTTGTGGAGACTCGCCTCCCTTATGGGGACAAAATGGAGGTCCCCATGAGGGGGATCATTAATTTTAGGGTGAAGACTTGGTTAGGTTTTGGATTAGGGTTAGGGTTAGGTTAAGGGTAAGGGTTAGGTTAAGGGTTAGGGTAAGGGTTAGGGTTAGGTTAAGGGTAAGGGTAAGGTTAAGGGTTAGGGTTAGGCATGTGTTGGTTATGGTTAAGGTTAGGATAAGTCTCCAGGAAATGCATGTAAGTCAATGTAATGTCCCCTGAAGTGATGTATACATGGTGTGTGTGTGTGTGTGTGTGTGTGTGTGTGTGTGTGTGTGTGTGTGTGTGTAAGCCATAGTGCCGTTTAAAGGGTCTGTTTACTGTATAACTTTTTCTTTTTCTGTCTAATTTGGCACAGAAAAGACTTCAAATATCCTCAAATATCCTGAACAGCCTCTCTCCTCCGACACTAAATATACACACAGGCAAAGATCCAATCTCAGGCGAGGAAGAGGAGACTCCTTTAAGATTTTAAATGTGTGCGACAACCTCCAGGAAACAGCGTTGTCCCGTGGGAAGAAGCAGCAGAGGGTGAAATGAGGCGGACCGGTACAGTTTTCATTCATCATTAACCATCCTGTTAGACCTGACAGCTGCTTTTGACACTGTGGACCATAGCATCCTGTTGTCACGGCTTGAACAGTCCGCTGGCATCACAGGCTCTGCCCTTGCATGGTTCAGGTCCTACCTGACAGACCGTAGCTTCGCTGTGCAGCTAGGTGCCTTCTCCTCTGCAAAAGCCCCTCTTACCTGTGGGGTTCCCCAAGGCTCGATTCTGGGCCCCATCCTTTTCTTACTGTACTTACTACCCCTAGGCTCAATTCTCACAAAACATAATATTCCCTTCCACTGCTACGCCGACGATGTACAGATATATCTCCCTCTCGAAGCAAGTGTCACACACTCATTACAACAGTTGATGGACTGCTTAACTGAGATAAAATCCTGGCTGAGCAAAAACTTTCTAAACCTCAACGAAAGCAAGACTGAGGTCATCTTTTTTGGACCCCAACCTCCAGCCTCCCAGGTTGATATTCTAGGCTCCCTCCAACAGAACATCCTCCCCTCAGTCACGAACCTTGGGGTGACCTTCTCCAGTACTTTTAAATTCGACAAGCAGGTCAGCAGCGTAGTCAAATCCTGCTTTTTTAAAATAAGACTTTTGGCCAAAACCAAGTCGTATTTATCTTTTAAAGACCTGGAAAGGGTTATTAACGCCTTTGTGACCTCGAGACTGGACTACTGCAACGCTCTGTATATGGGTATGGACCAGGCATCAATTAAACGCCTGCAGCTAGTCCAGAACGCAGCTGCACGTTTGCTGACTGGCCATAAAAAGCGTGACCACATCACCCCAATTCTGGCCTCACTGCACTGGCTTCCAGTTCGGTACAGAATTGATTTTAAAATCCTTTTATTTGTTTTTAAAGCACTAAATGGGCTGGCTCCGGCCTATATAGCTGAACTCCTCCAGCGCTACACCCCAGCCAGAGCTTTAAGGTCTGCTGACCATCTGCTGCTGGTAGTGCCCAAGACCAGGCTCAAAACCCGAGGGCACCGAGCCTTCGCAGCAGCTGGCCCCAGGCTCTGGAACACTCTGCCCCTCCACGTGAGGTCGGCCCAGACCCTAGGGGTTTTTAAATCCACACTTAAGACTCACTTCTTCTCTCAGGCCTTCTAGTCAGAGCGGAGCACGACTCCTGACTATTCCCTGTGTTTGTTTTATATCTGTTGTAAATGATTGTCTTTTATTGTGATTATAAGTGTTTTTAATGCATGTACAGCACTTTGGCTCGACCAAAAATCGCTTTTAAATGTGCTTTATAAATAAACTTGATTTGATTTGATTTGATTTGATCCTTCATTTCATGTGACTTCATCTAGAAGTTATGGTCCGTCGTCTCCCCCTGGAGCTGCAGGGCTTTTATCAGTTCCCAGGAAGCAGTCTGACACGAGAGATGAGTAAATCTGTTCCTCAGTGAACGCCTCGCCAGTCTCAGTGAACTCCTTAAAAACCCAAAAATTCAAAAAAAAAGTCAGATTTGTGAAAAAAGTCTGAAAAAAGTCCACATTTAAAGAAAACCTTTTTTTGTCAGAATTCTTAAAAAGTCTGAATTGTAGCTGCAGAGGGTTTCTATTGACATTTTGTATCAGTTCCCAGGATGCAGTCTGACACGGGAGAGATGAGTGACTCTGACCCGCGGCTCCTCTGATGTTTCAGTGGACGCCTTAAAACCCCGAGAAGAGACGATGAACCACGAACCAGACAGAAAGCGCTGGAGCGTGACGTTTCCTGGGAGGTCATTAAAGAAACTGACCTTTAAATAATCTCCTCTCTGCCGGGTCAGGTGACTCTGAGTGTGTGTGGGGAGGCTGTGGCGCAGTGGCCTAGTGCGTTGGTGTTCGGATCAGGGTTCAAACCCCACTGAAGTCAGCATGTCGTTGTGTCCCTGAGACACTTCACTCCAAACTGCTCCTGTGGGGATTGCCCACAGTACTGAGGATGTAAGTCGCTTTGGATAAAAGCGTCTAACAAGTGACATGTAATGTGTTCTGAATCCTGCAGACACAACACACATAAACAGTGGTGGGAAGTAACTAAGTATTCAAGTACTGCACTCAGACATGGCACATCCTTTACTCAAGTAGAAGTACAGATACTCGTGTTTAAAAATACTCTGGTGAAAGTAGAAGTACTGACGAAACTTCTTTACTCAAGTAAAAGTAGAGAGGCTTTGAAATGTACTTCAGTAAAAAGTACCCATAATTACTGTCGCTACTTTCACTATATTTTGATGAGAATACTTTTCTACTTTTACTTGAGGAACATTTTCAAAGCAGGACTTTTACTGTAATAGAGTATTCCTACACTCTGGTACTTCTACTTTTACTCAAGTACAAGATCTGAATACTTCTACTTTTACTCAAGTACAAGATCTGAGTACTTCTACTTTTACTCAAGTACAAGATCTGAGTACTTCTACTTTTACTCAAGTACAAGACCTGAGTACTTCTACTTTTACTCAAACACAAGGTCTGAGTACTTCTACTTTTACTCAAGTACAAGATCTGAGTACTTCTACTTTTACTCAAGTACAAGATCTGAGTACTTCTACTTTTACTCAAGTACAAGATCTGAGTACTTCTACTTTTACTCAAGCACAAGATCTGAGTACTTCTACTTCTACTCAAGTACAAGATCTGAGTACTTCTACTTTTACTCAAGTACAAGATCTGAGTACTTCTAGTTTTACTCAAGCACAAGATCTGAGTACTTCTACTTTTACTCAAACAAAAGGTCTGAGTACTACTACTTTTACTCAAGTACAAGATCTGAGTACTTCTACTTTTACTCAAGTACAAGATCTGAGTACTTCTACTTTTACTCAAGTACAAGATCTGAGTACTTCTACTTTTACTCAAGCACAAGATCTGAGTACTTCTACTTTTACTCAAGTACAAGATCTGAGTACTTCTACTTTTACTCAAGCACAAGATCTGAGTACTTCTACTTCTACTCAAGTACAAGATCTGAGTACTTCTACTTTTACTCAAGAACAAGATCTGAGTACTTCTAGTTTTACTCAAGTACCAGACCTGAGTACTGTTACTCAAGTACACAATCTGTGTACTTCTACTTTTACTCAGGTACAAAAGTGATCCAAATGAAACAACGTAAACAAAGAGAGGTGTCTTCAACTCTATATGTGATGATCTGATTCTTACGTCCTGCTGTCTTTGTGTTGCACCTGTGTGTTCGCTTTTTAATGATTGATCTGAAAAGTGAAAGGAGGAGGAAGAGTAAACAGAGACTCTGCATTCCTGATCCTCAGAGCTTAACCTCACCTCTCTGATTTGTGACGCTAACACTTTAAACCTGACATCAGCGCGCAGATGCAAACTGTGACTGACCTCGCAGTACTTTATTTACTCTGAGAGGAAGAGCCCTGATACTCCGCTTCTCTGTGAGGGGATCCTCTTCCAACGGAAAACCCTCGAGAGAGCGGCTATAAATAACCTGAAGTGACGTGTAATTAATTTCAGCTTCAGTTCCCCGGTGTTATGACAGTCACGCTATCGGACCCATCACCTGTTGGACTCACGATGTGCCTATTTCCCAGCAGTAACCTGAGACCCTGAATGCATCACACAGATAGCAGGCAAAACATGTTATGTGTATGACAATTTCCTATTCTGTATGTGATTGAATAACATTTGAGTGTGTGGGAGTGGGATTTTAGTCTTTGCAGGCCATTAACATATGCAGAAACCTATAACACACACACACACACACACACACTGCATGGTGTTAAGGGCAGTGAACTGTTACAGGAAATGAGGTAATTTGGATAAAACCATCACAATAATAATAAAAGTGCACTACTAGACTACCGCACACACACACACACACACACACACACACACACACACACACACACACACACACACACACACACACACACACACACACACACACACACAAAGCAGCGTACTGTGGGACTATGTTTTAAATTAAGGATGTTTAGGAGGTTTTACATGATTCATTTAATTGTCCATCAGGGAATGTGGCCAGGAAGTGATTCTACATCCTTTCCCAGATCTGCAGACACACACACATCTTCCTGTTTTCCCCACCACATCTGACCCTCACTCACATGTTATCAATGACGTTTGCCCGAGGCGACAGCAGCTCCAGGATCACAGCCATGTTAGTTACACAAAGACACCTCTGTTGAAACTCACTTTCAAACACGTCTCTCTCTGTTTGTTCTCACACTGCCAAGACACCGAGGACAACAAGCTTCACACGTTTTATTTCCTGCGTGTTCCCCATGATAACATGTCATTTTAAATATTATTATAAAAATGATGTCATTCATATTGAAAGTCCCAGAGATAACAGCATTTTATTTCCTGTATTTTCCCACGAGGAGAATTTCATTTAAACTGTTTTCTTGAGATCACGGAATAAATGTTTTCCAGAGATAACCGCCAAACATTTAATTTCCTGTGTGTCCCCGTAATAATACACGAACTGTTTTTTTCTTGTGATCCTAAAAAATAAGTAAGCCATTATCTCAAGATTATTCATTATAATTATTCATGCAATTATCTCGCAAAACAACGTTTGTTATTTTTAAGATAATGGAATAAATATCCAGATTAAAAATACGATATCACTTGTTGTCATGGAACAAAACGTGGTTTCAAAAGCAAAGCATTTCCGTCCAGGGCTTCCATACATGAGATAGTCTTGTTGCCAGCATCGTGAACCCAGAAATGTTGAGGACCCCAAAGTGTGATGATAGACATGTACAGTACGGGTCCCCAGCACATAGAAGCTGCCGGATGCTAATCTGCATATGCTGGGACATTAGCACAAGTCGCGTTAAAGGTGGGGTAGGTAATTCACTTCAGAAATACTTGCTATATTCCATGGAATGCTCTTAACATCCCGAAAGCAATGAATACATTAAATGCTTTGACAATAAATACATAAAAAAATGTCATCTGTGGAAGCCGTGGCGCTGTAAAAAGCACGACCAATCATCTGAGCCGGCTAAAGTAACTGGATGGCCTACCTGCCTGTCAGCCTTCCATCTGTGCACAAACTTATCTCGTGCCCTCATTGGTCATGTGCGCGTTCGTGTTGGAGGAGGGGCTCTGTGAGGAAGTGGCAGATTTGTTCCGGCTGTGTATTTTCAAATTCTAGCGCACTCGAGCTGGTTTCTCCAAAAATACCTACCCCACCTTTAAGTAAAATCAATGGCATGATAGCCAGCCACACAATAGTTTAAAAATGGCTTGGCACATTTGGACAATTACAGGGTGATCTTTGCGAGTTGTTGAGGATGCTGAATCCATTTCTGACATTTTCAGGATAAAAATTGTAGTTTTAAACAGAAAGTGGCCATACTTGTACTCCCGCTGCACTGATTTTGACGACCATGAGTAGTGTTGCGAGCATTGGATATAGAGAGCACAAGATTACAATGATAATCTACTGTGGACAATTGCATTAGAAATAGATAAGCGATCTGTACAATCGAAATTATCCTGAGTCTCTTAAAACTCCCAAATGAGTCCAGATCAGTCGACAGAGTGCAAATATTGTCATTTTCTGGTTTAAACTGCCATTTTTATATGAGTGTGTGAAGTTTGAGGGGGTATGAGTGTGTGAAGTTTGTGGGGGTATGAGTGTGTGAAGTTTGTGGGGTATGAGTGTGTGAAGTTTGTGGGGTATGAGTGTGTGAAGTGTGTGGGGGTATGAGTGTGTGAAGTTTGTGGGGGTATGAGTGTGTGACGTTTGTGGGGGTATGAGTGTGTGACGTTTGTGGGGGTATGAGTGTGTGACGTTTGTGGGGGTATGAGTGTGTGTGACGTTTGTTGGGGGTATGAGTGTGTGACGTTTGTGGGGGTATGAGTGTGTGACGTTTGTGGGGGTATGAGTGTGTGACGTTTGTGGGGGTATGAGTGTGTGAAGTTTGTGGGGGTATGAGTGTGTGAAGTGTGTGGGGGTATGAGTGTGTGAAGTTTGTGGGGGTATGAGTGTGTGAAGTTTGTGGGGTATGAGTGTGTGACGTTTGTGGGGGTATGAGTGTGTGAAGTTTGTGGGGGTATGAGTGTGTGAAGTGTGTGGGGGTATGAGTGTGTGATGTTTGTGGGTGTATGAGTGTGTGAAGTTTGTGGGGTATGAGTGTGTGACGTTTGTGGGGGTATGAGTGTGTGAAGTTTGTGGGGGTATGAGTGTGTGAAGTTTGTGGGGTATGAGTGTGTGAAGTGTGTGGGTGTATGAGTGTGTGAAGTTTGTGGGTGTATGAGTGTGTGAAGTGTGTGGGTGTATGAGTGTGTGAAGTGTGTGGGTGTATGAGTGTGTGAAGTTTGTGGGGGTATGAAGTTGTGGGGGTATGAGTGTGTGAAGTTTGTGGGGGTATGAGTGTGTGAAGTTTGTGGGGTATGAGTGTGTGAAGTTTGTGGGTGTATGAAGTTTGCGGGGGTATGAGTGTATGAAGTTTGCGGGGGTATGAGTGTGTGAAGTTTGTGGGTGTATGAAGTTTGCGGGGGTATGAGTGTGTGAAGTTTGTGGGGGTATGAGTGTGTGAAGTTTGTGGGTGTATGAAGTTTGCGGGGGTATGAGTGTGTGAAGTTTGTGGGGGTATGAGTGTGTGAAGTTTGTGGGTGTATGAAGTTTGCGGGGGTATGAGTGTGTGAAGTTTGTGGGGGTATGAGTGTGTGAAGTTTGTGGGTGTATGAAGTTTGCGGGGGTATGAGTGTGTGAAGTTTGCGGGGGTATGAGTGTGTGAAGTTTGTGGGGGTATGAGTGTGTGAAGTTTGCGGGGGTATGAGTGTGTGAAGGTTGTGGGGGTATGAGTGTGTGAAGTGTGTGGGGGTCTGAGTGTGTGAAGTGTGTGGGGGTATGAGTGTGTGAAGTGTGTGGGGGTATGAGTGTGTGGGGGTATGAGTGTGTGAAGTTTGTGGGGGTATGAGTGTGTGAAGTTTGCGGGGGTATGAGTGTGTGAAGGTTGTGGGGGTATGAGTGTGTGAAGTTTGTGGGGGTATGAGTGTGTGAAGTGTGTGGGGGTATGAGTGTGTGAAGTGTGTGGGGGTATGAGTGTGTGCTAACCTACACATCCCTCCAATTGTTATTGAGACATTTTGGTTTTCACCACGTCTCGCGGTGGAGCTGAAGGAGATTTGACCGTATTGTCTGGGAAACACCGGAGTCTGAATCAGATTGTGTTGCAATCCAGGCGGAAGAACAACTCACTGCAAGTGTTAAAAACATGTGGTTTGTGGAATGAGAGCAGCATTGTGTAATAATGCAAAAACAATATTTTAATGATGCAACATGAGGGGGAAATGAACTTTCATCCATATGCGTGGCCCTCGGTGAAAAGGGTTTGGACACCCCATGTACTGAATGAAAGTGTCCTCTAGTCTCCACAGGAGGAGCAGAAAACACTCACTTGACACGGCTGCTTGTTGGAGACGATGTCAATATTTAAACCTGCAGCTCGAGGAAAGCTGGGCTCGCAGCCAGAGGCTCAGCTAACGGGACGGCTTTTATTACTGAAGCGGGAACATGTCACAGTGAAAACATGCAGCAGCGGCAGACGCTGCACAACCCTCAGTGGACGGATGTCAGAGATGTTGTTGTTGGGGAAGCTAGATGCATGACGGAGGTCTTCAGGGAAAACAGGCGGAGAAAGAGACTTTATATTTCACACAGCTGCAGACACACAGCTGCTTCACGACTTTAAATGTGTTCTTAAAGGTTATGCAAAATCCACTTCTTCATGTCTCTTCTACATCAACATTAAAGCATGGAGACATGTCCCAGTAGAGAAGAGACACTCTGATATACACCTGAACATCAGCAGGAGAGGACTCTTTAAAGTAGAGACACTACTTACTGATATACACCTGAACATCAGCAGGAGAGGACTCTTTAAAGTAGAGACACTACATACTGATATACACCTGCACATCAGTAGGAGAGGACTCTTTAAAGTAGAGACACTACTTACTGATATACACCTGAACATCAGCAGCAGAGGACTCTTTAAAGTAGAGACACTACATACTGATATACACCTGAACATCAGCAGGAGAGGACTCTTTAAAGTAGAGACACTACATACTGATATACACCTGAACATCAGCAGGAGAGGACTCTTTAAAGTAGAGACACTACATACTGATATACACCTGAACATCAGCAGGAGAGGACTCTTTAAAGTAGAGACACTACATACTGATATACACCTGAACATCAGCAGGAGAGGACTCTTTAAAGTAGAGACACT
This sequence comes from Harpagifer antarcticus, assembly GCA_902827135.1. NCBI lineage: Eukaryota > Metazoa > Chordata > Actinopteri > Perciformes > Harpagiferidae > Harpagifer > Harpagifer antarcticus. The sequence continues at coordinate 313,674 of CADEHL010001386.1, forward strand.
ACATACTGATATACACCTGAACATCAGCAGGAGAGGACTCTTTAAAGTAGAGACACTACATACTGATATACACCTGAACATCAGCAGGAGAGGACTCTTTAAAGTAGAGACACTACATACTGATATACACCTGAACATCAGCAGGAGAGGACTCTTTAAAGTAGAGACACTACATACTGATATACACCTGAACATCAGCAGGAGAGAACTCTTTAAAGTAGAGACACTACATACTAATATACACCTGAACATCAGCAGGAGAGGACTCTTTAAAGTAGAGACACTACATACTAATATACACCGGAACATCAGCAGGAGAGGACTCTTTAAAGTAGAGACACTACATACTGATATAAGCCTGAACATCAGCAGGAGAGGACTCTTTAAAGTAGAGACACTACATACTGATATACACCTGAACATCAGCAGGAGAGGACTCTTTAAAGTAGAGACACTACATACTGATATACACCTGCACATCAGCAGGAGAGGACTCTTTAAAGTAGAGACACTACTTACTGATATACACCTGAACATCAGCAGGAGAGGACTCTTTAAAGTAGAGACACTACATACTGATATACACCTGAACATCAGCAGGAGAGAACTCTTTAAAGTAGAGACACTACATACTGATATACACCTGAACATCAGCAGGAGAGGACTCTTTAAAGTAGAGACACTACATACTGATATACACCTGAACATCAGCAGAATTGGGCCCCTTTAATATAACCATGATGGCACTTAATGTGGAGTAGAAGTGGGAATGGGTTGGTTTGGAATTGGGCCATTTTGCCATTTGACTGGTGACACAAATAGAAATTTTTATCAGCTTTCAGTTTTGTCTTGACCTTCACTTCCATCCATATGTCTTCCTTCCTCTCTCCTGATCACACAGATAACTTTGTTTTGAGATTCTGCATTTCCTCAGGTCAGCCAGCATGTGAGGAGCTGGCAGACCGAACACCAGGAGACAGTTTTTATGAATAGTGCCATTTAACAGCGATTGGTTTCGGTACAGTAACGATGCCACAGAGAGGAGTTATTTCCAGCCGCTGGAGCAGCACTTTTTCTCTCTGCAGCTTTCCACCCTCTCACGTCACTCCTGGTCAGAGGTGTGAAGTAGTGGAGTACAAATACTTTGTTACTGTACTTAAGTACATGTTTCTGGTATCAGTACTTCACTCCACTACTTATTTTTCTGACGACTTTTTACTTTGACTTCTTACATTTTGAACTCAAATACCTGTACTTTCTACTTCTTACATTTTGAACTCAAATACCTGAACTTTCTACTTCTTACATTTTGAACTCAAATACCTGTACTTTCTACTTCTTACATGTTGAACACAAATACCTGTACTTTCTACTTCTTACATGTTGAACCCAAATACCTGTACTTTCTACTTCTTACATGTTGAACACAAATACCTGTACTTTCTACTTCTTACATGTTGAACTCAAATACCTGTACTTTCTACTTCTTACATGTTGAACCCAAATACCTGTACTTTCTACTTCTTACATGTTGAACACAAATACCTGTACTTTCTACTTCTTACATGTTGAACTCAAATACCTGTACTTTCTTTCTACTTCTTACATGTTGAACTCAAATACCTGTACTTTCTACTTCTTACATGTTGAACTCAAATACCTGTACTTTCTACTTCTCTCATTTCCCAAACAGCTGGTTCCTTTAGTCTGAATGTGTGTTTGATGCGTGATCATTATTCTTTAGAGTCATTGCGTGCCTAATTGATTTGAACACGATCCGTGTATCCATCATTTCCTGGTCTTCTCTAAAGAAGAGGGACCAATGGAAACGTTGTCATGTTGCCGTTGTTCAGCATGGAAACATTCATTAGCTAACAATGACATTATTGTTCTATTAATATAAAGGGAGGTCAGGTACTCTTTAAAGCAGCTGCTAGCTATGGGTACTTTTTACTGAAGTACACTTCAAAGCCTTTACTTTGACTTGAGTAAAGAAGTTTAGTCAGCACTTCTACTTTCACCAGAGTATTTTTAAACACGAGTATCTGTACTTCTACTTGAGTAAAGGGTGTGTGTACTTTTGCCTCAGTGTTCAGTCACAGCATCGGGAGGAAAGTCCAGATAATGCCTCAGAAATCTGTCATCACGCCCTGAACACATGAACGTGGGAGCATTCTCTCCTCCTGATTATGATGTTTTTATAATGCCCACAGAAAATATTTCCACAGGCGCGTTGACGGGCTCCTGCAGCTAATCGGGCCCCGCCGGGCGCTTCCGGACATTTGAGAGGTGAAACAATAGAGAGTCTGAGCAGGAAAGGTTAAACAGATGAGGCTCTGCTCATGGCTCACCATTGTTCCTGCGATGATGTGTTTCTGCATGTGTGTTGGTGTGGGGGACACTCAGGCACACGGAGAATGAATAAAAGGTCTTGACATAAAGAAGCACTTAAAGAGGTTCAGCAGCAGTAAGTATTGTACTTATACCTGTGAGTAAGAAGTTGTTGTTTGTGTGGAAGGTGGCATAAGCACTGCATGGTAAACAACACTGGGCATGAGCATGTGGTTAAAGGCACACACTCACACTGAAAAACAACAACAACATTGCTTGGGACAAACACTTGGCCAATCGCTGACCACACGACTCAGAGTGACACCACATGCTGAGAAGCGGAAGATTGAGTTGATATGGAAAGACTCTGCTCATAGCTTGATGCTAATAAAGCTTGATATGCTGTGTCAGTAGTGGTAGCTTTAAGTAGTTCAAACTAGTGGTTTCAAGCTATTTTCTGCTGTCCAGTTTTAGTTTAAAACACTAAAGGCAGACTCCAGAACAGCAGAGTGTAACACACACACACACACACACACAAAAGAGACACTAAAACAACCCACAATGATCACAAATAGATGTTGAATGACCACAAACACCCACAATGACCACAATGAGGGAGAAACAATGGCATACCATTATGATAAATCAAAGGGCACACAAGTGGAAACTGGGTTAAAGCTTGTGTCACATGGGTAAAAGAAAACTCTAAAAGTGAGTTATTACTAACGATCATAATGTTTCCATTGTTTCTCTAGGATGCTGTGATGTACAGCCTCAGACTTCTGCAGTGAATGACCTTCATGTGACAGGTAGCTGCATGTTTGGAGCACACCTTGGCCCTTTCTCATTTCACTAATGTCCCCTCCTCGACTCCTCGACTCCTCGGTCCTCCGGTAGTGACCCGGAAATGGTTTTCGGCGCACCATGTTGAAGGACATCTAATTTCTCTAAATGCACATGGATATATCCAGTCTCTGATTGTCTTACGTTATTATGAGAGTGCTCTCATACTTGTTGGAATCTGAAATTGTATATATTTATATAAATATATGTGTATATATGTCCGCATATGTAGCCTGTTATTGTCTCATTATACCGCACTGTGAATGAATCAAAGTAAATATATAAGTCGTCATGAACACATCTGTCCATCAGACAGAGGCTGCTGTGCCTTTTGTCATCATTAATGGACGTCTCTTTAAAATGACCGCTCAGAGGAGTTGTCATTTCTCTAACCGCTTGCCGCCTCTCTCCTCGGCTCCCCTCCTCTCCTCGGCTCCCCTCCTGTGGGCGGGACTAAGTCTCGAGGATAGGAGTTGAGGAGGGGAATTAGGGAAATGAGAAAGGGCCATTGTAAATCAAGTGTTTACCTTTAGTCTGTGTTGGAAGGCGGTAAATTAGTACCACTAATCTGAGGTGATGCTGCCCCCCTGTGGTCAGAGACAGAACTGCAATTACCAGAGGTGGAAAGTAACAAAGTACAGTTACTCAAGCACTGTACTTTAGTTAAAAAATATTAGGTACATGTACTTTACTTGAGTATTTTCACATCATGCTACATTTTCTCTATTACATTTATTTCACATATATTGATATTAGACACAATATAAATACGAAATATAAATCGTAGTACAATACGCATGTTTTCCTTTTATTTTATTATAAATATTTGGATTCCAATGTTATATTTTATTGGACTTTTTCATTAACTTCTTGTGTTTAAATAAACCTCTTGATTTCTCTTGAATTGCATATTCTCATTTTAACTTATATTTATATACACCTTTATTATTTTATTTGACATTTTACTGTAAATTATGTTTATTTAAATATATTGTTTTATTTTATATTATATTGCATTTTATTTAATCTTTTACTTAATATATATTTTGCACATTTTTACTTTATTATTTACTGTTTATATTAATATTTTATTCATCTTTTTATTACACATTTTAATTCCTTTTTATTCCACATTCACTTTAACTTGTTATGGTTATAGGTTTTTACTATTTTTATTTTAACTTAACCCAAAGTCCCCCGGTGTAAATAAATGATTCTAATTGTGATGATCCTAATCCATAAACATAAGAAAATATACAATTAACCAATTTAATTGAAACACAAAAACAACTAAATATGTGAAAATGAATTGATAGATAGAAATGTGTTCTATGCTTTTAACCCATCCTAACACCAGGACGCCCCGGGCCGTTCATACTGGTAGCCCACGGCTCCTAACTCTAGGATGGGTCAAATGCAGAGAAGCCATTTTGTTACATAATAAGTAGGCCTACTGTGTAATGACAATTTAAAAAAAGAGTCTAGTACTAGGAGCAGTGGGCAGCTATTGTACAGCGTCCGGGGAGCAATGGGAGTGAGTGGGGAAGGGGGTTGTCCGGTGCATTGCTCAAGGGCACCACGGCAGGGCCCAGGAGGTGAACTGGGACCTCTCGCAGCAGTCCACACTCCATATGTAGGTCTGGTCGGGGACTTGAACCGGCGACCTATGAGTTCCCTTAGAATAATTATTTGCCGGTTAAAATGTCCGTTAAAGTTTAAATCTTCCGGACAAAATTAGAAAAGTGCCGGTCAAAGGTCTTCTTTGTTATTTATTGAGCTTTAAAACAAATTGATATGATTCGATATTAAACAAACTAATTATAGTAGATTAACTATTCAAAAGTATACTGTAATTTACAACAACATGGGAATAATAAACGGAGCGCTCTCCCTCTCCTGACAGCCCGTCAGTATGCAGCTCGCGGATCAGTAATGAGTGACCCGACAGTAAAACTAAACATATCTATAACTAGTTTATGTAGTTTGAGAGGTAATTAAAATAGCTATGTGTGATATTCTAACCTGAAGTGTGTGTTTTGTCCGCTCACCGCTGCAGGTGATCATGCAAAGCTGCGTGTCGACTCGTCAGCAGCAGCTGATCTCTCTCTCCCGTCAGATTAGACTTTACTCGCGTTTATGTCCATATCCATCAGATCCAGCCAGTTCTAGTTAATGATATGACTACCTGCTTATCATAAGACACCTAAACAATAAGCGTCGCTATGCAACCGGTGAGGCCGCAAAGTATAGCGCAGGTTTATGCATTTGTTTACATGCCCACCGGAACCCCGAGGCATTACCAACAGATCAACGCACAATCAACCCATCCAGGACATCTCTTTCTCCACATTAAGTGTTAGACATTAGAATTGACTATTCTTGTCTGTCTCATAAGTGGCGCAACTCATGCGGTATTGCCCTAAAGGGAAATTATTTTGACCAGAGAGATTTAGATTTGCCGGTCTTCAGCATATTTTACCGATCATAGTCCGGTAATTACCGGCTAACGGGAACTCTGGACCCTACGGCTCACAGTCCTACCGACTGAGCCACTGCCGGATTGGAGTTTCTCTTTTACTGTAAAATTACAAACATACATTATCACCATCATGGAGTCAAACCTTTGTGAATAAATTAGACCAGGTCATTGCTAAACATCATCAACACCTTTTAAACTCCTGTGAAATAAAGACTCAAAACAACACATCAAACTTTTCTTTTTAAAACGAGTGTTTTATTGTTTTTATATTTGTATAAAAAAAACATGAGAAAGTTCCTCACAGCTTTTAGATGACGTTTTCTCCAAAGTCACACAGCCGCTCACACACAGCCGCTCACACACACACACACACACACACACACACACACACACACACACACACACACACACACACACACACACACACACACACACACACACACATCACAGAGTGAGCCGAATAATCTCATAAACAGAAAGTCTATTTGTGGAAAAAGCCAAGGACAGAAGCTTTAACAACAGGCAGCTTTTAACCATCAACCACTTTGAAAGATGGTACGATGTCAAAGCAAGTCAATCACACATAACAAATGTAAAGCCTCACGTCTATGTACGTTCGAAACCACTGCTTTGGTGCCACTTTTAAAGCAGGTTTAGTGATGACGTTATGTTTGGAGGCCGACCCGGAAGTTAGTTTAGCAAAGGCTCCCTCGAAGAAGGCCAATGGGATTTCTCCATGTGAATTTGGATTATTGCAGAAAATAATCTCTGTGGCAAACGTTTATGATACTTACACGTTTTGTTCTGATGGATAATCTCTCTTTTTGATTTCTGAGGCTAACGTTAGGTTGGGCTATAAAGGAACTACAGCACGGTCACATGACTTCACGTCACCACCGCTAAGCTAAAGGCGGCTAATGTTGGGCGATAAAGGAACTACAGCACGGTCACATGACTTCACGTCACCACCGCTAAGCTAAAGGTGGCTAATGTTGGGCTATATAGGAACTACAGCACGGTCACATGACTTCACGTAACCACCGCTAAGCTAAAGGTGGCTAATGTTGGGCGTGATGACGTTTAGTCGTCTCATTTAGACCCTTGTTTGCAAGCGATGTTTTTCAATTCACCAGTGGGGTATTTACTTACTGACATATTTTATGTCGTTGAACAAAAATCTGTTAACCAGAGATCTTATTTAGGGCTAACAACTAAAAACACACCGCCAGAAGAAATGAGCTAACGCTAACCGGTAAGCTAATGGCATTATCGTGTCGGTGTGAAGACGTTTTATTTAGACACTTGTTAGCAACCAACGTTTGTAAGACACATATAGAGGATTTGGGGTACTTACTGACATATTTAATTGTTTTATCTCATACGTTAAATTATCTTTAGCTCGTGTTAACCACAGATCCTATTTAAGGAATCTAAACCACAAAGATCAGAAAAACGTTGACCTTGAGACGAGGGAACCTCAACATTTCCGGGTTTCAGGATTCAATCCCGCACCACTCTTATTAAGACAATTAAATCAAATAAAAAAGGCAGACTTCTTCTTCCTGTGTTCGGCTGTCATCTTTTAGGCAACAAAACCAAAAGGTGTGTGAGAGCTCGTCGGCACATTTAGAAATGTAAAAATAGGAAATGTTTTACGGTTACATACTCGTTAGTGATTTGCAGTGCAGCAGGTATTGCGTTTCTCTTCTCTAACATCATTCGGCGAGAAATACCTCCACGTCTCTCATGGGACGACAAACAGTGAATTGTAAATGTGTAACGTCAGCACCTTTCCTCACTAATATATCCCCCTATTCATAACACAGAACATACACATGACACGCACACAGTCTCACGGTATTATAGTCAAGACATTAATCTATTGATTCGTGTTCACCAACAAAATTTCATTTTTTTCATGTCACACAGAAAGATTTTAGAAGCCAAGTATTTCTATTGGTAGTGTGTTTTCGTGCCTGCAGCAAATAATAACAATTTAGAAGGAACAAAAATACAGATTTCAGGATTCTGAGGCTCTGAGACATTTATTTTCCTCGTAGACGGCAACAAAACTCAGACATTATACAATTTAAAATAAAAGGGATAGGGTAAGATAGTGAGTAAGAACATGTTTTTATGAACCACACAGCTTCTGGTCTTCCAAGACCCGACCGGACAAAAAGACGTGACGCAGGCACGAAACATACCAATAGAAATACATTGCTTTTAAAAACATGCGGAAATCGTGTTGGTGAACACAAATCAATAGATTAGATTAATTTCGTGATTATAACACGAAATGCCGTGAGACTGGGTTGTACATGCACACACACAACTTTCTCTCTTAAACACACACACACTGTACAGAGTAAACATAACATATACAAATTCAGGTTGTTATAAATCTGTTTCATAAATTAGTAACTCTTTAAATGCTCTTCTCTTCAAATGCATGTTATCATCACATTAAAGAAACGATGGAAGTGAGTCTGATCCATCCGATTGTGAAATGAAAACGCCATTGGATTTATAGCATCGAATAATTATGCATTGAAATCGGAATTTTTGGGTCAAATTTTCAACAAGTTCATGGTTCAAAAAATTCTGTATAAATGTTTCACGCTCAAATTTGATTGGCCAAATTCAGTTGCATAAATATCAGGTATAAAATTCAGATTTAACATCCAGGAACCCAAGGAAAAGCAATCGATTCTAGATGTAATCTGAATTGTATACCTTGTATTTTTGCGACTGAATTGGGCCAATCAAATTTGAGTAACTTGAATATAGATTTTTTAATGAGTTAATTCAGATGACTCAATTCAATTCCCAACTATTCAGTGTTGGCTTTTTTAAATCTCAGAGTCAGACGGACGAGATGTACTTCCATAAGAAACGTCCTTTCACTCCAAATCCCAACATTATCTAATGCACGAAAGACACGTTACTCAAAAGGAATAAGAAGTAATATCATAGGCGTTTTAACTACGCTAAGTAAACTAGCTCTCTTCTTTCTGTTAATAAATCCTCCGTGTTAGCAGGAGCAGCAGCTAAGGCCCGTCTGCTGCTTCCACCTTCAACACACACACACACACACACACACACACACATGCGCACGCACACACACACACACACAGGAAATAAAAAGAAGCAGAACCTCGGCTCGGTCTTGCAAAATGCATACAGTACACGAATAAAACAAGTATTTCCAGGATTATTAGGTCTTTTTTCTCAGCGGAGGACGCCTTCATTTGGCTTGACTACAGCACGAGGTTAGCCGTAACGGAAAAAGTGTTTGGAAGTGAAATCTCATCCATCTGATTTTGAACTTAGAAAGCCATTGAATTTATAGCACTGAATAATTATTGATATTGATTGAGGCCTATTTTCAATGCTTACAAATTCAGAATCTATTTTAGTTACTCAAATTTGATTGGCTCAATTCGTTTATAAAAATACGATGTATAAAATTCAGATTAGATTTAGAATCGATTGCTTTTCCTTGGGTTCCTTGATGTTAAAGGGGACCTATCATGCAAAATTCACTTTTTGATGTCTTCTCTACATCACCAAGTGTCCCCGGTGTGTCGGGGAACTCACGCAGCGTCAGAAAATAAACCCCTCTCTCTTTTCCTCCGTACCCAAATCTCTAAAAACGGGGAACAACGGAGCTGATCCAGATTTGCGTCCGATATGACGTAATATCTGAAATGTGGACCCACGGCCCAATCAGAAACGTTGCTGTCAGAAACAATGCCCGACTGTTTTGGACGTAATATGGTCGGTGTTTATAGTAGCATCGCTAACACTCAGAGCTAACCTGTACTGGAGAGCATGTGTGTGAAGAAGCAGGAAGTAAAAAGGAACTCACCTTGTGGTATAACCGGCAAGAGAGAAAGCCTTTGAGCTCCAGACTGTTTCAGATCCTTGATAATCCATGAAATGGCGTTTCATCACGGCAGCATTTAGTTTAGACGGTAGCTGCCGGGTCCCGCATGAGCTCAGCCCCCCATATCTGAGACCTATGCTATTGCCTAAAAATAGCATGATAGGTGACCTTTAAATCTGAATTGTATACATGATATTTTTGCAACTGAATTTGGTCATTTCAAATTTGAGCAACTTCAATGTTTATATAGATTTGTTTTCAGACCTGTTAAAGTTTGATCAATTAAATCCAGATCCATCATTTCAATGCATAATAATTCGATGCTATAAATTCAAAATCAGATGGCACAGATTTACTTCCATATAAGTGAGCCATCCGCTTCGTAACGCACGATAAAAGTGTTGATAATATAACTTTACACACCACCAAACTAAAGGCTAACACCAGCGTTCACAGAGTGTGTTTTCTACGCTGGAAATCAACACGACGAGTTTTTCATCCACTCAAACACACACACACACACACACACACACACACACACACGTTTCTCCATTAAGGCCGCATTTACACCCCCCAACAGAATTACACACCTTTTAAATGCATCCACTTTACTCCTGGGGAGCGATCTGTATGTGCTCTTAGCACCCCCCTCGACATACACACACACACACACACACACACACACACACATGTTTGTGGTCCGACCCTGAAGGCAGCCAATGGGATTTCTCCGTGTGATTTTGGATTATTGCAGGAAATAATCTCTGTGGCAACTACAGCATGGTCACATGACTTCACGTCACCACCATACTTGCCAACCCTCCCGATTTTCGCAGGAGACTCTGATAAAATCAGATTTACTCACGACAGTTTCCACTCAGACTTTAATACAGCTACACCATTGTTTGGTTTCCATGGTAGCGCGTCTCTTTAGTAGCGCGCACAACTGAAAGTCTGAGAGGGTGAGGAAGATAGTCACAGAAAACAGAACAAGAATCGACAACTCTACCCTCTGCTCACTCCTTTCCACTAGCACCCCCCGCACCCCCCGCACCCCCCGCACCCCCCCCCCGCGGTGGTTTTGAAATGCTCCCGATTTCTGAGGTCTCAAGGTTGGCAAGTATGGTCCCCACCGCTAAGCTAAAGGCGGCTAGTCGTCTCATTTAGACCCTTGTTAGCAGCCGCTGTTTTTGAACCAGTGGGATATTTACTGAAGTGATTTACGTCGTAGAACAGAAATCTCTCCAGCTTGTGTTAACCACAGATCTTATTTAAGGTCATTTAAACAACCAAAAACACACCGTTGAAAACCATTGACCTTCAGACCAGGGAACAGGAAGTGCTGACTCATGTCCGGGGTTAGAACTCACTCCTGCGCCTCTCTATTGCCTCCTGTAATAACTCGATGATAATAAACGTGTAAATATTTCTTTTTTTCATCGCTTTTGTGCAAAACATCTGCGGAGGAGGTGCAGCTAAACTTCAGGCGGGAGAGGGTTTACTCCCCCCTCCATGCACTGCGCCCCCTCAGGGAGGTGCTGCATCTTCCCAACACTCATCCTGCAGCTCCTCTCTTTCTCCCCCCCCTCCTCCCCCCCGGGCTCAAAGGCCCCCGCCTCGATGGGGCTGAGCTGGTAGTAGAGCAGGGAGGAGGAGGGGGAGTCTTTGAGGAGCTGCGAGGGGCTTTCCTCCTGGTTGTCAGTGATACAGAGCACAGTGGTCCCTGTGGGGAAGGGCCCCTGGAGGAGGACCTCGCCCGTGAGGCCCTCTTCGCCCGTGAGGCCCACCTCGCCAGTGAGGCCCTCCTCCAGCTCCTCCCCCTCCCTCTCCCTCCTCTCCTGCTCTTCTGCGCTCTGCAGGTGAAGAACCGCCGTCTCGTTTTCCCGCTCCAGGAGATCCCGTTCCTCCAGGAGATCCCGTTCCTCCAGGAGATCCCGTTCCTCCGTCGGCTCCTCGTTCTCCTCCCGCTCCGAGGGGGAGAGAGTGAGGGAGGAAGAGGGGGAGGACTCGTTGTACTGCAGCCTCCTCTTCTCCAGGTCCAGCTTCATGACGGTGTGCAGGTAGTGGGTCCGGACCCTCAGAGGGTTGAACTCGATGCGTCCCGCG
>CADEHL010001387.1:0-75000 GCA_902827135.1 Harpagifer antarcticus
ATGCATGCAAGTCAATGTAATGTCCCCTGAAGTGATGTATACATAGTATGTGTGTGTGTGTGTGTGTGTGTGTGTGTGTGTGTGTGTGTGTGTGTGTGGTGTGTGTGTGTGTGTGTGTGTGTGTGTGTGTGTGTGTGTGTGTGTGTGTGTGTGTGTGTGTGTGTGTGTGTGTGTGCGTGGCTTTGACCTCTGACTGTGCAGCTGGTTCTGGGTGTCTGAGAGTTTGAATGCACCGGGGACTTATCACAAAGAAGAAGTTCTAGAGGAATGACCGCAGATATCTTGAGGATTCAAACGGTGAAAAGCAGTGGTTAAGCTGAAAGTGCAGCACTTCCTGTCGGCTTGGTTTGAGGTAGATGTGATGTCCCTGAGTCCCTGAGTCCCTGAGTCCTTGAGAGGACACTGATCAGCACGCTCAAAGTCAACGAGGTCCTGCAGAGAATTCAACACCTCAGAAAAGCCTCGGGTCATTAAAGCAGGAGAAGGATACGAGCTGAGTGTGCTGCAGAAGCTGCTCCTCAAGTCCCGGAGACGTCGTGTGATTCGTTCTCTCGATGAAAGCCCGTAATGAGCCCGGTGTAGCCGACTGACGGGACCTCCTGGAGCGGGGTTACCTCTCAGGGGTTCTGGAGCGGGTTACCTCTCAGGGGTTCTGGAGCGGGTTACCTCTCAGGGGTTCTGGAGCGGGTTACCTCTCAGGGGTCCTCCCAGAGGGTCCTGAGGGACTTTCATTTGATCTCTGGCCATTAGTGGAGACCTTGATGGACAGAGATCAAATAACCCCTGACCTCTCTCTCACACACACACACACTCTCTCACTCAGTGTAATTACTGCAAACACGTCCGCTCTGCGCTGTGAAACTCTTTCTCCGCCCGGTGCCGGCTCTCAGGCTCCTCCACGTTGCTCTGTAACGTGTCCTTCCTGTTAAAGAGGGACTGCTCTTACTTTGCACAGCGTCGCCAGCTTTCCCTTTCCCTGACAGAGAAATGAACTGTGAGTGAGTTATATCAGGTTTTCAGATGAAAGAATATATGATATATGTGATGACTTTATCCTAACAACGTGCCTAGCCATAGAGGGTTCCATCATAACTCTGATATGCATCCCTGTCTCTCAGGAGTAACACTCATCACACGTCTAGACTCAACACTAATGAGTCCTTTCCTTTGGACATCCTATAGAGCAGCTTCTCTTATCACAACACATCGCTCGGATCAGAGCGGTCGTATTAGTAGAGAGTGTTAATGAGCTCCTCTGCGCCGAGACCGCCTGATATAACGTCTGTTTTCTCACAGTTCACTCATCCGGGGAAGACTTAGTGAGCGGCACCGCCCCTCAAACATCACATGTCTTTAGTGCAGCACTCTTTTCACACCACAGGAGGGATGGCTCCTTCTCATTAATAACCAGGTTGTTTACTTATTTCTTAACGTATTACTTATGTGTGTTTTCTCTCTGAGCTGCTGCTAAGTACGTGTCTCTGTATCTATATGATATAAGACCTGATACCAGAAGCAGCAACTCTGCAGGGAGAGATAAGCTCCTGCTTTGAGAAAACATATCTTTATTCATTTTAACAAACCTCCGAAGACTTTGGAGCATTTCTGTTTCATTTGATACCAACATTTCCTGATCTGTGTAAACATATAGATCACAATACGTTTTCCAGCTGATTCAAGATCTAATTCATCTACATATCGTACCACGCTGTAGAGTTCAATGTTCTATTGGCCGGTCATCACAAGAGAACCACCTTGTTTATTATTCCTTTCTCTTGAGCATTTTAACAGCGTATCTCTGTCAATCGTCCTCCTTCCTAACTCCTCTTCCTCCTCTTCCTCCTCAGATCCCTCAGGTGAGTTACGCCTCCACGGCTCCGGAGCTCAGTGACGACCGGCGCTACGACTTCTTCTCTCGCGTGGTGCCTCCGGACAGCTTCCAGGCTCAGGCCATGGTGGACATCGTGAAGGCCATGGGCTGGAACTACGTCTCCACGCTGGCCTCGGAGGGCAGCTACGGGGAGAAGGGGGTGGACGCCTTCCTGCAGCTCTCCAGAGAGTCAGGTAGGACCCCCTGCAGAGACACGTCAGCAGGGTCTCGGGTACAGAGACGGCAAACGTACACATATCCTTTACTCAAGTAGAAGTACACACATCCTTCACTCAAGTAGAAGTACACACATCCTGTACTCAAGTAGAAGTACACACATCCTGTACTCAAGTAGAAGTACACACATCCTTTACTCAAGTAGAAGTACACACATCCTTCACTCAAGTAGAAGTACACACATCCTGTACTCAAGCAGAAGTACACACATCCTGTACTCAAGTAGAAGTACACACATCCTTTACTCAAGTAGAAGTACACACATCCTTCACTCAAGTAGAAGTACACACATCCTGTACTCAAGCAGAAGTACACACATCCTGTACTCAAGTAGAAGTACACACATCCTTCACTCAAGTAGAAGTACACACATCCTTTACTCAAGCAGAAGTACACACATCCTGTACTCGAGTAGAAGTACACACATCCTTTACTCAAGCAGAAGTACACACATCCTTTACTCAAGTAGAAGTACACACATCCTTTACTCAAGCAGAAGTACACACATCCTTTACTCAAGTAGAAGTACACACATCCTTTACTCAAGTAGAAGTACACACATCCTTTACTCAAGTAGAAGTACACACATCCTTTACTCAAGCAGAAGTACACACATCCTTTACTCAAGCAGAAGTACACACATCCTTTACTCAAGTAGAAGTACACACATCCTTCACTCAAGTAGAAGTACACACATCCTGTACTCAAGTAGAAGTACACACATCCTTTACTCAAGTAGAAGTACACACATCCTTTACTCAAGTAGAAGTACACACATCCTTTACTCAAGTAGAAGTTCACACATCCTTTACTCAAGTAGAAGTACACACATCCTGTACTCAAGTAGAAGTTCACACATCCTTTACTCAAGTAGAAGTACACACATCCTTTACTCAAGTAGAAGTACACACATCCTTTACTCAAGTAGAAGTACACACATCCTTTACTCAAGCAGAAGTACACACATCCTTCACTCAAGCAGAAGTACACACATCCTTTACTCAAGTAGAAGTACACACATCCTTCACTTAAGTAGAAGTACACACATCCTTCACTCAAGTAGAAGTACACACATCCTGTACTCAAGCAGAAGTACACACATCCTTCACTCAAGCAGAAGTACACACATCCTTTACTCAAGCAGAAGTACACACATCCTTCACTCAAGTAGAAGTACACACATCCTTTACTCAAGTAGAAGTACAGATACTCGTGTTTAAAAATACTCTGGTGAAAGTAGAAGTACAGATACTTGTGTTTAAAGATACTCTGGTGAAAGTAGAAGTACTGACTAAACTTCTTTCCTCAAGTGAAAGTAAAGAGGCTTTGAAGTGTCCTTCAGTAGAAAGTACCCATAGCTAGCAGCTGCTTTAAAGAGTACCTGACCTCCCTTTATATCAATAGAACAATAATGTCATTGTTAGCTAATGAATGTTTCCATGGTGACCAACGGCAACATGACAACGTTTCCATTGGTCCCTCTTCTTTAGAGAAGACCAGGAAGTGATGGATACACGGATCGTGTTCAAATCAATAGGCACGCAATGACTCTAAAGAATAATGATCACGCATCAAACACACATTCAGACTAAAGGAACCAGCTGTTTGGGAAATGAGAGAAAGTACAGGTTTTTGAGTTCAACATGTTAAGAAGTAGAAAGTAACAGGTATTTGAGTTCAACATGTAAGAAGTAGAAAGTACAGGTATTTGAGTTCAACATTAGAAGTAGAAAGTACAGGTATTTGAGTTCAACATGTAAGAAGTAGAAAGTACAGGTTATTTGAGTTCAACATGTAAAAGAAAGTACAAGGTATTTGGTTCAACATGTAGAAAGTAGAAAGTACAGTATTTGTTCAACATGTGAAGAAGTAGAAAGTACAGGTATTTGGTTCAACATGTGAAGAAGTAGAAGAGTACAGGTATTTGTTCAACATGTGAAAGTAGAAAGTACAGGTATTTGGTTCAACATGTAAGAAGTAGAAAGTACAGGTATTTGAGTTCAAATGTAAGAAGTAGAAAGTACAGGTATTTGTTCAACATGTAGAAGTAGAAAGTACAGTTTTGAGTTCAACATGTAAGAAGTAGAAAGTACAGGTATTGTGTTCAACATGTAAGAAGTAGAAAGTACAGGTATTTGGGTTCAACTTGTAAGAAGTGAAAGTACAGGTATTTGGGTTCAAAATGTAGAAGTAGAGAAGTACAGGTATTTGAGTTCAATGTAAGAAGTAGAAAGTACAGGTATTTGGGTTTCAACATGTTAAGAAGTAGAAGTACAGGTATTTGGGTTCAACATGTAAGAAGTAGAAAGTACAGGTATTTGAGTTCAACATGTAAGAAGTAGAAAGTACAGGTATTTGAGTTCAACATGTAAGAAGTAGAAAGTACAGGTATTTGAGTTCAACATGTAAGAAGTAGAAAGTACAGGTATTTGAGTTCAACATGTAAAGTAGAAAGTACAGGTATTTGAGTTCAACATGTAAGAAGTAGAAAGTACAGGTATTTGGTTCAACATGTAAGAAGTAGAAAGTACAGGTATTTGGTTCAACATGTAAGAAGTAGAAAGTACAGGTATTTGGTTCAACATGTAAGAAGTAGAAAGTACAGGTATTTGTTCAACATGTAAGAAGTAGAAAGTACAGGTATTTGGTTCAACATGTAAGAAGTAGAAAGTACAGGTATTTGTTCAACATGTAAGAAGTAGAAAGTACAGGTATTTGGTTCAACATGTAAGAAGTAGAAAGTACAGGTATTTGGTTCAACATGTAAGAAGTAAAAGTACAGGTATTTGGTTCAACATGTAAGAAGTAGAAAGTACAGGTATTTGGTTCAACATGTAAGAAGTAGAAAGTACAGGTATTTGAGTTCAAATGTAAGAAGTAGAAAGTACAGGTATTTGGTTCAAATGTAAGAAGTAGAAAGTACAGGTATTTGAGTTCAACATGTAAGAAGTAGAAAGTACAGGTATTGAGTTCAACATGGTAAGAAGTAGAAAGTACAGGTATTTGGGTTTTCAACATGTGAAGAAGTAGAGTAGAAAGTTACAGGTATTGAGTTTCAACATGTAAAAGGAAGTAGAAAGTACAGGTATTTGAGTTCAACATGTGAGGACGTAGAAGTACAGGTATTTGAGTTCACAGTAAATTAAGTACAGTATAGTCACATGTAAAGACGTAAAGTACAGGGTTATTTGAGTTTCAACATGTGAAGAAGTAGAAAGTACAGGTATTTGGGTTCAACATGTAAGAAGTAGAAAGTACAGGTTATTTGAGTTCAACATGTAAGAAGTAGAAGTTAAGGGTAATTTGAGTTCAACATGTAATAAGTAGAAAGTACAGGTATGTGAGTTCAACCATGTAAGAAGTAGAAAGTACAGGTATTTGAGGTTCCAACATGTAAGAAGTAGAAAGTACAGGTATTTGAGTTCAACATGTGAAGAAGTAGAAAGTATAGGTATTTGTTTCAACATGTAAGAAGTAGAAAGTACAGGTATTTGGGTCAACATGTAAGAAGTAGAAAGTACAGGTATTTGTGTTCAACATGTGAAAGTAGAAAGTACAGGTATTTGGTTCAACATGTAAGAAGTAGAAAGTACAGGTATTTGGGTTCAACATGTGAAGTAGAAAAGTACAGGTATTTGGGTTCAACATGTAAGAAGTAGAAAGTACAGGTATTTGTTCAACATGTAAGAAGTAGAAAGTACAGGTATTTGAGTTCAACATGTAAGAAGTAGAAAGTACAGGTATTTGTGTTCAACTTGTAGTTTCTGGGACCCAAAGTCTTGGGAAGCTTGGGTTAGGGTTGGACTAGATAAACAAGGTGTATACTGAGCATCGTTGGTGACTTCACTCAGGCTCAGTTGAGGCACTTTCTCCATTTTAAAGTCATTTTCCACGGAGTAGAAATGGGCTCTGTAGCTTGAAAAGTTTGCGTCGGTCTGACACTCTAAAGCACAGTGGCGAACCGTGTCTATCATAACTGGACCTTCTGTAGACAAACACTCCTCGCCGCCGCCGTCGCCCCCCTCCGCGGCATTACAATGTCCGTCTTTTCACTGAATTGTCGTCTTGAAAGGGAACTCACAACAAGTCCGCAACAACTTCACCTGCTGCACTCGTCATTTCAACGTTAAAAACAATAAACGGCATGAATTGCTTCGTCGCATTCTAGATCCTCTGCCTCTCTCCAGTTAACTAGCGGGCCTTCTAGAGCAGTGGTTCTCAACTGGTGGGTCGCGACCCAAAAGTGGGTCGCGGAACCGTTTGGAGTGGGTCGCGGATGTGTGAGTGAAGAAAAAGAAAATAAAAAAAAAAAAATAGAATTGAATTTTTTTTTTTGGGGGAAAAAGTCAAACTTTTATTTTGAAGGCCCGATTTTCTAACGCTGTGCATGCAGTCGGCGTTGGACTGGAATCACCGGAGACCATAAACGGTTTTGAAAACTTCTGTCACGTAGTGATCATCTTCTCAATAAAATATCTTTGCTGATGTTTTTTCGAGTTTTCTGGCCAATCAGAATCAAGAGTGCTGCCGGAAGTCCCCACGGAGAATAACTTTGCGGTAGAACTCATGAAATATGACCCCCGGTCTGATGATTGACAGGTCACAGAACAATGGGAGCTATCTCCCCTTACCCACAATTTAAAGTAAGTCACACAGACCCTCTCCTCTTCACTCTTCTCGCAGCAAGATGTCAGAACAAAATGAAAAACAAACAATGGCATAAAGTATTATTAATATGTCAGGTAGTAATACATCTATTTATGTTCTTCTCAGAGTGTACCAGAATGCATAGTTTATGTTAGTATTTCTAAAAATCTCCTGGGGAAAATCCCCCCAGACCCCCTGCTGGGGTTGGGCTTTCAGCATGCGTGCCTTTTTATATAGTTCAGCTTTGATTCCATCATCTCATTAAACCTTTTTTAAAAGCATACTTTAGGGATATAAGGGATATTTGCACTGTACTTCACTTGTATTAATATTGTATGATGAAAAGCGTATATATTACAGCACGTTTTTTTGTTGAATAGATTTGAGTGCTTCAAAATGTTGGGTCGCGATTTACTGACCAAGTAAAAAGTGGGTCCCGAGGCCTGACCAGTTGAGAACCACTGTTCTAGAGCACCTGGAACCGAGGGGAACTCTGAAAGAACACGCCCATTGGCTACAAATCAATATATGATTGGTTGATCAAACTGTCAGTCCAAACGTACGCTCTCATTCAGTGCAACGGCCAGGGCATTCGATCAAGGATGTAGAATACCTTGGTGAAGGACATTCGACCCAGAGACCCAGAACACGATCTGATTGGTTGCTTTCTAACACAAACCCACTGAAATGCGTAGAGCATGGTCCGAGAGGAGAAACACATCAACGTGACGCTGTGATATTACAGATCAACAACACGGATACCATTCTCATTTATTCATTTTATTTATATAATTAAATCGATGTGTTGTTTGTTGTATCTGAGTGTTCCAGGGTGTTCTCTGAAGACCTTGAAGACCCTGACGGTTCGCCTCTGCTAAAGCATGCCTATAGGGGCCATGTGTCTCCTCATGTAAAATGTAATATATGCACACATCTTCAGATGTAACAGATCAAGTGTAAGTTGTTAGGAGAGGATTAAGAAGGGTACACAGTGTTGGTGCTTTGAAGAAGTTTCTGGAAGCTTGAGTTAGGGTTGGACTGGATAAACAAGGGGTATACTCGGCATGTGTTGATTCCATATCAACAGGGACTTTACTGAGGTTCAGAATATACCTTCAGTGGAGACTCCATGGTTCTCCATTTAAAGAGTGCAAATGGTTCTGTAGCTTGAAAAGGTTGCGTCAGTCTGACTCTCTAAAGCATGCCTATAGGCTCTAGGGCTGTACCCGAATATTCGACTATTCCAATTTTCGTTTGTTGGCCAACTATTCGGGTTTCGATTTCATTATTCGGATATTCGTTTTTTTTCCTAAATGTAAGCTATCAATGATCAATAAAGGCGAGTTGCCATATTCTTATACTATATTTATACTTTTGAATTGCACTGTTAAAATGCGGAAATATATACAATCTCAGCCTGTGCTCCTGACATCGCGTTCACTCACAGTTACGAACGCAAACGGCACGCTTCACCTCGCTCCACCTCGCTCCACACACCTGAACACAACATGCCGAAGACTCCAGCTGTGGGACCATTTTAAATTGGACGACGGTAAGAAGAAGGCAGTGTGCCAAATATGCAACAAGAAACTGGCCGGTGGCAACAACTCTGAAAAGTCACCGGATGCTGTATGTAGTAGCCTAGCTTAGCTTAGCTGTGGTCAAGTTGCCATGGTGAAGCTGCTTTATCCGCCGGTTAAACAGTAACGTTACACATGGTAACATCGTGCTCCTACTTTGCTTGGAAAATAGTTGCAAGCAACCGAATAGTTTTTTTATATTAGTTTTTCAATTGTATCCGAATAGTGAAAATAATAGGAGCGATGTGGGAACATCTGGGGCTAAGGCGAAATGGCATACAGTTCGTTCATTTATTTTTCGTTCTTCATTTATGTAAATACTGTTCACTGTATCGGACCAGGTGTTACCCGTGAGGCCGACTGCTACGGCTGTTATTAAAAGTATTGTTGTTATAACAGAAATATGCGTTTTGTATCTTCAGGTTGTAAAACGTTATAGACGGAATTTGGAACCAGATTTGTTTCGGGCGCTGCGCTGCGGCTGGGTTAAACGCAGAGGACACATTCAGTTTTAATGTATGCGAGTACTGAGACAATAAATAAATATAAATCGTAATAGTATGCTCTTTCTGCGCTTCTGCTTCGCAGCGTGTCGTCAGGAGTCTCGGAGCGGGGTATGAAAAACATTTTAAAAAATATATTTATTAAAAAAATCTGTCCGCACCGAATATTCGAATATTCGCTGCTGATTTCTACCGAATATCCGGAGCCCGAAAAATGGTATTCGGGACAGCCCTAATAGGCTCCATGTGCTTCCTCATGTGCACACATCTGAGGATGCTTGGATCAGATGGGAGTCGTTTGAAGAGTCCTAATGAGGTACACAGTGGTGTTGATTGCTCCCTGAATAATCTCAGTGACATTTGCAGCGATCTGACTCTCGGCTAAGAAGTGTCCTGACATTTATGTGCGGGAGTTTTAAGAGGATTATTAAAGGACAGAGCACAGAGGACGCCAGCAATCTTCTAACTGTGCTAACTCCAAACAGCTGGCCAATATCTGCACACGGAGAAGACCCTGAGCATTGATCTGTGCGGCTTTTTGAAGCATGATTTGATCAAATAAACGGCCCAGCGGAGCCTCTCGGTGTCACCCCGGGAACTCTGCACGCTCTTTATCCTCCAGCAGCTTCCTGTCTGAGGCCTCTTCCTCCTGGCTGTGTTCCTGTTTACAGACATCTACTCAAGACAACTCAGAGTGGATGCAGAGAGACTAGAAGAGCTTGCAGAACGAATGATACCAACGTCCGATACATCAGGCTTTACACGGTGGTTTAATTACTGATCTGTCCAAACCTCAGATCAGGGGTATCAAACTCAATTTCATCACGGCCACATCAGCATTAAGGTTGCACTCAAAGGGCACATGTATAAATATACATATATAAATATTTAATATATATAAAATAATGTATTATATTACATTACTGCCTCTGCATTGGATTATTATCAGATAGCAACTTAATAATTAACTACGACTGAAAGCAGAAGTCTAGGGCAAAGAATTGCAAGTCTCTTCAGTGAGCATGTCACAAAACGAGATGCATTGTGGGACATGTAGTTTATGGGCAACATGCTTCTGTAAATCGACATGTAACCGTATGATTGACATCTTATATTCTTTGCAAGCTATTGTGGAGCCGCATAAAAACGGGCCTTGGGTTTGACAACCTGCCTCAGATCATCAGCTTGGTGCAGCAAATACATGCGATTAAAAGGTTTGAAAAAGGAGTTTAAGGATCCTCAGAAGACCGAAGGCCAAAGGATCCTCAGAAGAACGAAGGCCAAAGGATCCTCAGAAGACCGAAGGCCAAAGGAATCTCAGAGTCCGTCTAAATGGAGATACTTGCTCTAAGCATCCATCCATCCTTTACGTTTCAATTGTTCAGGAAAAGTCCTAAGGTCTGAGTCCTCCTGGCTCTGTCCTTGTCTCACATGATGACTCAGAGTGGATGCAGAGAGACTAGAAGAGTTTGCAGAAGGAATGATATCAGTTTAGTGACCAACGTCCGATACATCAGGCTTTACACGGGGGTTTAATTGCTATTGGATACATGTCCAAACCTCAGATGGTCAGCTCACTTGTTGCAGCAAATTAAATGTGATTTAAAAGCAGAGTTTAAGGATCCTCAGAAGACAAAGGGTGATAAGTTAAAGGCGAGAGGACCAATCACAGAGCGCGTCTAAATGGAGATAAAGGGTTCCTTTCTTTAAGCATCCTTCTTCTACCACTTATCTAGAGTCGGGTTTAAATGCTGACGATTAGATCAGCCGCCCAACACCGTCTGCGTGAAACAGAGCTCACACTCTCGTTCTCTGGAGGACACGGGGCCATATGTGGTGTTAGGCTTACATTTCAACATTCAATTCTTCATCCTCATGGCACAGCAGCGTGTGTGTGGATGTGCCTCCTCCAACAGAGCAGCATGAATATACACAGGACAGAGAGCAGATCAAATAGAAACAGTGAGAGAAGAGTCTCTACACAAGTAAAGGGAATATTATAATCAATTAGCCCGATGCTAGCAGATGGTATGGATGCTCTTACAAAGGTTCTGGTGGTTAATAGCCGTATGGCCTGAGGGTGAGATCTACGTACGTGAGCCTCCATCGAGTGCAACGCTTCAGTAGCTTCACAAATCCTCAGCTCGACTTTCATTCAATCCTAATTATTAACATCATTGTGTATTTTTGTTAAACCCCTTAGAGATGAATTCCCCGCAGCCGTCTGGACTTTCTCCTCGATTTATAGCCTGAGGGAGATTCATGAATATACACCCCTGATTCTGTGTTTGGTGCAAACAGGAAGGATGAATACATCTCTGTGTTATTCTCTCATTGCACAAGTAGGAGGGCTAGGAGGAGTATGATTGGACAGTAAAGGGTATACCAGGGTTGCCAACTTTGGGTACCTGGCTGGAGTGAGATTTTGATATCATAGGTTTAATTACACATTATGCGCACAAAATGACTGCTATCGTGTCAGCAGCGGGACCTTAGCATATATATAGGATATATATACAATATATACAAGTACACAATATTGGACACAGACTATAAAGGGCACACAGTTTCATTCACTAATGAAAGTCAAACACATGTTTGTTTCCACTGTTTTATTGTGTGCCTGTCGCGATAAGCAATTAATTGACTTATCGTACGATAAATAAAAATGAACTCGATAAATTGTCATTTACATGAGGATGTGACTAGCAGTTTGAAAGGATGTACTTGAATTATTATTATATATTATCATGATGTCAGTCTAAAATGGTCATACAACGGTGCCGACAATGTTATCGTTTATCGTAATAATTTCCGGGAAAATGTATCCAACAAAATTAATGATTGTGAGAGGCCTATACATGAAACACACACACAAACAAATCTACAGACTTACTCCAAACTGCCAAATATATTAATTAACACACTCTCACTCTCATATACTCTTTGACTCTATTTTGGCTGAGTAGAACAATAAGCAGCAGACTTTTACTTTTTTATCATTTCTACTGGATCTTAGATCTGCGCATGCGCAATACGGGTCGGCAGTTGCGGCTCCAGAGTATTTGTGTTGGGTAATCTCTGGTAGGGCTAACCCATACAGTGGTGGGGCTCAAGTCAGTATTTGCATTGTAATTACATACACGCTATATCGCCCCCTCGACAGTGAAACGCCACGCGTGAGGTTTAGATTATTTCCCTGTCTCAATCCAAATTGAACTGTATGAAATAAAAAGGCACATTTGTCTTGTAGTAAATAAAAAGGGCGAGCTGGAGCCAATCCTGCAATTTCTCCACAGGTGAAAGAGTTGACCTGCTGAAAACCCAACCCCTGCAGGGGGTCCGGGGGGATTCTCCCCCAGGAGATTTTTTGAAATACTAACATAAAATACACATTCTGGTACTCTCATGAGAAGAAAAATAAATACATCTATTACTCCACGACATATTTAAAAAATGAATGCCATTTTAGTTTGTTGTTACTTTGTTCTGAAAGCTGAACCTGCTGCTCCTCACAGAGAGAAGAGGGAAGAGGCTGTGAATTGCTTTACATTGTGGATAAGGGTGGATAGCACCCATTGTTCTGTGTGTCAAAATGAAAGACAGCCCACATACCTATCAAGGGTCTTATTTCATTACGTGTTGATTTCTATAATAATAAGTAATGTTGTATCGATGTACTACCGCATAAGTATTCTCCGTGGGGACTTCCTGCAACAACACCACGCCGTTATCTTGATTCTGATTGGCCAGAAGACATGATCAAAGATGTTCTATTGAGAAGACGATCACTACGTGACAACAGTTTTCAAAACCGTTTCTAGTCTTCGGTATTCTTGTTTTGGCGTGAGAATAGTTTGGGCAGCGTGAGAGCGTGAGATTGAGAGTGAAAGCGTGTGTCACACGCCAGATGCGTGAGAGTTGGCAACCCTGGTATACAGAGCTGCAGGGCTAAGCTAAAGGAGGCTAATGTTGGGCTATAAAGGAACTACAGCACGGTCACATGACTTCACCACCGCTAAGCTAAAGGAGGCTAATGTTGGGCTATAAAGGAACTACAGCACGGTCACATGACTTCACGTCACCACCGCTAAGCTAAAGGAGGCTAATGTTGGGCTATAAAGGAACTACAGCACGGTCACATGACTTCACGTCACCACCGCTAAGCTAAAGGAGGCTAATGTTGGGCTATAAAGGAACTACAGCACGGTCACACGACTTCAGGTCACCACCGCTAAGCTAAAGGAGGCTAATGTTGGGCTATAAAGGAACTACAGCACGGTCACATGACTTCACTCACCACCGCTAAGCTAAAGGAGGCTAATGTTGGGCTATAAAGGAACTACAGCACGGTCACATGACTTCACGTCACCACCGCTAAGCTAAAGGAGGCTAATGTTGGGCTATAAAGGAACTACAGCACGGTCACATGACTTCACGTCACCACCGCTAAGCTAAAGGAGGCTAATGTTGGGCTATAAAGGAACTACAGCACGGTCACATGACTTCACGTCACCACCGCTAAGCTAAAGGTGGCTAATGTTGGGCTATAAAGGAACTACAGCACGGTCACATGACTTCACGTCACCACCGCTAAGCTAAAGGAGGCTAATGTTGGGCTATAAAGGAACTACAGCACGGTCACGTGACTTCACGTCACCACCGCTAAGCTAAAGGAGGCTAATGTTGGGCTATGAAGGAACTACAGCACGGTCACATGACTTCACGTCACCACCGCTAAGCTAAAGGAGGCTAATGTTGGGCTATAAAGGAACTACAGCACGGTCACGTGACTTCACGTCACCACCGCTAAGCTAAAGGAGGCTAATGTTGGGCTATAAAGGAACTACAGCACGGTCACGTGACTTCACGTCACCACCGCTAAGCTAAAGGAGGCTAATGTTGGGCTATAAAGGAACTACAGCACGGTCACATGACTTCACGCCACCACCGATAAGCTAAAGGAGGCTAATGTTGGGCTATAAAGGAACTACAGCACGGTCACGTGACTTCACGTCACCACCGCTAAGCTAAAGGAGGCTAATGTTGGGCTATGAAGGAACTACAGCACGGTCACATGACTTCACGTCACCACCGCTAAGCTAAAGGAGGCTAATGTTGGGCTATAAAGGAACTACAGCACGGTCACATGACTCCTCACCACCGCTAAGCTAAAGGAGGCTAATGTTGGGCTATAAAGGAACTACAGCACGGTCACATGACTTCACGTCACCACCGCTAAGCTAAAGGAGGCTAATGATGGGCTATAAAGGAACTACAGCACGGTCACATGACTTCACGTCACCACCGCTAAGCTAAAGGTAGCTAATGTTGGGCTATAAAGGAACTACAGCACGGTCACATGACTTCACGTCACCACCGCTAAGCTAAAGGAGGCTAATGTTGGGCTATAAAGGAACTACAGCACGGTCACATGACTTCACTTCACCACCGCTAAGCTAAAGGAGGCTAATGTTGGGCTATAAAGGAACTACAGCATGGTCACATGACTTCACGTCACCACCGCTAAGCTAAAGGTGGCTAATGTTGGGCTATAAAGGAACTACAGCACGGTCACATGACTTCACTTCACCACCGCTAAGCTAAAGGTGGCTAATGTTGGGCTATAAAGGAACTACAGCACGGTCACATGACTTCACCACCGCTAAGCTAAAGGTGGCTAATGTTGGGCTATAAAGGAACTACAACACGGTCACATGACTTCACGTCACCACCGCTAAGCTAAAGGAGGCTAATGTTGGGATATAAAGGAACTACAACACGGTCACATGACTTCACGTCACCACCGCTAAGCTAAAGGAGGCTAATGTTGGGCTATGAAGGAACTACAGCACGGTCACATGACTTCACCACCGCTAAGCTAAAGGAGGCTAATGTTGGGCTATAAAGGAACTACAGCATGGTCACATGACTTCACGTCACCACCGCTAAGCTAAAGGTGGCTAATGTTGGGCTATAAAGGAACTACAGCACGGTAACATGACTTCACGTCACCACCGCTAAGCTAAAGGAGGCTAATGTTGGGCTATAAAGGAACTACAGCACGGTCACATGACTTCACGTCACCACCGCTAAGCTAAAGGTGGCTAATGTTGGGCTATAAAGGAACTACAGCACGGTCACATGACTTCACTTCACCACCGCTAAGCTAAAGGTGGCTAATGTTGGGCTATAAAGGAACTACAGCACGGTCACATGACTTCACTTCACCACCGCTAAGCTAAAGGTGGCTAATGTTGGGCTATAAAGGAACTACAGCACGGTCACATGACTTCACTTCACCACCGCTAAGCTAAAGGAGGCTAATGTTGGGCTATAAAGGAACTACAGCACTGGTCACATGACTTCACGTCACCACCGCTAAGCTAAAGGTGGCTAATGTTGGGCTATAAAGGAACTACAGCACGGTCACATGACTTCACTTCACCACCGCTAAGCTAAAGGTGGCTAATGTTGGGCTATAAAGGAA
This sequence comes from Harpagifer antarcticus, assembly GCA_902827135.1. Lineage (NCBI taxonomy): Eukaryota > Metazoa > Chordata > Actinopteri > Perciformes > Harpagiferidae > Harpagifer > Harpagifer antarcticus. The sequence continues at coordinate 15,328 of CADEHL010001387.1, forward strand.
CTACAGCACGGTCACATGACTTCACCACCGCTAAGCTAAAGGTGGCTAATGTTGGGCTATAAAGGAACTACAACACGGTCACATGACTTCACGTCACCACCGCTAAGCTAAAGGAGGCTAATGTTGGGATATAAAGGAACTACAACACGGTCACATGACTTCACGTCACCACCGCTAAGCTAAAGGAGGCTAATGTTGGGCTATAAAGGAACTACAGCACGGTCACATGACTTCACGTCACCACCGCTAAGCTAAAGGTGGCTAATGTTGGGCTATAAAGGAACTACAGCACGGTCACATGACTTCACTTCACCACCGCTAAGCTAAAGGTGGCTAATGTTGGGCTATAAAGGAACTACAGCACGGTAACATGACTTCACGTCACCACCGCTAAGCTAAAGGAGGCTAATGTTGGGCTATAAAGGAACTACAGCACGGTCACATGACTTCACCACCGCTAAGCTAAAGGAGGCTAATGTTGGGCTATAAAGGAACTACAGCACGGTCACATGACTTCACGTCACCACCGCTAAGCTAAAGGAGGCTAATGTTGGGCTATAAGGAACTACAGCACGGTCACGTGACTTCACGTCACCACCGCTAAGCTAAAGGAGGCTAATGTTGGGCTATGAAGGAACTACAGCATGGTCACATGACTTCACGTCACCACCGCTAAGCTAAAGGAGGCTAATGTTGGGCTATAAAGGAACTACAGCACGGTCACATGACTTCACGTCACCACCGCTAAGCTAAAGGAGGCTAATGTTGGGCTCTAAAGGAACTACAGCACGGTCACATGACTTCACGTCACCACCGCTAAGCTAAAGGAGGCTAATGTTGGGCTATGAAGGAACTACAGCACGGTCACATGACTTCACGTCACCACCGCTAAGCTAAAGGAGGCTAATGTTGGGCTATAAAGGAACTACAGCACGGTCACATGACTTCACGTCACCACCGCTAAGCTAAAGGAGGCTAATGTTGGGCTCTAAAGGAACTACAGCACGGTCACATGACTTCACGTCACCACCGCTAAGCTAAAGGAGGCTAATGTTGGGCTATAAAGGAACTACAGCACGGTCACATGACTTCACCACCGCTAAGCTAAAGGTGGCTAATGTTGGGCTATAAAGAACTACAGCACGGTCACATGACTTCACGTCACCACCGCTAAGCTAAAGGTGGCTAATGTTGGGCTATAAAGGAACTACAGCACGGTCACATGACTTCACGTCACCACCGCTATGCTAAAGGTGGCTAATGTTGGGCTATAAAGAACTACAGCACGGTCACATGAATTCACGTCACCACCGCTAAGCTAAAGGAGGCTAACGTTTGGCTATAAAGGAACTAAAGACGGTCACATGACTTCACGTCACCACCGCTAAGCTAAAGGTGGCTAACGTTGGGCTATAAAGGAACTAAAGACGGTCACATGACTTCACGTCACCACCGCTAAGCTAAAGGTGGCTAACGTTGGGCTATAAAGGAACTAAAGACGGTCACATGACTTCACGTCTCCACCGCTAAGCTAAAGGTGGCTAACGTTGGGCTATAAAGGAACTAAAGACGGTCACATGACTTCACGTCACCACCGCTAAGCTAAAGGTGGCTAATGTTGGGCTATAAAGGAACTACAGCACGGTCACACGACTTCACGTCACCACCGCTAAGCTAAAGGTGGCTAACGTTGGGTTATAAAGGAACTACAGCACGGTCACACGACTTCACGTCACCACCGCTAAGCTAAAGGTGGCTAACGTTGGGCTATAAAGGAACTGAAGACGGTCACATGACTTCATGTTACCACCGCTAAGCTAAAGGTGGCTAACGTTGGGTTATAAAGGAACTAAAGACGGTCACATGACTTCACGTCACCACCGCTAAGCTAAAGGTGGCTAACGTTGGGCTATAAAGGAACTGAAGACGGTCACATGACTTCATGTTACCACCGCTAAGCTAAAGGTGGCTAACGTTGGGCTATAAAGGAACTAAAGACGGTCACATGACTTCACGTCACCACCGCTAAGCTAAAGGTGGCTAACGTTGGGCTATAAAGGAACTGAAGACGGTCACATGACTTCATGTTACCACCGCTAAGCTAAAGGTGGCTAACGTTGGGCTATAAAGGAACTGAAGACGGTCACATGACTTCATGTTACCACCGCTAAGCTAAAGGTGGCTAACGTTGGGCTATAAAGGAACTAAAGACGGTCACATGACTTCACGTCACCACCGCTAAGCTAAAGGTGGCTAACGTTGGGCTATAAAGGAACTAAAGACGGTCACATGACTTCACGTCTCCACCGCTAAGCTAAAGGTGGCTAACGTTGGGCTATAAAGGAACTAAAGACGGTCACATGACTTCACGTCACCACCGCTAAGCTAAAGGTGGCTAATGTTGGGCTATAAAGGAACTACAGCACGGTCACACGACTTCACGTCACCACCGCTAAGCTAAAGGTGGCTAACGTTGGGTTATAAAGGAACTACAGCACGGTCACACGACTTCACGTCACCACCGCTAAGCTAAAGGTGGCTAACGTTGGGCTATAAAGGAACTGAAGACGGTCACATGACTTCATGTTACCACCGCAAAGCTAAAGGTGGCTAACGTTGGGCTATAAAGGTCGGTCACATGTACTGATGTTTTTTATGTGGTAGAATTACAATCTGTTCAGCTGGTGTTAACCACTGACTCTATTTCAGGATAACAACCAAAAACACATTCAGAAATGATTGACCTCCAGCCCAGGGGACAGGAAGTCACCGTCCTGAGCGTGTTCTGGCAGTGGGACAGAGATTAGGTAATTAACGATAAATGCATTAGAGTGCTTTACAGAGACTCTGGTCGTTGTGTAATCGCTCCTTAATCCTCTTATTTCTGATGCTATCAATCCACGATACCTACTTCGCCTTCTGACTGAGCAGCTGATAGATATCTGTGTGTGTGTGTGTGTGTGTGTGTGTGTGTGTCTGTGTGTGTGTTCCGCAGATTTGGGAGTTATGCAGCATGTATTGATTGCTGTAGCTTTTCTTCTATCTGACCACATGTAAAGTCTCACACACACACACACACACACACACACACACACACACAGCGGCGATTAGGCGGCGTTCGTTTCCAGCGGGGCGTTGAAGATAGGACACACACACACACACACACACACACACACACACACAGCGGCGATTAGGCGGCGTTCGTTTCCAGCGGGGCGTTGAAGATAGGACACCCACACACACACACATGGGCGCGGGAAGGGGGGTGCTGAGGGCGCTGCAGCACCCCCTAGCGGCGGGCAGGCGGTGCGGAGCTCCTCTGTCTGAATTATTATTTGACGGTTATTGCTGCTCCCGCTGAGCATCCTCTGTCCGCTGAGCATCCTCTGTCCGCTGAGCATCCTTTGTCCGCTGAGCATCCTCTGTCCGCTGAGCATCCTCTGTGTGATCTGTAGCCCCGGACGATGCTACCTCAATAATATAATACATGAACCGTGCTTTACGTGAACCTCATCGCTAGAGAGGACGGCAGGACTGTGATTTCCCGTGTTCAGTGAATGCAACAGAGGCATGACCAATCAGAGAGTTGCATGGATATAACTTTAACTTCAATATTTAGCAAAAATCTTCCCGGGGGTGCATCCCCCCGGACCCCCCTAGAGGAGGTGAGGTCCACCCCCCACTCGTAAGAAATAGCCCTTTACCCCCGCCTGTATGCCGTGAGCTGATGATGGAGCCTTCATGGTAGCAGTCGCGGCTGCACTGTGTGTGTGCGTGTGGGGAGTGCTGCAGGAGAACATCCCACTGTAGCACCCACTGGAGTCCAGCGCCTCAGCACCCCCACTCAAAATACCTTCCCGTGCCTCTACACACACACACACACACACACACACACACACACACACACACACACACACATTGAGGCGGGAATGAGGAAACCTCCAGACTGATTAGTGGTTTCTCTCTTCTCTAAAGTTTTTCTCGGGCTTCTCTGAAAACTTCTCTCCAGCCGACTCAGATACACCCGGGTTCTTCCTCTGCAGAGTCTGCAACACACACACACACACACACACGCACACACACACACACACACACGCACACACACACACACACACACGCACACACACACACACACACACACACACACACACACACACACACACACACACACACACACACACACACACACGCACACACACACACACACACACCACACTCTTGACAAACAGGAAGTGGATATTGACTTTACTGTAGTTGTGATGGACACACAGAACACATCATGTATTTCTTCTTCTTTCACCAGAGGACTAAATACTACAATACCCATAAGCCTCAGCAAAGGATCCACGAGAGCAGCCAGTCCAGCCAATAACAACACAGAGAGCTGATATTCCTAACGTTTGAAGCAAAGTGTTTTGTGAGTGAATGAAACCCATCCTCGGTGCCTTGCAGCTGGAGGCCGTGTACGCTCTCTTATCCTCCGCAGTCGGAGCGTTCTCCAAAGCAAAGGCTGGTTCTGGCTCCGCTCTGCCTCGGAGCTCTGACGGAGATTGCTTTGTGCAGACAGGAGCCTCGGGAAGCCTTATTATTATCTCTGAATCAGCAGTGAGGCTGCCAGAGACGTGTCCTTCAGAGTGTGCTGACTGGGCTCGGAGGAGTCTCTTAGATATGTGAGGTTTCACATGAGCAGTGCTCGCCGTGTCAGCGTTACTCATCCAATCAAACATCAGCGTTACTCATCCAATCAAACATCAGCGTTACTCATCCAATCAAACATCAGCGTTACTCATCCAATCAAACATCAGCGTTACTCATCCAATCAAACATCAGCGTTACTCATCCAATCAAACATCAGCGTTACTCATCCAATCAAACATCAAGCGTTACACATCCAATCAAACATCAGCGTTACTCATCCAATCAAACATCAGCGTTACTCATCCAATCAAACATCAGCGTTACTCATCCAATCAAACATCAGCGTTACTCATCCAATCAAACATCAGCGTTACTCATCCAATCAAACATCAGCGTTACTCATCCAATCAAACATCAGCGTTACTCATCCAATCAAACATCAGCGTTACTCATCCAATCAAACATCAGCGTTACTCATCCAATCAAACATCAGCGTTACTCATCCAATCAAACATCAGCGTTACTCATCCAATCAAACATCAGCGTTACTCATCCAATCAAACATCAGCGTTACTCATCCAATCAAACATCAGCGTTACTCATCCAATCAAACATCAGCGTTACTCATCCAATCAAACATCAGCGTTACTCATCCAATCAAACATCAGCGTTACTCATCCAATCAAACATCAAGCGTTACTCATCCAATCAAACATCAGCGTTACTCATCCAATCAAACATCAGCGTTACTCATCCAATCAACATCAGCGTTACTCATCCAATCAAACATCAGCGTTACTCATCCAATCAAACATCAGCGTACTCATCAATCAAACATCAGCGTTACTCATCCAATCAAACATCAGCGTTATTCATCCAATCAAACATCAGCGTTACTCATCCAATCAAACATCAGCGTTACTCATCCAATCAAACATCAGCGTTACTCATCCAATCAAACATCAACGTTACTCATCCAATCAAACATCAGCGTTACTCATCCAATCAAACATCAGCGTTACTCATCCAATCAAACATCAGCGTTACTCATCCAATCAAACATCAGCGTTACTCATCCAATCAAACATCAGCGTTACTCATCCAATCAAACATCAGCGTTACTCATCCAATCAAACATCAGCGTTACTCATCCAATCAAACATCAGCGTTACTCATCCAATCAAACATCAACGTTACTCATCCAATCAAACGTCAGCGTTACTCATCCAATCAAACATCAGCGTTACTCATCCAATCAAACATCAGCGTTACTCATCCAATCAAACATCAGCGTTACACATCCAATCAAACATCAGCGTTACTCATCCAATCAAACATCAGCGTTACACATCCAATCAAACATCAACGTTACTCATCCAATCAAACATCAGCGTTACTCATCCAATCAAACATCAGCGTTACTCATCCAATCAAACATCAGCGTTACTCATCCAATCAAACATCAGCGTTACTCATCCAATCAAACATCAGCGTTACTCATCCAATCAAACATCAGCGTTACTCATCCAATCAAACATCAGCGTTACTCATCCAATCAAACATCAGCGTTACTCATCCAATCAAACATCAACGTTACTCATCCAATCAAACGTCAGCGTTACTCATCCAATCAAACATCAGCGTTACTCATCCAATCAAACATCAGCGTTACTCATCCAATCAAACATCAGCGTTACACATCCAATCAAACATCAGCGTTACTCATCCAATCAAACATCAGCGTTACTCATCCAATCAAACATCAGCGTTACTCATCCAATCAAACATCAGCGTTACTCATCCAATCAAACATCAGCGTTACTCATCCAATCAAACATCAGCGTTACACATCCAATCAAACATCAGCGTTACTCATCCAATCAAACATCAGCGTTACTCATCCAATCAAACATCAGCGTTACTCATCCAATCAAACATCAGCGTTACTCATCCAATCAAACATCAGCGTTACACATCCAATCAAACATCAACGTTACTCATCCAATCAAACATCAGCGTTACTCATCCAATCAAACATCACGTACTCATCATCAAACATCGCGTTACTCATCCAATCAAACATCAGCGTTACTCATCCAATCAAACATCAGCGTTACTCATCCAATCAAACATCAGCGTTACTCATCCAATCAAACATCAGCGTTACTCATCCAATCAAACATCAGCGTTACCCCATCCAATCAAACATCAGCGTTACTCATCCAATCAAACATCAGCGTTACTCATCCAATCAAACATCAGCGTTACTCATCCAATCAAACATCAGCGTTACTCATCCAATCAAACATCAGCGTTACTCATCCAATCAAACATCAGCGTTACTCATCCAATCAAACATCAGCGTTACTCATCCAATCAAACATCAGCGTTACTCATCCAATCAAAACATCAGCGTTACTCATCCAATCAAACATCAGCGTTACACATCCAATCAAACATCAACGTTACTCATCCAATCAAACATCAGCGTTACTCATCCAATCAAACATCAGCGTTACTCATCCAATCAAACATCAGCGTTACTCATCCAATCAAACATCAGCGTTACTCATCCAATCAAACATCAGCGTTACTCATCCAATCAAACATCAGCGTTACTCATCCAATCAAACATCAACGTTACTCATCCAATCAAACATCAGCGTTACTCATCCAATCAAACATCAGCGTTACTCATCCAATCAAACATCAGCGTTACTCATCCAATCAAACATCAGCGTTACTCATCCAATCAAACATCAGCGTTACTCATCCAATCAAACGTCACAAAGTGGATCTGAGGAGAGCAGAACATTGCTGCTTCCTTTCCAAGTAACAAAGGTTCCTCTGTGGAACCACGGTGTCGAGGAGAGGTGCGTCACTCTTTAGTGTCCCCTGGTCTCCCAGCTGTGTGCGTCACTCTTTAGTGTCCCCTGGTCTCCAGCTGTGTGCGTCACTCTTTAGTGTCCCCTGGTCTCCAGCTGTGTGCGTCACTCTTTAGTGTCCCCTGGTCTCCAGCTGTGTGCGTCACTCTTTAGTGTCCCCTGGTCTCCAGCTGTGTGCGTCACTCTTTAGTGTCCCCTGGTCTCCAGCTGTGTGCGTCACTCTTTAGTGTCCCCTGGTCTCCAGCTGTCGTTCTATTTGCTCGTATGAAATGACTTTTCTCCGAGAATTTTCCAACTTTCTTTCAATTTATTGAAACAAATCATTTAAAACAAAAACAGATTTTTAACCGAAAATGTCCAACACTGCTCAAGAGCCCGTTCTACCTGTCCTCCATGTTCTGAGGTGGAAGGATCTGGAATAAACCAGCAGGTCCAAAGCGTCTCTTTAGGTTTACTCTGTGCCTTTACAAAGGTCAGGTTCTGACATTGGCTTCATCCTAGCATCGCTCCGTGACCTCTGACCCCCACTTTACCACTTTAAATATGTTAGTTTTCTCACCCGTGGCTCAGCAGAAAGTCACTGGAGCTGCTGTGCAATAAAACCTTTGAATCTTAAATCTTGAAAAGCGCTATTAATATAATGTATTATTAAAATGACGTGCAGCAGAATAACGCTAACGCTAACGCTAACGCCCCGTCTCCACTACAGGCATCGGAACATGCTCTCAACGATTCGCCCATTCATTTGAACGGGGTGACGTAGAAGATTTAGAATCTTCGCCGAACTGCATTGTGGGGAGCATGGCATGGCTTTGCACGCATCACGAGCGCTAGCCAATCAAACCGCGTGCAAGCTGGGAGAGACCGCAGTTCATTTCCTCATTTTCCAAACGAGATTACGGGAGCAAATCACCCGGTTCTTTACGACCAGAACTATTTACCGGGATACAAACCGGAGGAGCCAGGCATGGAGGCAGGAGGCAGGAGGCAGGAGGCAGGAGGCAGGAGGCAGGAGGCAGGAGGCAGGAGGGAGGAGGCAGGAGGGAGGTGTCAGAGACAGGAGGCAGGAGGGAGGAGGCAGGAGGCAGGAGGCAGGAGGGAGGTGTCAGAGACAGGAGGCAGGAGGGAGGAGGCAGGAGGCAGGAGGCAGGAGGGAGAAGGCAGGAGGCAGGAGGCAGGAGGGAGGTGTCAGAGACAGGAGGCAGGAGGCAGGAGGCAGGAGGCAGGAGGCAGGAGGCAGGAGGGAGAAGGCAGGAGGCAGGAGGCAGCAGGGAGGTGTCAGAGACAGGAGGCAGGAGGGAGGAGGGAGGAGGCAGGAGGGAGGAGGCAGGAGGCAGGAGGGAGGTGTCAGAGACAGGAGGCAGGAGGCAGGAGGCAGGTGGCAGGAGGCAGGAGGCAGGAGGCAGGAGGCAGGAGGCAGAGACAGGGGGTGGAGCTGGTAGGGTTTCGCCTGTTGGGGAGTTTATATCCAGTTCACTTCGTTGTAACGTTGCTGTTGCTTTGTCTGTCGGGGGGGGATGCATCTGATTGGTTGTTGGTCGCGCTGCTCGCAAAACATCACCAAGCTTCAGACACGCCCAGCTCCAAGCTTCAGACTCGCCCAGCTCCAAGCTTCAGACTCGCCCAGCTCCGAGATGTTTTGATGGCTGTAGTGCGGAGTGCAGACGGGCCGTCAGAGTCCAGTGCTGTGAGGAGTGACTGAGTGTTTCCTGTCAGCTGACGGCCTCGAGGAACAGAGGAACAGAGGAACAGAGGAACAGAGGAACAGAGGAACAGAGGAACAGAGGAACAGAGGAACAGAGGAACAGAGGAACAGAGGAACAGAGGAACAGAGGAACAGAGAGAAACACAGTCTATCACTGAATTCAGTTAGAACACGTTTTAAATGTCGTTAAACTGATTATTAATATTATTGAATATTTCTCACCAGAAATGTGTTCTTTGCAGTGTGCTTCCTTATTTCTGTCTGTCTGCTCAAAATAAGACAAATCATAAATAAATAATAAATAAAAACATGTTTTTGCTCAAATCCGGGAAAACCTGGAAACAGCTTCGTGTTATAAATATATATTAAGCTCATCGGTGACCTCATTCATCAGTTCATGTTCCACAGACAACAGCTGATATTACTCTATCCATCACCCTGACACACACACACACACACACACACGCACACACACACACACACACACACACGCACACACACACACACACACACGGTCTGAGCTTCATGCATAATGCAGTTGTTAAATGGGGGTGGTCCCGTCAGTGAGACCGTTTCACTTTCTCCTGAAATAATTCCCATAAATCAAACGAGGTGTTTCTGTAGTTCAGGAATCCTGCGGTAATATGAAAGGTCTGAACGAAATATTATTCAGATATCAGTTCTTATTGGGTGTTTATCATAAACACACAATACAGTCACATATTGATGTAAACAGACAATAGTGAACGTGATGGAAAGGGATTCATATCAAGGAGCTGAAGTCTCAATCTGTGTCTCTCTTCTGTTCCTTGTGTTGCAGAATGTGTTCCTAAGCTCTGGTTCCACTGTGGGAACACAGAGCTTTACAATCTGTCTGTGTCCGCAGCCCGCCTTTAAAGCCTCCTCTGTTGACCCAGCGAGTCCGGGGAGCCGTTCCCTCTCTTTGCATGAGCAACGTGTTCACGGGCAAATATAAAGGCGTCAATTTACTCAACCATTAAAGCTACGATGACTGCCAATGAAGTGCAGACATGACACATGGAGAGGAAATACAATCTGAGATGAAGCAAACAGCATCTGTCCTCTCAGCAGACGTCCAGAAACACCCTCTGCTTCAAAACTGAGGCATTGGAAGCTAAGACGGTAGCATTGGAAACAGAGGAGGTAGCATTGGAAGCTAAGACGGTAGCATTGGAAACAGAGGAGGTAGCATTGGAAGCTAAGACAGCTAGTATTGAAAACATGGGGCTAGCGCTGAAAGCTAAAGCGGTAGCACTGATCTGCCCGGGGACAAAACCCTGAAATCATAACCAGCTTCAGGAAGGAACCACTCTCCTGATTCTCAGACAGGAGGGTGTGACTTTGAAGGTGTCCTATCCTGCAAAATGCACTTTCTGATGTCTTCTCTACATCACCATGTGTCCCCCGTGTGTCCCCGGTGAGTCCCCAGTGTGTCCCCCCGTGTGTCCCCGGTGAGTCCCCGGTGTGTCCCCATGTGTCCCCGGTGTGTCCCCCGTGTGTCCCCGGTGTGTCCCGGTGTGTCAGGAGACTCTCAAAGTGTCAGAAACTAACCCCTCTCTCTTCTCCTCCGTACCCACGTCTCTAAAAACGGGGACCAACGGAGCTGATCCAGATTTGCTGCGTCATGACCACATTACTAAAATGTGGGCGGGCTTTACCCCCACGGGCCAATCAGAAACGTTGCTGTCAGAAACAATGAGACGTGTCCTGGAAGTAATATGGTCTGTGTTTACATTAGCATGCTAGCACTCAGAGCTAACCTGTGCTGGAGAGAGTGTGAAGAAGCAGGAAATAGAAAGGAAGTCACCTTGTGGTAAACCTGAGAGAGAGAAAGAGTTTGAGCTCCATCCTGTTTCAGAGAGGATCCTTGATGTGGTTTGGAACAGGACACTTCAGAGACATGTGTTTATCTGAGACCTATAAAGCCTAACTTAAAGGAGCCCTTTAAAACAGGTGATGGTGTGTCAGCCAGCATTGAGGTGTATAACCTGTACATTCATATATAAATGATTCAATGTCAGGATTTGGGGAATTTAAAGTTATTTGAATGATTTAAAAACATATCAATAGCAGTGTCTCAATTATAACATCAACATACTTTAAGGCTTACTATTTTATAATTGACATATTAGCAATAATCCCTTCCTTCAAACCTGAGAGCAAGGATTTAGTTCCATACACGTGAAGCCGTTCTGACGAAGCGGGCTAATGCGAGTGTGATGAACGACGCAGAGGCTTTTTATTCACTGTTTGGACTAATGAATCATTAATGACGCTCCATCAAAGAGACGATTACTAACCGCCGAATGAAACAGCGTCTCTGTGCTGCATCATTATAAACACCAGATGTACATTAATATGCGTGCAATAATCTCTTTGTTGACCCGCTTCAAAACTACAACAACTCCTGCCCGGTATCTGTGTCTGATATCTAGCTATTGCAGTAGTCGAGTAGTCCAGTAGTCGTGTCTGATATCTAGCTATTGCAGTAGTCGAGTAGTCCAGTAGTCCAGTAGTCCAGTAGTCGTGTCTGATATCTAGCTATTGCAGTAGTCGAGTAGTCGAGTAGTCCAGTAGTCCAGTAGTCCAGTAGTCATGTCTGATATCTAGCTATTGCAGTAGTCGAGTAGTCCAGTAGTCCAGTAGTCGAGTAGTCCAGTAGTCGAGTAGTCCAGTAGTCGTGTCTGATATCTAGCTATTGCAGTAGTCGAGTAGTCGAGTAGTCGAGTAGTCGAGTCTGATATCTAGCTATTGCAGTAGTCGAGTAGTCGAGTAGTCGAGTAGTCGAGTCTGATATCTAGCTATTGCAGTAGTCGAGTAGTCGAGTAGTCGAGTAGTCGAGTCTGATATCTAGCTATTGCAGTAGTCGAGTAGTCCAGTAGTCGAGTAGTCCAGTAGTCGAGTCTGATATCTAGCTATTGCAGTAGTCGAGTAGTCCAGTAGTCGAGTAGTCGAGTAGTCGAGTAGTCGAGTAGTCCAGTAGTCGAGTAGTCGAGTAGTCGAGTCTGATATCTAGCTATTGCAGTAGTCGAGTAGTCCAGTAGTCGAGTCTGATATCTAGCTATTGCAGTAGTCGAGTAGTCCAGTAGTCGAGTAGTCCAGTAGTCGAGTCTGATATCTAGCTATTGCAGTAGTCGAGTAGTCCAGTAGTCGAGTAGTCGAGTAGTCGAGTAGTCGAGTAGTCCAGTAGTCGAGTAGTCGAGTAGTCGAGTCTGATATCTAGCTATTGCAGTAGTCGAGTAGTCCAGTAGTCGAGTCTGATATCTAGCTATTGCAGTAGTCGAGTAGTCCAGTAGTCGAGTAGTCCAGTAGTCGAGTCTGATATCTAGCTATTGCAGTAGTCGAGTAGTCGAGTAGTCCAGTAGTCGAGTCTGATATCTAGCTATTGCAGTAGTCCAGTAGTCGAGTAGTCCAGTAGTCGAGTCTGATATCTAGCTATTGCAGTAGTCGAGTAGTCCAGTAGTCGTGTCTGATATCTAGCTATTGCAGTAGTCGAGTAGTCCAGTAGTCCAGTAGTCGAGTCTGATATCTAGCTATTGCAGTAGTCCAGTAGTCGAGTAGTCCAGTAGTCGAGTCTGATATCTAGCTATTGCAGTAGTCGAGTAGTCCAGTAGTCGTGTCTGATATCTAGCTATTCCAGTAGTCGAGTAGTCGAGTAGTCCAGTAGTCGTGTCTGATATCTAGCTATTGCAGTAGTCGAGTAGTCCAGTAGTCGAGTAGTCGAGTAGTCGAGTCTGATATCTAGCTATTGCAGTAGTCGAGTAGTGGAGTAGTCGAGTAGTCCAGTAGTCGAGTAGTCCAGTAGTCCAGTAGTCCAGTAGTCCAGTAGTCATGTCTGATATCTAGCTATTGCAGTAGTCCAGTAGTCCAGTAGTCGTGTCTGATATCTAGCTATTGCAGTAGTCGAGTAGTGGAGTAGTCGAGTAGTCCAGTAGTCGAGTAGTCGAGTAGTCCAGTAGTCCAGTAGTCGAGTAGTCGTGTCTGATATCTAGCTATTGCAGTAGTCGAGTAGTCCAGTAGTCGTGTCTGATATCTAGCTATTGCAGTAGTCGAGTAGTCGAGTAGTCGTGTCTGATATCTAGCTATTGCAGTAGTCGAGTAGTCGAGTAGTCGAGTCTGATATCTAGCTATTGCAGTAGTCGAGTAGTCGAGTAGTCGAGTCTGATATCTAGCTATTGCAGTAGTCGAGTAGTCGAGTAGTCCAGTAGTCCAGTAGTCGAGGAGTCGAGTAGTCGAGTAGTCGAGTCTGATATCTAGCTATTGCAGTAGTCGAGTAGTCGAGTAGTCGAGTAGTCCAGTAGTCGAGTAGTCGAGTAGTCTAGTCTGATATCTAGCTATTGCATTAGTCGAGTAGTCCAGTAGTCCAGTAGTCCAGTAGTCATGTCTGATATCTAGCTATTGCAGTAGTCGAGTAGTCGAGTAGTCGAGTAGTCCAGTAGTCGTGTCTGATATCTAGCTATTGCAGTAGTCGAGTAGTCGAGTAGTCGTGTCTGATATCTAGCTATTGCAGTAGTCGAGTAGTCGAGTAGTCGAGTAGTCGAGTCTGATATCTAGCTATTGCAGTAGTCGAGTAGTCGAGTAGTCGAGTAGTCCAGTAGTCGAGTAGTCGAGTAGTCGAGTAGTCGAGGAGTCCAGTAGTCCAGTAGTCGAGTAGTCGAGTCTGATATCTAGCTATTGCAGTAGTCGAGTAGTCGAGTAGTCGAGTAGTCGAGTAGTCGAGGAGTCCAGTAGTCCAGTAGTCCAGTAGTCGAGTAGTCGAGGAGTCCAGTAGTCCAGTAGTCGAGTAGTCGAGTAGTCGAGTCTGATATCTAGCTATTGCAGTAGTCCAGTAGTCCAGTAGTCATGTCTGATATCTAGCTATTGCAGTAGTCGAGTAGTCCAGTAGTCGTGTCTGATATCTAGCTATTGCAGTAGTCGAGTAGTCGAGTAGTCGAGTAGTCGAGTAGTCGAGGAGTCCAGTAGTCCAGTAGTCGAGTAGTCGAGTAGTCGAGGAGTCCAGTAGTCCAGTAGTCGAGTAGTCGAGTAGTCGAGTCTGATATCTAGCTATTGCAGTAGTCCAGTAGTCCAGTAGTCATGTCTGATATCTAGCTATTGCAGTAGTCGAGTAGTCCAGTAGTCGTGTCTGATATCTAGCTATTGCAGTAGTCCAGTAGTCCAGTAGTCATGTCTGATATCTAGCTATTGCAGTAGTCGAGTAGTCCAGTAGTCATGTCTGATATCTAGCTATTGCAGTAGTCGAGTAGTCCAGTAGTCGTGTCTGATATCTAGCTATTGCAGTAGTCGAGTAGTCCAGTAGTCGAGTAGTCCAGTAGTCGTGTCTGATATCTAGCTATTGCAGTAGTCGAGTAGTCGAGTAGTCGTGTCTGATATCTAGCTATTGCAGTAGTCGAGTAGTCGAGTAGTCGAGTAGTCGAGTCTGATATCTAGCTATTGCAGTAGTCGAGTAGTCGAGTAGTCGTGTCTGATATCTAGCTATTGCAGTAGTCGAGTAGTCGAGTAGTCGAGTAGTCGAGTCTGATATCTAGCTATTGCAGTAGTCGAGTAGTCGAGTAGTCGAGTAGTCCAGTAGTCGAGTAGTCGAGTAGTCGAGTAGTCGAGGAGTCCAGTAGTCCAGTAGTCGAGTAGTCGAGTAGTCGAGTAGTCGAGTAGTCGAGTAGTCGAGTCTGATATCTAGCTATTGCAGTAGTCGAGTAGTCCAGTAGTCGAGTAGTCCAGTAGTCATGTCTGATATCTAGCTATTGCAGTAGTCGAGTAGTCGAGTAGTCGTGTCTGATATCTAGCTATTCCAGTAGTCGAGTAGTCCAGTAGTCGTGTCTGATATCTAGCTATTGCAGTAGTCGAGTAGTCGAGTAGTCGTGTCTGATATCTAGCTATTGCAGTAGTCGAGTAGTCGAGTAGTCGAGTAGTCGAGTCTGATATCTAGCTATTGCAGTAGTCGAGTAGTCGAGTAGTCGAGTAGTCCAGTAGTCGAGTAGTCGAGTAGTCGAGTAGTCGAGGAGTCCAGTAGTCCAGTAGTCGAGTAGTCGAGTCTGATATCTAGCTATTGCAGTAGTCGAGTAGTCGAGTAGTCGAGTAGTCGAGTAGTCGAGGAGTCCAGTAGTCCAGTAGTCGAGTAGTCGAGTAGTCGAGGAGTCCAGTAGTCCAGTAGTCGAGTAGTCGAGTAGTCGAGTCTGATATCTAGCTATTGCAGTAGTCCAGTAGTCCAGTAGTCATGTCTGATATCTAGCTATTGCAGTAGTCGAGTAGTCCAGTAGTCGTGTCTGATATCTAGCTATTGCAGTAGTCGAGTAGTCGAGTAGTCGAGTAGTCGAGTAGTCGAGGAGTCCAGTAGTCCAGTAGTCGAGTAGTCGAGTAGTCGAGGAGTCCAGTAGTCCAGTAGTCGAGTAGTCGAGTAGTCGAGTCTGATATCTAGCTATTGCAGTAGTCCAGTAGTCCAGTAGTCATGTCTGATATCTAGCTATTGCAGTAGTCGAGTAGTCCAGTAGTCGTGTCTGATATCTAGCTATTGCAGTAGTCCAGTAGTCCAGTAGTCATGTCTGATATCTAGCTATTGCAGTAGTCGAGTAGTCCAGTAGTCATGTCTGATATCTAGCTATTGCAGTAGTCGAGTAGTCCAGTAGTCGTGTCTGATATCTAGCTATTGCAGTAGTCGAGTAGTCCAGTAGTCGAGTAGTCCAGTAGTCGTGTCTGATATCTAGCTATTGCAGTAGTCGAGTAGTCGAGTAGTCGTGTCTGATATCTAGCTATTGCAGTAGTCGAGTAGTCGAGTAGTCGAGTAGTCGAGTCTGATATCTAGCTATTGCAGTAGTCGAGTAGTCGAGTAGTCGTGTCTGATATCTAGCTATTGCAGTAGTCGAGTAGTCGAGTAGTCGAGTAGTCGAGTCTGATATCTAGCTATTGCAGTAGTCGAGTAGTCGAGTAGTCGAGTAGTCCAGTAGTCGAGTAGTCGAGTAGTCGAGTAGTCGAGGAGTCCAGTAGTCCAGTAGTCGAGTAGTCGAGTAGTCGAGTAGTCGAGTAGTCGAGTCTGATATCTAGCTATTGCAGTAGTCGAGTAGTCCAGTAGTCGAGTAGTCCAGTAGTCATGTCTGATATCTAGCTATTGCAGTAGTCGAGTAGTCGAGTAGTCGTGTCTGATATCTAGCTATTCCAGTAGTCGAGTAGTCCAGTAGTCGTGTCTGATATCTAGCTATTGCAGTAGTCCAGTAGTCGAGTAGTCCAGTAGTCATGTCTGATATCTAGCTATTGCAGTAGTCGAGTAGTCGAGTAGTCGTGTCTGATATCTAGCTATTCCAGTAGTCCAGTAGTCCAGTAGTCGTGTCTGATATCTAGCTATTGCAGTAGTCGAGTATTCCAGTAGTCGTGTCTGATATCTAGCTATTCCAGTAGTCGAGTAGTCCAGTAGTCGTGTCTGATATCTAGCTATTGCAGTAGTCGAGTAGTCGAGTAGTTGAGTAGTCGAGTAGTCGAGTAGTCGAGTAGTCGAGTAGTCGAGTAGTCGAGTCTGATATCTAGCTATTGCAGTAGTCGAGTAGTCCAGTAGTCCAGTAGTCCAGTAGTCATGTCTGATATCTAGCTATTGCAGTAGTCGAGTAGTCGAGTAGTCCAGTAGTCCAGTAGTCCAGTAGTCATGTCTGATATCTAGCTATTGCAGTAGTCCAGTAGTCCAGTAGTCGTGTCTGATATCTAGCTATTCCAGTAGTCGAGTAGTCCAGTAGTCGTGTCTGATATCTAGCTATTGTAGTAGTCGAGTAGTCGAGTAGTCGTGTCTGATATCTAGCTATTGCAGTAGTCGAGTAGTCGAGTAGTCGAGTAGTCGAGTCTGATATCTAGCTATTGCAGTAGTCGAGTAGTCGAGTAGTCGAGTAGTCGAGTAGTCGAGTAGTCGAGTCTGATATCTAGCTATTGCAGTAGTCGAGTAGTCCAGTAGTCGAGTAGTCGAGTAGTCGAGTCTGATATCTAGCTATTGCAGTAGTCGAGTAGTCGAGTAGTCCAGTAGTCGTGTCTGATATCTAGCTATTGCAGTAGTCGAGTAGTCGAGTAGTCGAGTAGTCGAGTAGTCGAGTCTGATATCTAGCTATTGCAGTAGTCGAGTAGTCGAGTAGTCCAGTAGTCCAGTAGTCGAGTAGTCGAGTAGTCGAGGAGTCCAGTAGTCCAGTAGTCCAGTAGTCCAGTAGTCGAGTAGTCGAGTAGTCGAGTCTGATATCTAGCTATTGCAGTAGTCGAGTAGTCCAGTAGTCGAGTAGTCCAGTAGTCGAGTCTGATATCTAGCTATTGCAGTAGTCGAGTAGTCCAGTAGTCGTGTCTGATATCTAGCTATTGCAGTAGTCGAGTAGTCCAGTAGTCGTGTCTGATATCTAGCTATTGCAGTAGTCGAGTAGTCCAGTAGTCGTGTCTGATATCTAGCTATTGCAGTAGTCGAGTAGTCGAGTAGTCGAGTAGTCGAGTAGTCCAGTAGTCGAGTAGTCGAGTAGTCGAGTCTGATATCTAGCTATTGCAGTAGTCCAGTAGTCCAGTAGTCCAGTAGTCGTGTCTGATATCTAGCTATTCCAGTAGTCGAGTAGTCCAGTAGTCGTGTCTGATATCTAGCTATTGTAGTAGTCGAGTAGTCGAGTAGTCGTGTCTGATATCTAGCTATTGCAGTAGTCGAGTAGTCGAGTAGTCGAGTAGTCGAGTCTGATATCTAGCTATTGCAGTAGTCGAGTAGTCGAGTAGTCGAGTAGTCGAGTAGTCGAGTAGTCAAGTCTGATATCTAGCTATTGCAGTAGTCGAGTAGTCCAGTAGTTGAGTAGTCGAGTAGTCGAGTAGTCGAGTCTGATATCTAGCTATTGCAGTAGTCGAGTAGTCGAGTAGTCGAGTAGTCCAGTAGTCGAGAAGTCGAGTAGTCGAGTCTGATATCTAGCTATTGCAGTAGTCGAGTAGTCGAGTAGTCCAGTAGTCCAGTAGTCGAGTAGTCGAGTAGTCGAGTAGTCGAGTCTGATATCTAGCTATTGCAGTAGTCGAGTAGTCGAGTAGTCGAGTAGTCGAGTCTGATATCTAGCTATTGCAGTAGTCGAGTAGTCGAGTAGTCCAGTAGTCGTGTCTGATATCTAGCTATTGCAGTAGTCGAGTAGTCGAGTAGTCGAGTAGTCGAGTAGTCGAGTCTGATATCTAGCTATTGCAGTAGTCGAGTAGTCGAGTAGTCGAGTAGTCGAGTAGTCGTGTCTGATATCTAGCTATTGCAGTAGTCGAGTAGTCGAGTAGTCGAGTAGTCGTGTCTGATATCTAGCTATTGCAGTAGTCGAGTAGTCGAGTAGTCGAGTTTGATATCTAGCTATTGCAGTAGTCGAGTAGTCGAGTAGTCGAGTCTGATATCTAGCTATTGCAGTAGTCGAGTAGTCCAGTAGTCCAGTAGTCGTGTCTGATATCTAGCTATTGCAGTAGTCGAGTAGTCGAGTAGTCCAGTAGTCGAGTAGTCGAGTAGTCGAGTAGTCGAGTCTGATATCTAGCTATTGCAGTAGTCGAGTAGTCGAGTAGTCCAGTAGTCGTGTCTGATATCTAGCTATTGCAGTAGTCGAGTAGTCGAGTAGTCGAGTCTGATATCTAGCTATTGCAGTAGTCGAGTAGTCGAGTAGTCGAGTAGTCGAGTAGTCGAGTAGTCGAGTAGTCGAGTCTGATATCTAGCTATTGCAGTAGTCGAGTAGTCCAGTAGTCCAGTAGTCGTGTCTGATATCTAGCTATTGCAGTAGTCGAGTAGTCGAGTAGTCGAGTAGTCGAGTAGTCGAGTAGTCGAGTAGTCGAGTCTGATATCTAGCTATTGCAGTAGTCGAGTAGTCCAGTAGTCCAGTAGTCGTGTCTGATATCTAGCTATTGCAGTAGTCGAGTAGTCGAGTAGTTGAGTAGTCGTGTAGTCGAGTAGTCGAGTAGTCGAGTAGTCGAGTAGTCGTGTCTGATATCTAGCTATTGCAGTAGTCGAGTAGTCGAGTAGTCGAGTAGTCATGTCTGATATCTAGCTATTGCAGTAGTCGAGTAGTCGAGTAGTCGAGTAGTCGAGTCTGATATCTAGCTATTGCAGTAGTCGAGTAGTCGAGTAGTCGAGTCTGATATATAGCTATTGCAGTAGTCGAGTAGTCGAGTAGTCGAGTAGTCGAGTCTGATATCTAGCTATTGCAGTAGTCGAGTAGTCCAGTAGTCGAGTAGTCGAGTAGTCGAGTCTGATATCTAGCTATTGCAGTAGTCGAGTAGTCGAGTAGTCGAGTAGTCGAGTAGTCGAGTAGTCGAGTAGTCCAGTAGTCCAGTAGTCGAGTAGTCGAGTAGTCGAGTCTGATATCTAGCTATTGCAGTAGTCGAGTAGTCGAGTAGTCCAGTAGTCCAGTAGTCCAGTAGTCGTGTCTGATATCTAGCTATTGCAGTAGTCCAGTAGTCCAGTAGTCGTGTCTGATATCTAGCTATTGCAGTAGTCGAGTAGTCCAGTAGTCGTGTCTGATATCTAGCTATTGCAGTAGTCGAGTAGTCGAGTAGTCGTGTCTGATATCTAGCTATTGCAGTAGTCGAGTAGTCGAGTAGTCGAGTCTGATATCTAGCTATTGCAGTAGTCGAGTAGTCGAGTAGTCGAGTAGTCGAGTAGTCCAGTAGTCGAGTAGTCGAGTAGTCGAGTCTGATATCTAGCTATTGCAGTAGTCGAGTAGTCGAGTAGTCGAGTAGTCCAGTAGTCCAGTAGTCATGTCTGATATCTAGCTATTGCAGTAGTCCAGTAGTCCAGTAGTCGAGTAGTCCAGTAGTCGTGTCTGATATCTAGCTATTGCAGTAGTCGAGTAGTCGAGTAGTCGTGTCTGATATCTAGCTATTGCAGTAGTCGAGTAGTCGAGTAGTCGAGTAGTCGAGTAGTCGAGTCTGATATCTAGCTATTGCAGTAGTCGAGTAGTCGAGTAGTCCAGTAGTCGAGTAGTCGAGTAGTCGAGTAGTCGAGTAGTCGAGTAGTCGAGGAGTCCAGTAGTCCAGTAGTCGAGTAGTCGAGTAGTCGAGTAGTCGAGTCTGATATCTAGCTATTGCAGTAGTCGAGTAGTCCAGTAGTCGAGTAGTCCAGTAGTCCAGTAGTCGAGTAGTCCAGTAGTCGAGTCTGATATCTAGCTATTGCAGTAGTCGAGTAGTCCAGTAGTCATGTCTGATATCTAGCTATTGCAGTAGTCGAGTAGTCCAGTAGTCGTGTCTGATATCTAGCTATTGCAGTAGTCGAGTAGTCCAGTAGTCGTGTCTGATATCTAGCTATTGCAGTAGTCGAGTAGTCCAGTAGTCGTGTCTGATATCTAGCTATTCCAGTAGTCGAGTAGTCCAGTAGTCGTGTCTGATATCTAGCTATTGCAGTAGTCGAGTAGTTGAGTAGTCGAGTAGTCCAGTAGTCGAGTAGTCGAGTAGTCGAGTCTGATATCTAGCTATTGCAGTAGTCGAGTAGTCCAGTAGTCCAGTAGTCCAGTAGTCCAGTAGTCATGTCTGATATCTAGCTATTGCAGTAGTCGAGTAGTCGAGTAGTCGTGTCTGATATCTAGCTATTGCAGTAGTCGAGTAGTCGAGTAGTCGAGTAGTCGTGTAGTCGTGTCTGATATCTAGCTATTGCAGTAGTCGAGTAGTCGAGTAGTCGAGTAGTCGTGTCTGATATCTAGCTATTGCAGTAGTCGAGTAGTCGAGTAGTCGTGTCTGATATCTAGCTATTGCAGTAGTCGAGTAGTCGAGTAGTCGTGTCTGATATCTAGCTATTGCAGTAGTCGAGTCTGATATCTAGCTATTGCAGTAGTCGAGTAGTCGAGTAGTCGAGTAGTCGAGTAGTCGAGTAGTCGTGTCTGATATCTAGCTATTGCAGTAGTCGAGTAGTCGAGTAGTCGAGTAGTCGAGTAGTCGAGTAGTCGTGTCTGATATCTAGTCAGAATGTGTCTCTACTCCTGATATAAGACTAACTTCAGAAGGTGCCGTGCAGAGAGACATCAGGTCTGGTCTTTAGACGATGTTCAGTCAAACCATCTTATTTTGAGTTGTATCTCAGCCCCTGGACCCCCCCCCCCCAGAGGATATGAGGACCACCCCCACTTCAAATCACATGGATAGGTTCATAAATACGTTTACCATTTTTCTTGTTCAGTAGTACCCATGTCCATGTGTTTATCTGTGGGTAGTAGATTTAAACTATAGGGCTCTCTCTATGGGCCCTGCCTGGACCTGCTCGCTCTGCCATGGCGTGAGGGGTCTGCTGACCAGCAGAAAGGTCCATGTTAATGTTGTTGTTGCACGTCACCTCACCCCCCCCCCCCCCCCTGCTACCACCACCCCCCCCAAGTATATTTCAGATCACTGTGAACGGATAACGTCCTTCAGAGTTCCCTGATGAGGAGTTAATGATCCGCTGAGGGCTCTTCGTCGCTCATTCGTTCCTGATAATGGAACCTTTACTGATATCACAGTGTAATATAGAACCTTAGGGTCGTTAAAGTGTTTCATGTGGAAGCAGCGTTTCTCTGTTACTCCTCACCAGGTGGAAGACTGACCTGCTGCTTCACTTCATGCTCCAACGAGCCATCGGGGTGTCGGGTCTTTAAACACTTGATCTGATCCTTTTATAGTAAAAACATTTCTCCTTTTGATGAACATGGAGTTGGACGGTCAAACAAAGCACTTTGATACGTTCCTGGAAAGTTGTATAATGGGTAATAACCATTACTTTCATTATACGTGTTTCTCGGTCACGATCGTTTCCATGAACGGCCGAATGTTGTGTCACGGTAAATATTGCAGTAAGGCATTGTGGGGCAGCATTTTCTCCTTTCCTTTCCTAAAGGAAGGTCCAGTGTTTCCTAAAGGAGGTTATAAAGGAAGTGTCAAAGCTCCTTTCCTATCATCTCTAGAAAATCCATACAGCTCTTATCATCGATGGCACTTTTGGGTAATTTCACTCCGTGAGGAACCTTCCAAAACAAAAACGGCCGCAACCTCATCTCAAAAACGTATTACTTTTTTTACTAACCGGTATCAGTGTGTTGTTACGTCGGCATCATTTAGAAACGTGTATTACAATTAAATCACGGTCAGATATGTTCATTTTGTTTTAGTTGTCGCCCCCGAGCGCGTCTTGTTTGAATGATGCGAGTAAACACAGCTGCAGCCGCGGGGAACCTCCAGCGTTTGAGCGATGCGAAGCCGCATGTTAGCGGCAACTTAGCAGCTTCTTACAGGCGCGGACTGGCCATTGTGAATACCGGGAGTTTCCCCGGTGGGCCGGTGCTGTGCGTGGGCCGGTGCTGTGCGTGGGCCGGTGCTGTGCGTGGCCCGGTGCTGTGCGTGGCCCGGTGCTGTGCGTGGCCCGGTGCTGTGCGTGGGCCGGTGCTGTGCGTGGGCCGGTGCTGTGCGTGGGCCGGTGCTGTGCGTGGCCCGGTGCTGTGCGTGGGCCGGTGCTGTGCGTGGCCCGGTGCTGTGTGTGGGCCGGTGCTGTGCGTGGGCCGGTGCTGTGCGTGGCCCGGTGCTGTGCGTGGCCCGGTGCTGTGCGTGGGCCGGTGCTGTGCGTGGGCCGGTGCTGTGCGTGGGCCGGATGGCCAAACAAAATAAATGTGGGAATGTGCCTAAATCCTACCGGCCCACATTTGTAAGTGATCCGGCCACTCCCTGGAGTGGATCGCCAGAGCTGTTAGATTAACATTAACATGCTGTAGTGGTGAGGGCACTGCCTCGCGGCCTGTAGCACCATCCTGATGGAGCATGGGGGCTGGACCTGTGTTTAACATGAGAAGAGAGTGCAGAGGGTCGAGTTGTCCATTCTTGTTCTGTTTTCTGTGACTCCTCACCCTGTCAGACTTTCAGTTGCACACATGGTGTAGCTGTATTAAGGTCCGAGTGGAAACAGTCGTGAGTAAATCGGATTTAGTCAGAAATCGGGAGAAATATAGCCCGGGAGGAAACCGGGAGAGGGCTATGAAATCGGGAGTCTCCCGCAAAAATCGGGAGGGTTGGCAAGTATGCGGCCCACACCCTCTGTTAAATGGTCTCACCCACATCGAGGATGCTTCCTGCGCCCATGTTTTATTCCATGCGTCAAGTCAGGCAAATTGGGTCCAGATGTTATCAAAGATCTGTTAACATTAAAATCAATAAACATATGCTGTAACTATTTAGCTCTAACTCCAGGGCTGCTCAGGTCATGTGATGACTCTATGAGTAATGTCCAGAATAACATCAAATGGGTTTTTTGTTAAGTTACATGCTTTCGTCGCCGGCCGGCCGATGCATGCCGCGCATTAAGTGGCTCTGTCTGTCAGTTAATCTCCGGCCACTTTCCCCCCGGTCCGCCCCTGGCCTCTGAGCAGCATGTTAGCACCATGGATGACATGTGTTTGATGTGAACAAACAGCTCATTTCTCTCAGGTCTCGTGCAGAACTCTGGAAATGGATGTGAGTGCTTCTCCTTTTCCAAAGTCACATTTCCAGCTAACAGGTGTTGTTGAACAAACAGCACGATTATCACACAGGTGAATTAAGAAAGGAAGAGCCGACCAAGGTCTGAGTGATTTCTGTTGCAGCTGCTGCAGATCTGTGTTTCTGTTTGGGAGGAGATGGAGAGGAAGCTGTGCAGCATCTTTTCCAAGCGTCTGTTGAAAAGCACTTTGTAAACGTTGAGTGAGGAGGCAGCCTGATGACATTACATTATATTAGTTTACTATGTTTAGCTCCAGTTAAAGTGATTTCTCTGATATCGTGTTGCAGGAGAGATCCTCTCTCTCTGAGTTTCCTACATTATCTTTATTTTAGTTCTTTATCATTTTTGACCAATATTTCAGGGAAATTAGTCAAACCTAGATCTTTGTTTTCAACTCCTGGAGGAAGAGGAGGAGCTTAAAGGCGGGGTGGGTCAGTTTGGAGAAACCAGCTCGAGTG
Source organism: Harpagifer antarcticus (assembly GCA_902827135.1). NCBI lineage: Eukaryota > Metazoa > Chordata > Actinopteri > Perciformes > Harpagiferidae > Harpagifer > Harpagifer antarcticus. The sequence continues at coordinate 39,466 of CADEHL010001387.1, forward strand.
GCTAGAATTTGAAAAATCTGCCCCTTCCTCACAGAGCCCCTCCTCCAACACAACGAACGCACACATGACCAATGAGGGCAGAGATCAGTGTGTGCCCCGATGGAGGGCTGACAGGCAGGCAGGCCATCCAGTTACTTTAGCCGGCTCAGATGATTGGTCGAGCTTTCTACAGCGCCACGGCTTCAAAGCACTTCAGATATTCATTGCTATCAGGACGTTGAGAGCATTCCATGGAATATAACAACAAGTGTATCTCGAGCCGCTTTCTCAAACTTACCCACCTTTAAGTTTAGAGGAACAGAAAAGGATGAGTCACATTGAGACGTTTCCCCCGCTCCCAGCGGGGGAGAGAGGGCTTGATCCTGACTGCTAAGCTAAAGGTGGCTAATGTTGGGCTATAAAGGAACTACAGCACGGTCACATGACTTCACCACCGCTAAGCTAAAGGCGGCTAATGTTGGGCTATAAAGGAACTACAGCACGGTCACATGACTTCACGTCACCACCGCTAAGCTAAAGGTGGCTAATGTTGGGCTATAAATGAACTACAGCACGGTCACATGACTTCACCACCGCTAAGCTAAAGGCGGCTAATGTTGGGCTATAAAGGAACTACAGCACGGTCACATGACTTCACGTCACCACCGCTAAGCTACAGGTGGCTAATGTTGGGCTATAAAGGAACTACAGCACGGTCACATGACTTCACGTCACCGCCGCTAAGCTAAAGGAGGCTAATGTTGGGCTATAAAGGAACTACAGCACGGTCACATGACTTCACGTCACCACCGCTAAGCTAAAGGAGGCTAATGTTGGGCTATAAAGGAACTACAGCACGGTCACATGACTTCACGTCACCGCCGCTAAGCTAAAGGAGGCTAATGTTGGGCTATAAAGGAACTACAGCACGGTCACATGACTTCACGTCACCACCGCTAAGCTACAGGTGGCTAATGTTGGGCTATAAAGGAACTACAGCACGGTCACATGACTTCACGTCACCGCCGCTAAGCTAAAGGAGGCTAATGTTGGGCTATAAAGGAACTACAGCACGGTCACATGACTTCACGTCACCGCCGCTAAGCTACAGGTGGCTAATGTTGGGCTATAAAGGAGCTACAGCACGGTCACATGACTTCACGTCACCACCGCTAAGCTACAGGTGGCTAATGTTGGGCTATAAAGGAACTACAGCACGGTCACATGACTTCACGTCACCGCCGCTAAGCTAAAGGTGGCTAATGTTGGGCTATAAAGGAACTACAGCACGGTCACATGACTTCACGTCACCACCGCTAAGCTAAAGGTGGCTAATGTTGGGCTATAAAGGAACTACAGCACGGTCACATGACTTCACGTCACCACCGCTAAGCTAAAGGTGAGGTTGCAGATAGTACAGGTTCATCTTTTAGACGTACAGGTGACGTCTGTATGAGGATTGCATTTGTTGTTCATGTGATAAAACCTCAATCAGTGGATTCGTCTCTGAGTGCTAAATATGTATTTTCTGACTCAGTGTTTTTGGCATCAGGATGATTTTTGGTTTTAAGGCAGACGTGTTGATTGATGTTGAAATGTGCACACAGCTCGCCGCCGGACGAATGTTAGAAATGAGACGGAGAGGAAAGAGAAGCATGTTTTAATCATCTCCATTCAGACAGGATCCACTCTCAGGAGAGATATTCTTATTCTGTCTTCATTCTGTTTTGCTGCCACATTATGAATATTTCACCGTTGAGTCACAGCAGAGAGAGGAGGAGGATCTCTCACCGAGCAGAGCATCAAGAACGCGTTCAGAGCGTCAGCAGAGTTATTATTAAAGCGAGGCAATCCTCATGACACGCATCTTCAAATAATTATCATCCGATAAAACAGACCAGTCAGTTTTTTAATCCGATGACGTTATCAGTGATTTTAAGCTGATAAATAACATCAACCCTGTGGGCGGCGCCATTTTGACGAGTCACATGACTTTACCGGAAGTGACGTGAACTATGCGTTTGGTGTCGAGGACAAATTGACGTATGTGCTTTGTTCATGTTGTTTACTCTAGTTACTCTCAAGTCTATAGAACTAAGCCTCATGGTATCCAAACATTGCCACAATTCGGATAGGAACAATCCACGGACTGCTCGGTTCCATCTATTGCCAACGGGTAAGCGTAGGAAGTACGTTCGGAGGCAGTGGCTAGCGAAATGTGCTCGAACCGAAAGATCCACAGGCGCATGTACGCAGCGAACATTTCAAGTTTCCGGACGACTACTCTGAGAGTATGATGAAACATAAAATGGGATTTATTAAGCAACCATTACTTCATGGGGATGCACTGCCAACGCCAGCCAGCGTAAGCACCTACGCAGCAGACTCTACTTACTGTTTACTACGTAAGGAAGCAGGAAGCAGGAAGTGCAGGACACAGAGCGGACAGCAGATAACGGAATTGCAGTTTTATTGCTTATAGATTATCAGAACATTTCAAAGGGGACAGCCCCATTGGATATTAACCTATGGATTAACTACAGCATCGTTTATCGTTTTAATGCCATTGAAGACCAGTTTCGACCAGACAAAGACCAGTTTAGACCAGTTTAGACCAGTTTAGACCAGTTTAGACCAGACAAAGACCAGTTTAGACCAGTTTAGACCAGTTTAGACCAGACAAAGACCAGTTTAGACCAGACAAAGACCAGTTTAGACCAGACAAAGACCAGTTTAGACCAGACAAAGAACAGTTTAGACCAGACAAAGACCAGTTTAGACCAGACAAAGAACAGTTTAGACCAGACAAAGAACAGTTTAGACCAGACAAAGACCAGTTAGACCAGACAAAGACCAGTTTAGACCAGACAAAGACCAGTTTTAGACCAGCAAAGAACAGTTTAGACCAGACAAAGAACAGTTTAGACCAGACAAAGACCAGTTTAGACCAGACAAAGACCAGGTTTAGACCAGACAAAAGACCAGTTTAGACCAGACAAAGACCAGTTTAGACCAGACAAAGACCAGTTTAGACCAGACAAAGACCAGTTTAGACCAGACAAAGAACAGTTTAGACCAGACAAAGACCAGTTTTAGACCAGACAAAGACCAGTTAGACCAGACAAAGACCAGTTTAGACCAGACAAAGAACAGTTTAGACCAGACAAAGACCAGTTTAGACCAGACAAAGAACAGTTTAGACCAGACAAAGACCAGTTTAGACCAGACAAAGAACAGTTTAGACCAGACAAAGACCAGTTTAGACCCAGACAAAGACCAGTTAGACCAGACAAAGACCAGTTTAGACCAGACAAAGACCAGTTTAGACCAGACAAAGACAGTTTTTATAGCCCAGAACAAAGACCAGTTTAGACCAGACAAAGAACAGTTTAGACCAGACAAAGACCAGTTTAGACCAGACAAAGACCAGTTTAGACCAGACAAAGACCAGTTTAGACCAGACAAAGAACAGTTTAGACCAGACAAAGACCAGTTTAGACCAGACAAAGACCAGTTTAGACCAGACAAAGAACAGTTTAGACCAGACAAAGACCAGTTTTAGACCAGACAAAGACCAGTTTAGACCAGACAAAGACCAGTTTAGACCAGACAAAGAACAGTTTAGACCAGACAAAGACCAGTTTAGACCAGACAAAGACCAGTTTAGACCAGACAAAGAGGAAGGTACGCCATTAGCCAAGCGCATGTTAGTACCTAGCGCCACTTGTTTTGATGGGTTTTCTCCGCAGGGTGGCTGGTGTCTCCCTTAGGGATAAGGTGAGAGGTTCGGTCCGTTGCTGAATAGTCTCTAAACGCTGCACGTGTTGTCAAGGTGCTGAAGATGTTTCTTCATGTGGAACATTTGGGTTTTTATATCTGCATCCTTCTCAAGCTGCTTCTCCTGATGGAGGAGTTTTGGGACGTGGTGTTTGCACCTGCAGGCCTCCGTAGTTTCCTATATGCTATCGTTCACAAAGCCTGTTTATTCTGCCTCTGTTTTATAAAGTGTTTTCGCCCTCAGACGCTCTGACCCACTCAGACCGGAGATTTACCGCCTCTTCAGCTCGTGATTTATTTCCCCATCGCTCGCCTTCTCTGTTTAACGTTCTGTTGTTTCTTCTGCCTCACTTTGCCTCCTGTCAGCATCTCACTGTGTGCGAGACGTTCCTTTAATTAAGGTCTTCCAATCCATCACACACTGACATCGACTCTCTTTTAGACGTATTCAAAGGTGTAGAAATGAAGCCTTTCCGCAGTTTAAGCTTTCTGATTGGTATGGATTATTACGTGCAATATTATTATTATTAATAATCTGCTATGATAACATGCAATTACGTATCTGCCACTACGTCTTTTTGCACTACTAAATACTGTTAATATTGACATTAGCACATGTGACCGTCTTTGTTTCCTGTAGACGTATTGAACGGTGTAGAAATTAAGCAGTTTAGATCAAACTCTTCTCAGTCGTGTTCCCCCTGACCGACCCCGAACATTTGTGATCGAAAAAGCCTATACAAATAATTACAATAGAGATGTTCCCTCAGTGTGTGATTCATTAACTCCTTCGTGCACGAATTACAACAAGTTCCCATCAGCAGAAACACGTGGGTTTGCTATCCTGGCTCCAAGATGGTGGAATGAGCTCCCCATTGACATCAGGACAGCAGAAAGCTTACACACCTTCCAGACTGAAAACTCATCTCTTTCGACTCCACTTCCAGCCATAGAATTACTAACAAAGCACTTATATACTAACAAAGGACTGGCTCCTCTAAAGCCAGCTGAGTAGCACTTGAAGTGTTTGGCTCTATGAAACCTGATGTACTTTATGATTCTGTTTCTTCAGGGTTGTATTTTGTTGGTCGAACGCACTGATTGTAAGTCGCTCTGGATAAAAGCGTCTGCTAAATGTAATGAGATGTAACAAACTAAGGATATTTTCCTCTTCATGAGGGAGGCTGTGGCGCAGTGGGTTAGTGAGTTTGTGTTGGGATCAGGGGGTCACATGTTTAAACCCCACTGCAGTCAGCATGTCTCCCCTCACCTGGTGCCCTGTGTTGCCTCCTCCCCCCTCACCTGGTGCCCTGTGTTGTCTCCTCTCCCCTCACCTGGTGCCCTGTGTTGTCTCCTCCCCCCTCACCTGGTGCCCTGTGTTGTCTCCTCTCCCCTCACCTGGTGCCCTGTGTTGCCTCCTCCCCCCTCACCTGGTGCCCTGTGTGGTCTCCTCCCCCCTCACCTGGTGCCCTGTGTTGTCTCCTCTCCCCTCACCTGGTGCCCTGTGTTGTCTCCTCCCCCCTCACCTGGTGCCCTGTGTGGTCTCCTCCCCCCTCACCTGGTGCCCTGTGTGGTCTCCTCTCCCCTCACCTGGTGCCCTGTGTTGCCTCCTCCCCCCTCACCTGGTGCCCTGTGTGGTCTCCTCCCCCCCTCACCTGGTGCCCTGTGTTGCCTCCTCCCCCCTCACCTGGTGCCCTGTGTGGTCTCCTCCCCCCTCACCTGGTGCCCTGTGTTGCCTCCTCCCCCCTCACCTGGTGCCCTGTGTGGTCTCCTCTCCCCTCACCTGGTGCCCTGTGTGGTCTCCTCCCCCCTCACCTGGTGCCCTGTGTGGTCTCCTCCCCCCTCACCTGGTGCCCTGTGTGGTCTCCTCTCCCCTCACCTGGTGCCCTGTGTTGCCTCCTCCCCCCTCACCTGGTGCCCTGTGTGGTCTCCTCCCCCCTCACCTGGTGCCCTGTGTGGTCTCCTCCCCCCTCACCTGTGTCTTGTTGGCTTGATTAGTCTGTGGGCATGTAAATGGTAAATGGACTGTACTTATATAATGCTTTATCCAGTCTTTAAGACCCCTCAAAGCGCTTTACATACTTAGCCTTAGTTGGTGGTTTTAAGCTCCAAAACTTTATTTATACCGCAACAAAAAAGAATATATACTGTTTGACAAAAGTGAAACAGTACAACTCAAACAAACAAAATCAAAGCTACCAAGCTAGGTTGTCTCATGGAGTAGTCCAGATGTTGCCTTCACTGCAACAATCTCTCGACTGACTCCCATAGCCCCCCCCCAGGCTTACCGTCAACCGGTTACACAATTATCTCCAAACCACATTGTCAACATAAATGTAGTTTCCTCAAACATGAGGAAACTACCCGACCCAAACACACACAGGTTACCCGCCTCTTATCACAGTCATCCCCTCATTAATAAACACAAAATAAATAATATAATGACATCCTATTTAAATCACTAATGTGATGCGCCTCCGTCTTTCCCTTTGCTGGGGAGACGTGAGTATGGTGTAATATAATTAAATGTATGTTTAAATAATTGTGGCCTCACAAGTGTGCACTTATGGTCGCGCTACAGAAAGGAAGGGACAAGGGGAGGTTTTAGTGAAGATTTAACGACGAACGGAAGAGAGCAGGAAATGTCTGGTGTGTGCGTCGGCTGTCAGTCACTCTGTGATCTGCTCCGTCACAATGTCCTTCACCCAGTCACACAGAGCAGTGCACCTCTAGGAACTAACATTCACACCCAGTCTGGGATCTGGTTCCTCCAAAGCACGTTGATCTGGTTCCTCCAAAGCACGTTGATCTGGTTCCTCCAAAGCACGTTGATCTGGTTCCTCCAAAGCACGTTGATCTGGTTCCTCCAAAGCACGTTGATCTGGTTCCTCCAAAGCACGTTGATCTGGTTCCTCCAAAGCACGTTGATCTGGTTCCTCCAAAGCACGTTGATGTGGTTCCTCCAAAGCACGTTGATGTGGTTCCTCCAAAGCACGTTGATGTGGTTCCTCCAAAGCACGTTGATCTGGTTCCTCCAAAGCACGTTGATGTGGTTCCTCCAAAGCACGTTGATCTGGTTCCTCCAAAGCATGTTGATCTGGTTCCTCCAAAGCACGTTGATGTGGTTCCTCCAAAGCACGTTGATCTGGTTCCTCCAAAGCACGTTGATCTGGTTCCTCCAAAGCACGTTGATCTGGTTCCTCCAAAGCACGTTGATGTGGTTCCTCCAAAGCACGTTGATGTGGTTCCTCCAAAGCACGTTGATCTGGTTCCTCCAAAGCACGTTGATCTGGTTCCTCCAAAGCACGTTGATCTGGTTCCTCCAAAGCACGTTGATCTGGTTCCTCCAAAGCACGTTGATCTGGTTCCTCCAAAGCACGTTGATCTGGTTCCTCCAAAGCATCCAGCGTGTGGGTCTGAAGAATATACTTGATGCATGTCTTTGATTCGTCCAGGCTTCATCCAATCAGCTTCCTAAATATGCTTTAAGGTTCACAGTTACTTTATGTATATAGCACATGTTAAGACACAGAGGCTTTCAAAGTGCAGAGCGGCCGACCGTTACCATGCATTGCAGCGTTATTATCCCGTTGACTTTGACAGCGCTATTATAAATATACAACTTCCTTATTTATATTTATTGAAGAGGTTAATTTAATGTTTGTGATGTGGGTCATCAGCTCAGCGACCTTGTGAGTTCAGACGCTCGTCGACATAACTCCAACTATCGCTGTTTGGAGGGGAATGAGACCATAACTCTCTCTCTCACACACACACACACACACACACACACACACACACACACACACACACACACACACACACAGACGTGGAGCTGCTTTAGCTGAAGACTGATCACCTGGATCAATACTCAGTCGTGTGTAACGGATCAATCCAGAGGAAGTGTAGTTAGTGTTCAGAGAGACGATCATTTCTGGTGTGTGTGTGTGTGTGTGTGTGTGTGTGTGTGTGTGTGTGTGTGTGTGTGTGTGTGTGTGTGTATGCGGTGAGGTTCATGGCTGGTGAGGCACTGACTCTTTCTGAGTCAGATTTACAAATATTATATTTTGACCTTAATCGAAATGTTCTGTTATTTTCAAAAGCTTTTTTATTCTGATGCTTCGATTCATTTCAAACCGTTCAACAAAAGGATTCCCAACATCTAAATATTAGATTGTTCTTTCTTAGTAAGATCCCGTGTTCATTGCAGTGGGGGTCACAATGCTGAAGTTGGCTTCCGCACTAAACGAGTGCCCGCGCTCCAGCCAGTGACTGTGGGCTCACGGGAGGCAGAGCTCGTCCCCGCCTCTCTCCTCATCGCTACCCGTAGTCGTAGCGGAGCTCGGACAATTTGCTGATTTTGACTATAAAGGTCTGATTTTAAATCAACCGTCACAAAGGTATGCACACACGTCACCATGTACACGCTACACATTCAATGACGAAGAAGAAAAACACAATTTATTTGCCAGAACAAAAATAATAATGTGTTTAAATCTTTCCCCAAAACCCCACAGTCCCCAGACAAAGATCCAAGTGTGACAGGAGTCTCCTAAAAGCGTGTCCTCTGTAGACTGTCTTTATTCAAACCCATTCAGAATCAGGTTTATCACCATGGGTTGACACATGGGAGGAATTTGACTTGATGTTTTGTTGCATACATAGAAAAAGATTAAAAAACGACTTGAAGAAAACTATAATAACATTAAAACATATTTAAAATATAGAATGTGCGTGTTCACAGTCCCCAAACCATAACGCAGCGTCCACACGGCGGCGTGCGTTGAAGCTTGCCGGCGGGCGTGTCTGAAACCCGACCAACAACCAATCACATGAATTTCGCGCCCCTGACACACAAGCGCGCGGTTTGATTGGCTAGAGCTCGTACTGGCATATGATTCGATTGGTTGACGCTTCCGTCGAAGCTTCAAAAGCTGAACATTGCTCAACCTTTGCAGCGAGCAACGCGAGAAACGGGTAGCGACGCTCCCACGATGCAGTTCGGCGAAGCGTGACGTCACCCCATTCAAAGTGAACGGGCAGAAGCGCTGAAGCTTCAACGCACGCCGCCGATTGGACGGGCCGTGATCAGATGTATTATATATGAGCGCTGAGAGTAATATCTAATATAAAGACCTCATAATGTGAGTGATCTGTTCCGAGTTATTCCTCCTCAATTATTCAGCAGATGTTTTCCGAGGCTCACGATTAAAGAAAAAAGACCCGCTCTCAGATTGTAAATGTCAGATGTGATAATACTGAAATGCATATATTGAAATCCTCCATGTGTCTCCATGCAGGTTCATTTGTTGAGCCTCAGTGATTTATCTCCAGGACTCCTCTTCTCCAATTCAGTATATTAACTGAGGCGTGATAAATCAAATATGTTGGTCTGGTCTTTTATTCCACACATGAATAAAGCATCTGGCTTCAGGTGAGCGATGTTTAAACCATGCCGGAGATTTCATATTCTGAATACTCTGAATCCATCCCGGGTAAATCACCCTCATGCTTTCAGACGTACACTATCAGAGAGGGAGCTCCTTTAAACCTGGGGGGGGGGGGGGGCTCTGTGTAATCTCATTCACAGAACAGATGGTTTGAACCAGTGCTCACCAACCTTTTAAAGCCCAAGGCCTCGGCCGAGGTGAGAGGTCAGATCTATCTGTTGCAGACTTGAGTGAACAAGACGGCCCAGACAGTGCTTCCAATCTGAGGCTCATTGCATCAAATCATCTGGTGCAACAAAGAGCACAACTCAACTAACGAGTCCAAAAGGATCAATGTATTTACATCATAGTTTCATTCATTCCTTCAATCCTCAATATAAATATATGTAGCTTATTTTCTGTTTGAGTGAATGAGTAAATTGTTTTGTTGACAGCAACAACAACAAAGGAGAAAACAACACGTTGCAGTGAGCAGATATCAGGAGGTGCTTATCCACTGAAGCTTCATGCAACATTTAACATCACAACTAGTTATTTTAACACATTCTTACAAATTCAAAATTCGAACAACATTCTTTATCTGTGCATAGACCATGGGTGCGTTCACACCGGACGCGATGCGACGCGTTCGCGCGGTAGCCAATCAGCGGTGAGGATCCCAGCCTGCCGTCACTGACGTTGAATCAGAAAACATCAGCCGTTAGCTGGTCGCACTCAGAGCTCCCCGCTCCTCATATCTGTTCAGAACCAGTACAACCTGTATCTGTGTCTGTAGCAGCTACAGCGTTAGCTTAGCCGCATCGATCCCATCTCCATTCGGAAAACACGCATTTTAAAAGGTGTTTCTCTGCCGTCTGTCTGACGACTTGTCAAAGCATCCATGGTTCTTACTAACCGGTATCAGTATGTAGTTACTCCGGCATCATTTAGAAACGTGTATTACAATTAACTCACGGTAAATGTTCACGTTGTTGTACCATAAGTGCAGTGGATTCAAAAATATGCAGCATTACTTGAAGTCTATTGTTTCCGGGAGCGAAAGGGAATGTCTCAAAGATACATCAATCAAGTGGCGCCTGCTAACGGGGTGGTGGATGATTGGCTTACATCTAAAAACGTCTTTCTTTTGTTAACGGTGCATGATCTACCCGCACCTCTGAACTTTAGGAGAAAAAGTAGAACCTTATGAAAAACTAAAAAAAGTGAAATTTCTGAGAAAAAAAAAGAGTCAAAATTCTCAAAAGTAAAATATTTTGAAAAAGTAAACATTTGGAGAAAAAGTTAAAAAACAGTCACTGTTGTTGGAAAGTACTGGAGTTGAAGTACAAAGTACAAACATTTTGTATTCGCAGGTTAAACTGTGTGTGTGACACAGATAAGAGAAGTCTATCGAAGGCTCTGAGCTGCTGAGGGACCTTTATTCTGGAGCCCGGCAGCATTTCCCTCACTCTTTAAGACGCCTGAGCAGAACCGTTGGAGGTTATATGAAATGTCAGCGGCTCTTTCTTCTGATCCGTGAAGTCTTCTTTCAATCAGCTGGACCTCCACCTTCTGGAAACAACTTTTAAAGGAGGTTTCTGGAAGTCATTGAAGAGAGTCTTTTAGCCTCAGACACAGACGTGAGGCTAGACCCTGACTCAGCATGACTTCACTTCCTGTCATCTGGTCTGGAGCTCAATATATTTATAAGATATATGCCGTTAATAACTGTTCAATATATACCTGGCGGCTAAATCCTCAGAACTGTTACAGGATTTGTTTTTATTATAATATACATTACATGTTACTTGTTATATCCTTTCTTTTATCTCCGGCTCTTTTCTGCTGTAAGTGCACACGTCCCCTCTGTGGGACTAATGGAGGGGTTCTGAATGGGTTCTGGATGTGTTTTTGGTCGTTATCCTGAAACACAAGCAGAAGAGATGTTAACGGTTTGTTCTGCCACATAACATATGTCAGTCAGTTCCCAACTGGTGGATTTAAAACATAGTAACATCGGTTCGGTTGGAGATGAGCTATTATATATAACAAGTGTCCAACATTAGCTGCGTGAAGTGAAGTCATGTCTCTTAATGGATTTGTATTAATGAAGGCTTCTCTTTGTGTCGTCTCAGGAGGAATCTGCATCGCTCAGTCTCTGAAGATTCCTCACGACCACAAACCCTCGGACTTTGATAAAATAATCCGCATGCTACTGGACACTCGATACGCCCGCGCCGTCATCCTGTTCGCCTCCGACGAGGACATCAGGTACGTCCCAGTTACAGCCATACGACATATTGGAGACATACGACAGAAAGGGAACATTCTGGAAGAGAAAGGCCCGGTCCCTTCTAATAAGGAACAGATAGTTTATTATTATTAGTAGTAGTAGGATGTTATCTGTGAAGTTTTACAGCCTGTATTTCTTCTATCCAGAGGCATCCTGAATGCCAGTAAGCGAGCGGACCAGGTGGGTCACTTCCTGTGGATCGGCTCTGACAGCTGGGGCGCCAAAAACAGCCCAATTCTGCAGCTGGAGGAGGCGGCTGTGGGCGCCGTCACCATCCTGCCCAAAAGAGCCACCATCAGTGGTACGTTCAATATATCCTGTGGGGATTGCCCACAGTATTGAGTATGGAAGTCGCTTTGGATAAAAGCGTCTAACAAGTGACATGTAATGTATATCACAGTCACTCCATCCTGCCCTAAAGAGCCACCATCAGTGGTACCATCAATATATCACATTCACTCCATCCTGCCCAAAAGAGCCTCCATCAGTGGTGCTTCAGAAAAAGTCAAAATCCTCAGAAAGATTGAGAAAAAGTTGGAAAAGTCAAAACTCTGAGAAAAAGTCCAATTTCTGAGAAAACGTAAATTGCAAATCTTATGAAAATGTCAAATTTCTGATAAAAAGTAAAAAACCTAAGAAAAAGTCAAATTCTTTGAAAAAAGTCTAAATCCTGAGAAAAAGATGGAAAAGTCAAAATTATGAGAAAAAGTAAAGATTCTAAGAAAAAGTCGTATAAGTCAACATTATGAGAACAAGTCTAATTCTGAGTGTTCTCCAGAACTGCAAAACCACTTCCTGTCCAGAAGAGCCTCCTTCAGACTGCCGGTTAGGAATACCTGCAGTTCACAGGTTCTAGGGTGACCCATTCATTCCCTGTGGAACACCACATGAGGTACAGAGTTCACTAGATGAATGTCTGTATCATCATGTCACAGCAGCTTCAGTGGAGATATGGCAATGAAACTGAAGTCTTCCTCCAACAGAGCAACAGGAATAAATATAGGACATAGAATATAGTGCAAGAGAATGTTAAAGTAAATGCAAATACAATAGAAAGAGTGCAAGAAGAGTCTATATACAGGTTAATGGAATATATAGATAAATAATGTGCAAGTTGCAAACAGATGAATGTTCTGGATGTTCTTCACAGAGTTCAGGTGTTCACGGTCTGGTGGTTTGAGTCCTGATGCCGCGGGACAGTTTGTGGCAGGGGTCTTTTTGTAATCTTTGTAATTTAAACTAAACCTCAAAAGTCAATGAAAGTGATCAGAAATGTTATACTTGAATAACTCTACTGTGGAGGATATCACGAGGCCTTGCGTTGGATGTAAAACACAATATGTCTCCTTCCTCTCCTGAGTGCTGCTCTCCATCAGCAGAACATTCATGCTGTCACTAAATGGCCCAGGACCGTTTGGTGATGATTATATATCATCACCTTCGTCTTCCTGCCATCAGCCCGTCTCCATCTCCCTCAGTCTGCAGGGACTTAAGTTCCTCTGAAGGAGAAAAGAAACGCTTCCTCTCTCCTCGTCTGTCCGGAGAGGCAAAAGCATCTCTATTAGGCATGGCATTCATTTTTAAAATAGTATGAATTGAACCTTAACCAGACCACCGGACTTCCAAATAAATGAGATGAGAAAAAGTCAAATTCTTATAAAAAATCTAAATCGTGAGAAAACGTCAAAAAAGTCACATTTCTGAGAAAAAGTCCAAATCTAGCTTTCATTCGAATTCCATCCAAATGCTTGAAACCCCATAATAGTTTGATTAGTGGTTTTGGACTGGTTTAGTTTCATGGTGGCGGATATTATAGCCATGTTCGGTTCATACGAAGATCTTGAGTTCTTATATTGTCAGATTTGATCACTTTGGGAGTTCCATCCTAAAGGACAGAGAACAGAATCCACTGGTCGATGTGATTGCTCTTAAATCTCCTAACAGTTTATTTTATTTGCATATTGACGGTTAATGTTCCATCTCATGTGTGTTGCAGCTGTGTTCCTCTGCCTGTATGTTGTAACTGTGTTCATGCTGCCCTCTTTTTGAATGTGCAGCGTTTGGTTTCTGCTGCTTTTAGTAAACGCTGCCATGTCTCCTCAAGCTGCTGGATGTTCTCTAAATGCTGCCATGTCTCCTCAAGCTGCTGGATGTTCTCTAAACGCTGCATGTCTCCTCAAGCTGCTGGATGTTCTCTAAACGCTGCCATGTCTCCTCAAGCTGCTGGATGTCCTCTAAACGCTGCCATGTCTCCTCAAGCTGCTGGATGTTCTCTAAAAGCTGCCATGTCTCCTCAAGCTGCTGGATGTTCTCTAAACGCTGCCATGTCTCCTCAAGCTGCTGAGTGTTCTCTAAACGCTGCCATGTCTCCTCAAGCTGCTGGATGTTCTCTAAAAGCTGCCATGTCTCCTCAAGCTGCTGGATGTTCTCTAAACGCTGCCATGTCTCCTCAAGCTGCTGAGTGTTCTCTAAACGCTGCCATGTCTCCTCAAGCTGCTGGATGTTCTCTAAACGCTGCCATGTCTCCTCAAGTTGCTGAATGTTCTCTAAATGCTGCCATGTCTCCTCAAGCTGCTGGATGTTCTCTAAACGCTGCCATGTCTCCTCAAGCTGCTGGATGTTCTCTAAACGCTGCCATGTCTCCTCAAGCTGCTGGATGTTCTCTAAACGCTGCCATGTCTCCTCAAGCTGCTGGATGTTCTCTAAACGCTGCATGTCTCCTCAAGCTGCTGGATGTTCTCTAAACGCTGCATGTCTCCTCAAGCTGCTGAGTGTTCTCTAAACGCTGCCATGTCTCCTCAAGCTGCTGGATGTTCTCTAAACGCTGCCATGTCTCCTCAAGCTGCTGAGTGTTCTCTAGACGCTGCCATGTCTCCTCAAGCTGCTGGATGTTCTCTAAATGCTGCCATGTCTCCTCAAGCTGCTGGATGTTCTCTAAACGCTGCCATGTCTCCTCAAGTTGCTGAATGTTCTCTAAACGCTGCCATGTCTCCTCAAGCTGCTGGATGTTATCTAAACGCTGCCATGTCTCCTCAAGCTGCTGGATGTTCTCTAAACGCTGCCATGTCTCCTCAAGCTGCTGGATGTTCTCTAAACGCTGCATGTCTCCTCAAGCTGCTGGATGTTCTCTAAACGCTGCCATGTCTCCTCAAGCTGCTGGATGTTCTCTAAAAGCTGCCATGTCTCCTCAAGCTGCTGGATGTTCTCTAAACGCTGCATGTCTCCTCAAGCTGCTGGATGTTCTCTAAACGCTGCCATGTCTCCTCAAGCTGCTGAGTGTTCTCTAAACGCTGCCATGTCTCCTCAAGCTGCTGGATGTTCTCTAAAAGCTGCCATGTCTCCTCAAGCTGCTGGATGTTCTCTAAACGCTGCCATGTCTCCTCAAGCTGCTGAGTGTTCTCTAAACGCTGCCATGTCTCCTCAAGCTGCTGGATGTTCTCTAAAAGCTGCCATGTCTCCTCAAGCTGCTGGATGTTCTCTAAACGCTGCATGTCTCCTCAAGCTGCTGGATGTTCTCTAAACGCTGCATGTCTCCTCAAGCTGCTGGATGTTCTCTAAACGCTGCATGTCTCCTCAAGCAGCTGAGTGTTCTCTAAACGCTGCCATGTCTCCTCAAGCTGCTGGATGTTCTCTAAACGCTGCCATGTCTCCTCAAGCTGCTGAGTGTTCTCTAGACGCTGCCATGTCTCCTCAAGCTGCTGAGTGTTCTCTAAACGCTGCCATGTCTCCTCAAGCTGCTGGATGTTCTCTAAACGCTGCCATGTCTCCTCAAGCTGCTGAGTGTTCTCTAAACGCTGCCATGTCTCCTCAAGCTGCTGGATGTTCTCTAAACGCTGCCATGTCTCCTCAAGCTGCTGGATGTTCTCTAAACGCTGCCATGTCTCCTCAAGCTGCTGGATGTTCTCTAAACGCTGCCATGTCTCCTCAAGCTGCTGGATGTTCTCTAAAAGCTGCCATGTCTCCTCAAGCTGCTGGATGTTCTCTAAACGCTGCATGTCTCCTCAAGCTGCTGGATGTTCTCTAAACGCTGCATGTCTCCTCAAGCTGCTGGATGTTCTCTAAACGCTGCATGTCTCCTCAAGCTGCTGAGTGTTCTCTAAACGCTGCCATGTCTCCTCAAGCTGCTGGATGTTCTCTAAACGCTGCCATGTCTCCTCAAGCTGCTGAGTGTTCTCTAAACGCTGCCATGTCTCCTCAAGCTGCTGGATGTTCTCTAAATGCTGCCATGTCTCCTCAAGCTGCTGGATGTTCTCTAAACGCTGCCATGTCTCCTCAAGTTGCTGAATGTTCTCTAAACGCTGCCATGTCTCCTCAAGCTGCTGGATGTTATCTAAACGCTGCCATGTCTCCTCAAGCTGCTGGATGTTCTCTAAACGCTGCCATGTCTCCTCAAGCTGCTGAGTGTTCTCTAGACGCTGCCATGTCTCCTCAAGCTGTTGAGTGTTCTCTAAATGCTGCCATGTCTCCTCAAGCTGCTGGATGTTCTCTAAACGCTGCCATGTCTCCTCAAGCTGCTGGATGTTCTCTAAACGCTGCATGTCTCCTCAAGCTGCTGGATGTTCTCTAAACGCTGCCATGTCTCCTCAAGCTGCTGGATGTTCTCTAAAAGCTGCCATGTCTCCTCAAGCTGCTGAGTGTTCTCTAAACGCTGCCATGTCTCCTCAAGCTGCTGGATGTTCTCTAAACGCTGCCATGTCTCCTCAAGCTGCTGGATGTTCTCTAAAAGCTGCCATGTCTCCTCAAGTTGCTGAGTGTTCTCTAGACGCTGCCATGTCTCCTCAAGCTGCTGGATATTCTCTAAACGCTGCCATGTCTCCTCAAGCTGTTGAGTGTTCTCTAAATGCTGCCATGTCTCCTCTAGCTGCTGGATGTTCTCTAAACGCTGCCATGTCTCCTCTAGCTGCTGGATGTTCTCTAAACGCTGCATGTGTTGTTGCTGGAGATGGTTCTTCATGTGGAACATTTGGGTTTCTGTATCTGCATCCTTCCTGAAGCTGCAGCGTGTGTTCACCTGTCGGCCTCCGTATGAGAAGTCCTTTAGAGACTCTGCAGACAAACGGCTCATCATGAGATTCGTCCACGCCTCTTAACGACATCAATCCAATCAGCCCGTTCACCTCAAGCTGCTGGATGTTCTCTAAACGCTGCCATGTCTCCTCAAGCTGCTGGATGTTCTCTAAACGCTGCCATGTCTCCTCAAGCTGCTGGATGTTCTCTAAACGCTGCCATGTCTCCTCAAGCTGCTGGATGTTCTCTAAACGCTGCCATGTCTCCTCAAGCTGCTGGATGTTCTCTAAACGCTGCCATGTCTCCTCAAGCTGCTGGATGTTCTCTAAACGCTGCCATGTCTCCTCAAGCTGCTGGATGTTCTCTAAACGCTGCCATGTCTCCTCAAGCTGCTGGATGTTCTCTAAACGCTGCCATGTCTCCTCAAGCTGCTGGATGTTCTCTAAACGCTGCCATGTCTCCTCAAGCTGCTGGATGTTCTCTAAACGCTGCCATGTCTCCTCAAGCTGCTGGATGTTCTCTAAACGCTGCCATGTCTCCTCAAGCTGCTGGATGTTCTCTAAACGCTGCCATGTCTCCTCAAGCTGCTGGATGTTCTCTAAACGCTGCCATGTCTCCTCAAGCTGCTGAGTGTTCTCTAAACGCTGCCATGTCTCCTCAAGCTGCTGGATGTTCTCTAAACGCTGCACGTGTTCTCAAGCTGCTGGATGTTCTCTAAACGCTGCCATGTCTCCTCAAGCTGCTGGATGTTCTCTAAACGCTGCCATGTCTCCTCAAGCTGCTGAGTGTTCTCTAAACGCTGCCATGTCTCCTCAAGCTGCTGGATGTTCTCTAAACGCTGCCATGTCTCCTCAACCTGCTGAATGTTCTCTAAACGCTGCCATGTCTCCTCAAGCTGCTGAGTGTTCTCTAAACGCTGCCATGTCTCCTCAAGCTGCAGGATGTTCTCTAAACGCTGCCATGTCTCCTCAAGTTGCTGAGTGTTCTCTAAACGCTGCCATGTCTCCTCAAGCTGCTGGATGTTCTCTAAACGCTGCACGTGTTCTCAAGCTGCTGAATGTTCTCTAAACGCTGCACGTGTTCTCAAGCTGCTGGATGTTCTCTAAACGCTGCACGTGTTCTCAAGCTGCTGGAGATGTTTCTTCATGTGGAACCTTTGGGGTTTTGTATCTGTGTCCTTCTGAAGCTGCTTCTCCTGATGGAAGACTTTTGGGATGTTGTTTCCAATCTTTTTTATCACGATTTCTGTCTTAAATATAAAAGGCAGTTCCTCAAACATATAAAGTTACTAAACAGGAATAAGTTATTACATCCTGATTCTAATATCTGTGTTTTGCATTTGATCAATATCGGCTAAAGTTGATCAAAGTCTGATTGAGGTTGTTTTCCAGCGCTGCTCGCTCCAGTTGGCTCACTGCAGACGAGTTATAATTATAATGTGATCAATGACATCATAAGAAAGATTCAGTGATCTTTGATGAGTCATCATTAGCAGATATCAGAGCCAATAGTCCCACACTCTTGTTTCTCTGACAAAGTGTTAGTCAGTGAGCGTCAGAGGAGCGGGACACGACACGAGAGGAAACACAACTTTCTTTATAAAAACATTCCTGTCTTTGGGCTTCAGAGGAACACGCAGCGCCGTCAGAGACTCGCCTGTCGCTCCTAACAAAGCTTTCTGACAGCGAGACGTTTCTCTGTTGTTCTGTTTGAAGCTGTGAATAAAACATGAATCCACAACAACAGCGACTAATGAGGATGCTCAAATCAGAGTCCTCCTACTCCCCAAACGAATGCCTCGCTAATCGTGCTGCCAATGCTCTGCTGTGGCGTCGGTTCGTGCCCTTTTCCTCGCCTGAAAAACATATTTCACCCACATTTTGAGAATCAGGAGTCCTGCCCCAAGGCTCGCTGTGTGACCTTCACTAACTACTTCCTGTTCCCTCGTTTCCTGACAAATGATTTATGGATATTGGAGTTTTGGGCATAAAGACGTTGGTGGGGATTGTGGGCCGTGACGGGCAGTCTGGGTAACGTCAGGTTTAAGGGCAGCAGACCCATTCTCTCTCAGCTTTATGAGGCTTTCCTCCACTCTCTCAGTAACACCATTAGCTGGTTGTGTGTTAATGGGATTAAACTCAGCATGTCAGCACAAACCCTAATAATAAAGGTCTTTAAACTACATTTAAAAACCACAACAACCTTCCTCGAGACGACCCAAGGATCTAAAGCTCATTATACCAAGCTGAGAAGTTCCCTAAAGTCTCTGAAGCTTTGTGTGGTTTCTTTTTTAGAAGTTTGCTTCTATTTTGCCATTATATGAGACAGCGAGTGGACATAGGGACAGAGACAGAGGACAAAGGCTTGTTAGGAACAGAAAATAAGTTGAATTAAATATTTAAAGAAGACATATTATTATAGGCAAGGCAAGTTTATTTACACCGCACCTCTCAACACAAGGCAATTCAAAGTGCTTTACAAAACTGAAAGACATTAAAAGCATTAAGAAACATATTGTAAAATGGCATTTAAACTCTAATTTAAAAGCAAAGATAATAATAAGACATGAATAACACAGGAACATGCATACAGTGCAGTGTGAGATGTGAATAGTTCAATTAAAAGCAGCGACAAAAAGAAAAGTCTTCGGCCTGGATTTGAAAGGACCTGCAGGTTCGTTCCAGATTATAGTCCTTCTTCTTCCCTGACAGTCTGAGTCTCCATTGGAGGTTGTGTCCAGTGTGTTGGATTTCCTGACATTAGCCCAAAACAGATAATCATCCTGACCCCTCAGTTTGTCCAGGACCCCGTTTCTTAATGGTTTAGTTCCTCAGTAAGTAATGGGGACCGCAGCTTTTGGTCCAGTATTGAGCCGGAGGTTTTTGGCTCCAGTCGTTGCAGTGAAGCCACCATCTGACTTCCAACTAACCTAAAACGGGGTCGATGATTGGTGGAGGTGGGGTGAAAGAAGCTAGCAGCTAGTGCCCAGAAAGGGTGCTAACCTGTCACTCAAAGAGACCATGCCTCTAATAATGTAAAGCTTTTAATGTTGTTGTGTAAACATTAACGCGCTTCTGAGACCAAAAGTGTTTTTCTACCAGGCTGTAAACATGTTACTGATACTTTTAGATTCAGCCCCAAGTGTCCATTAGAGGAACTGCAGTTTCTGACATGACTTTTTACAAGAAAAGTAGGTGTTGAGACAGCACCAACCTGTCAATCACAGCCAACTTTAAGCCTTAATGTCATTCAAACAGGCGATTTGTATACCAATCTATTGCCATTAACATGGGAATGACGTATTTCACCAAACTGTTTTTGTACCAGGCTGTTATTTCTGAAGTACAGTTGATATTTTAACAATAGGGATCTATGGGGTTACACCACACTTTGGATTCAGCCTCAAGTGAGAGAGAGAGAGAGAGAGAGAGAGAGAGAGAGAGAGAGAGAGAGAGAGAGAGAGAGAGAGAGAGAGAGAGAGAGAGAGAGAGAGAGAGATAGAGAGAGAGAGAGATAGTAGAGAGAGAGAGAGAGAGAGAGAGTGTTCAGACTTTATTGTCAATTAAAAATAAAAGGAAAAAATTGAAGATATATCAAATATTAACAATATAAACACAGCAATATCCTGGATGATTAAAATAAAGAAAATACAACAGGATCCAAAATACTTCAGGTCTTCTATAAGAAAGGAGAAACTCAAACTATGAAGCAGCTGAGAACATAAACCCTTTGAAACGTGACTTTAACGTGTCGTATAAAGAAGATATTGATGTGCGGACATACTGTAAAGACGCTCCAAAGACTTGTTTCGTCCTCCAGGATCTCTCCGCTCATAAACCTTCGTGACCCTGTATGACTTAGTATTATTATTTTCAGTCCTCGCTTCACAAACAAACCAAAAAGTAAAATGCAGCAAAACCTCTCCTACGCAGCTCAGTGCGGAGAAATGAGAGTCAGTCTGAATGTAAGAGGAATTGAGGGAGGTTTTTGTGAGGAGAGACATGTGGATATACCTCCCCCATCCTCTTTGTCTGAAACACAAAGCCGTTGGGTTCAGGGTTTCCATGTGCACGCTGCAGATAGAGGATTTTGATCTGCCTCTATGTTTAAAACATGACCAGTATCTGCCAAGATGGATGTCCTCCTGCACACATTAGCCTGAGAGGAAACAGGAAGTGACTGTGAGCTTATGTAAGGAGGATTCACGGCTGCAGACCTGATGTGCACTTGAGAAGAAAGAGGCATCAGAAAAGAGGGTTAATAATACTCCATGACTTATACTGCTATTTGACATGTTCTCCACATGAGCCTGTTCTGCTTCGATAGCACAGTTTATTATTGCACTCTTGAGGAAAAAGCAATATTTAGCTGCAGAGGACAGATGATGAAAAGTATATAGAGTTACTGATTCCCCGCAGGAGATGCAGCAGGAAACTGAGTATCACAGAGAGTGAAGACATATGGCATGAAAGGGATGTTCCTATTGGATACACAGAGCTTTGAATGGATGTGTCCAGGAGCAGCAGCGTGTCCTCCAACAGGGATCTCCTGAATGTGACAGGGCTGCACATGGTGCGTGATGCTTCATCATTAAAGATGCTGCTGCAGTCGACATCCATTACAGTTGTTTATCTGAAGGCAGCCTGATACGGTTTAACTGTCCTGTACGGCAGCATTCATCACAATGAAGTACTTTATTTATAGCCAACAGTTGTAAATGTGTTGTGAAACCTCCTATGAGAAAATGTCCCGACTTGTCCCTTGATTTATTACCTCAGATTGAATAGAAGTCTATGAGGAAATGTTGCTACTTCTCTCTCTCTTTATTACCTCAGATTGTAGAGAAGTCTATGAGGAAATGTTCCTACTTCTCTCTCTCTTTATTACCTCAGATTGAATAGAAGTCTATGAGGAAATGTTCCTACTTCTCTCTCTCTTTATTACCTCAGATTGTAGAGAAGTCTATGAGGAAATGTTCCTACTTCTCTCTCTCTTTATTACCTCAGATTGTAGAGAAGTCTATGAGGAAATGTTCCTACTTCTCTCTCTCTTTATTACCTCAGATTTTATAGAAGTCTATGAGGAAATGTTCCTACTTCTCTCTCTCTCTTTATTACCTCAGATTGTAGAGAAGTCTATGAGAACATGTTCCAACTTCTCTCTCTCTGTATTACCTCAGATTGTAGAGAAGTCTATGAGGAAATGTTCCTACTTCTCTCTCTCTTTATTACCTCAGATTGTAGAGAAGTCTATGAGAAAATGTTCCTACTTCTCTCTCTCTTTATTACCTCAGATTGTATAGAAGTCTATGAGAAATGTTCCTACTTCTCTCTCTCTTTATTACCTCAGATTGTATAGAAGTCTATGAGGAAATGTTCCTACTTCTCTCTCTCTTTATTACCTCAGATTGTATAGAAGTCTATGAGGAAATGTTCCTACTTCTCTCTCTCTTTATTACCTCAGATTGTAGAGAAGTCTATGAGGAAATGTTCCTACATCTCTCTTTATTACCTCAGATTGTAGAAAAGTCTATGAGGAAATGTTCCTACTTCTCTCTCTCTTTATTACCTCAGATTGTAGAGAAGTCTATGAGGAAATGTTCCTACTTCTCTCTCTCTCTTTATTACCTCAGATTGTAGAAAAGTCTATGAGGAAATGTTCCTACTTCTCTCTCTCTCTCTATTACCTCAGATTGTAGAGAAGTCTATGAGGAAATGTTCCTGCTTCTCTCTCTCTTTATTACCTCAGATTGTATAGAAGTCTATGAGGAAATGTTCCTACTTCTCTCTTTATTACCTCAGATTGTATAGAAGTCTAGGAGGAAATGTTCCTACTTCTCTCTCTCTTTATTACCTCAGATTGTATAGAAGTCTATGAGGAAATGTTCCTACTTCTCTCTCTCTTTATTACCTCAGATTGTATAGAAGTCTATGAGGAAATGTTCCTACTTCTCTCTCTCTTTATTACCTCAGATTGTATAGAAGTCTATGAGGAAATGTTCCTACTTCTCTCTTTATTACCTCAGATTGTATAGAAGTCTATGAGGAAATGTTCCTACTTCTCTCTCTCTCTTTATTACCTCAGATTGTATAGAAGTCTATGAGGAAATGTTCCTACTTCTCTCTCTCTTTATTACCTCAGATTGTATAGAAGTCTATGAGGAAATGTTCCTACTTCTCTCTCTCTCTTTATTACCTCAGATTGTAGAGAAGTCTATGAGAACATGTTCCAACTTCTCTCTCTCTGTATTACCTCAGATTGTAGAGAAGTCTATGAGGAAATGTTCCTACTTCTCTCTCTCTTTATTACCTCAGATTGTAGAGAAGTCTATGAGAAAATGTTCCTACTTCTCTCTCTCTTTATTACCTCAGATTGTATAGAAGTCTATGAGAAAATGTTCCTACTTCTCTCTCTCTTTATTACCTCAGATTGTATAGAAGTCTATGAGAAAATGTTCCTACTTCTCTCTCTCTTTGTTACCTCAGATTGTAGAGAAGTCTATGAGGAAATGTTCCTACTTTTCTCTGTATTACCTCAGATTGTAGAGAAGTCTATGAGGAAATGTTTCTACTTCTCTCTCTCTTTATTACCTCAGATTGTATAGAAGTCTATGAGGAAATGTTCCTACTTCTCTCTCTCTTTATTACCTCAGATTGTAGAGAAGTTTATGAGGAAATGTTCCTACTTCTCTCTCTCTTTATTACCTCAGATTGTAGAGAAGTCTATGAGGAAATGTTCCTACTTCTCTCTTTATTACCTCAGATTGTAGAGAAGTCTATGAGGAAATGTTTATTTTCTTATTCGCAGTGACTACGTCCACATCTTACACTTTGCAGTATATGTGTGTAAAAAACAGCGTCTTCAACACATGATCACAACGTCTCTAGACGATATCAGCATTGATGGTTTTATACGAGCAAGAGAAACTGAAGCTGCTGTGTTTTAGTTTCTTTAGCAGGGTTTGATATATGTAGGTGGCACTTTGTCTCTGTCACATTGTGCAATGAAATCCTGCATTCCACCTCGTGTTGGTAATGCATACTGTTGCTGTTGGTTGAAAGTAAGTCTGCCTTCTTTCAAATGAACCCCCCCTCTTTAATGTATTGCACACAGCACCATATGCTTTCTATATAACTTATAGAGCCTTATAACACTGCAGTGGCTTTGAACTCTCTAGGAAAGCTCTCGTGTTATCCTTTTATCACATAGCGCTGCTCTGACACCTGAATTTCCCTACAGGGATGAATCAAGCTTTTTCTTATCTAATCTTACATCCTCTCCCGGGATGAACACATGTCTGCTTCTCCGCCCTGACCTCCACTTCTGTCTGTGCGCTGCGTTTAATGTTATCTGCCAGGAATCTGTAAACGAGACTCTCTGCAATGCAGCCTGCAGAGAGGCGTGGTGGAGTAAACGATGGTGATCAGAAACAAGCATTTCAAGTCCTGTCACAGGTCAAAGGACAGACAGACTGAGTGCTGTAACTCTGATTCATCGTTAGTCTATAAAAAGTCAGATCATAAAAAGTGAAAAATGTCCTGCATAAATCCCCAAAGTCCAAGGTGACGTCTTTAAATGTCTTCTCGAGCAACAGTCCGAAACCCAAAGATATTAGCGTGATATCAGACGGAGAAAAGCTACTTTATCTTGGAGAATTTCGAACCGGAAATGATTGATAGTAAGCAATGACTTGATGAACATTGTCTTGATGTTTAGGTTTTCGGATGTTCAATTACATATATGGATATCGAAATGTCAAGACCTTAAGGTGTTTGAATGTCTGGATGACTGAATGGTTTCTGGATGCCTGGAGGTCTGGGTGTTCAGATGTCTGAATGTCTGAATGTCTGGATTTCTGGATGTTTGGATGTCTTCGGGTCCAAGTGCAAGGCAAGGCAAGGCAAGTTTATTTATATAGCACTTTTCAACACAAGGCAATTCAAAGTGCTTTACAACAAATGAAAGACATTAAGAAAATGGCATTTAAAATCATTAAAAAGAAAAGATAATAAAATAAACATTAAAAGAAGAAATACATGGATAAAAGTTACAGTGCAGTCTAAGATATGAATAGTTCAATTAAAAGCAGCGGCAGAAAGAAAAGTCTTCTTGCTGGATTTGAAAGTAGTCTTCGTTGCAGCGGACCTGCAGGTTTCTGGGAGTTGGTTCCAGATGGAGCATAATAACTGAACGCTGCTTCTCCATGTTTAGCTCTGACTCTGGGGACAGAAAGCTGACCAGTCCCTGAAGACCTGAGAGATCTGGTTCATCATTTAGCAGGAGGTCACAAATGTATTTTGGGCCTAAACCTTTCAGTGCTTTATAAACCAGCAGCAGTATTTAGAAATCTATTCTTTGACACACAGGAAGCCAGTGTAAAGACTTCAGAACAGGAGTGATCCACTTTCTTAGTGTCAGTGAGGAACCAGTGTAAAGACTTCAGAACAGGAGTGATCCACTTTCTTAGTGTCAGTGAGGAACCAGTGTAAAGACTTCAGAACAGGAGTGATCCACTTTCTTAGTGTCAGTGAGGAACCAGTGTAAAGACTTCAGAACAGGAGTGATCCACTTTCTTAGTGTCAGTGAGGAACCAGTGTAAAGACTTCAGAACAGGAGTGATCCACTTTCTTAGTGTCAGTGAGGAACCAGTGTAAAGACTTCAGAACAGGAGTGATCCACTTTCTTAGTGTTAGTGAGGAACCAGTGTAAAGACTTCAGAACAGGAGTGATCCACTTTCTTAGTGTTAGTGAGGACTCGATCTAGATCTTTAGGTGTTCAGATGTCTAGATCTTTAAATGTTCAGATGTCTAGATCTTTGGTTCCTCTGATGTCTAGATCTTTGGGTGTTCAGATGTCTGGGAGGAAGGTTGTTGATCTCCAGCCTCCACAGTAAAGATATTGCTCCTGATGGCCAACAGGGTGTGAATGTGTCTCTTGGAGTCCGGTTGTTGTGATGTCTGACTTTCTGGATCTCTTGATGTCTGGGTATCTTGATGTTCGAATGCCTCAATTTTGTGTTCTCTGGATGTTCAGATGTTTGGATGTGTTGGTGTCTGAGTCTCTGTTCTCATGAACATTTGGTGTCTGGTTGTTGTGATGTCTGAGTGTCTGGATCACTCGACGTCTGGGTGTCTTGATGTTTGAATGCCTCAGTTTTGTGGTCTCTGGATATCTAGATGTGTGGACGTTTTGTTGTCTAAGTGTCTCTGTATTTCTGTGTCTCTGGATGTTCAGATGTCTGGATGTGTTGGTGTCTGAGTCTCTGTGTCTCTGGGTCTCTGGATATTCAGATGTCTGGATGTGTTGGTGTGTTGGTGTCTGAGTCTCTGTGTCTCTGTGTCTCTGGATATTCAGATGTCTGGATGTGTTGGTGTCTGAGTCTCTGTGTCTCTGGGTCTCTGTGTCTCTGGATGTTCAGATGTCTGGATGTGTTGGTGTGTTGGTGTCTGAGTCTCTGTGTCTCTGGATGTTCAGATGGCTGGATGTGTTGGTGTCTGAGTCTCTGTGTCTCTGGGTCTCTGGATGTTCAGATGTCTGGATGTGTTGGTGTCTGAGTCTCTGTGTCTCTGGGTCTCTGGATGTTCAGATGTCTGGATGTGTTGGTGTCTGAGTCTCTGTGTCTCTGGGTCTCTAGGTGTCTGATTGTCTGGATGTGTAGATATCTGTGTGTGTTTCCTGCAGGTCTCCTGTGCTCCGGTGCTCTCTGTCACAGAGGATTCCTGTGTCTTCGCTGTGAGACTGAACTCTAGTCTGACAAACGGCAAAGAGATGGAGGATGAGACATTTAGCTGCGACACTGATCGTGCTAAGCATCCTTTCTCCTGCTTCACACCAACGTCTCCTCCTATCATCTCTGACTTCTCACATTTAACTGTCACTTGTTTAGCCAGGCATGAGTCTCTACCTTCCTCTGGCCTTTAAATGTTCCCTGACCTCCTCCATCAAACCCAGATACTTCTGTCAGAGAACAGGAAGTCCCCTTGTACTTCTTTATACTATCAGGGCTTCTCATGGCTTCAGTTTAGATTTAAATCATCTTTAAAATCACGTTGTACTAAACTACACACACTTTATGTTCTCTCAAATGACTTGACATTGACTGCTACTATCAAAAGTATATTTTACATAATGAGACTACCATTATGAATCACTAATAGACTTAGAAATGCCTTATTCTGGTTGAAGCTGCTTAAGATTTGGAGTTTATTTTTATATATCTAGGAACATTGCACTACGTAAACTGATTTTATTTAGTAAGTAAAATCATAAAGTAACTAATGTCGTCAAATAAAACTAAACAATTACAACATTTCTCTCAGAAAACGTTGTAGAGCACAAGGAGCTATGGAATTAAGGTTCAGTCAAATCATGTCATTTTAGAGTGATATGCTAACATACTTTTCAATGGGTGACTCAAAGTATATTATTCCATCTTTAATACCATTCATGTTCCCAGTTAGATCCAAGGTGAGCAAGGGGCTCCATCCCATAGAGTGTATCCACACAGAAACACAATGTGTAGATGACTTTGTAAATGCAGATATGAATGTACTTCATGTTATGTCCTCTCGTGCTTCTGTGTTCCTGTCGGACTGAGGATTAGTCTTATCTGAACCGCGGGCATTAGACCGGTTCTCTCTAACCGTGTTTCCCTCTGGAGGCTCCGCTAAATGACTCCTGTCTGCCGGCAGTCCACTTGGAATCTGCAGACACTCGCAGTCTGGCTTCTTTTGGTTCTGTAGGACTTTCCTGTCCTGCAGAGACAGACTGAGTCCCAGCCGGAGACATCCCCCCCCCCATGAGACGGATAAATACACCGGGACAAATACAGGTCGTCTGTTTGAGCTCAGAGGAAGTCGTTTCTGCAGCACGCACGATCACACTTCTGAATATGCAGGAACGCTGATGAGATAACGTAAGAACTTTATTAATCGCATCTCGAATGATAAATAGAAATAAACAGCATTTAGAGAGTGAGAAAAACATAGAGAGACGTGAAGATACGACATCTATGAACTGTCTGAGAAATAAAAACACTATCGGAGGGTCGAGTTTACACAATATGCAGGATCGTTTTCACATCCAGAGTGCGTGGAGTGGGATCTTCACTTAGATATATAGATTCACGCACTCTCATTGAACCAGAACGAGATGTGATTCAGATACAGAACGATAATGATTCATATGTCTTTCATTTGGATTTCGACTTTTACACTTTCTTTCTTCAAATACAGAACCCAGAGATGTCTTTTGTCTGCGGGTTCTGGTGTTTCCAGGCGACTAAAGGGCCGTTTTGTCTGCTAACAGTCTGACAGAAGTGGGTCAGAAGAGATGCTACACGGAGGAGAAGGATGTATCGTTGTTACACATGGCTGAGCAGAGAGATATGAAATAGAAGAAGCAGACCTAAAACATTTAGTCTTAAATATGACGGACCAACCCAAATTCGGATTGAAGGCGATTACAGCAATAAACGGTATTTAGGACTTTCTCTAAAACCAGTGTGGGAGAGAAACTCCCTCTGAAGGAACACAGGGATTGTAGCATCTGCAGACCATTTACATGCACTAATAGACTACAGGAAAGGGAACACCACAGAAGAAGAACAGGGACTCTTTAAGGTGGTAACGCTGCAACATTTAGAGATGTTCTGAATGCAATGCAAAGAAACACTAGAGAGGTTCTGGTCCATGTGGGGGTTGTTAATAATGTCGTTTTTTAAACCCATAGATATTTCACTGGGTTAAATCTCACAGCTGCGATGCAGGGCCCGGTTCTCCTTCAATTCTGACTTAACACGGTGAGATCTCATTCCTGAAAGTGTTCCCCTCGCTGCCTTCATCGGATCCAGAGTTTATATCTGATGCATTCGCCGCAGAGGATGTTCCCACAGGTGCTGCAGGGTTTTATCTCTCAGGGTGTGTGTGTGTGTGTGTGTGTGTGTGTGTGTGTGTGTGTGTGTGTGTGTGTGTGTGTGTGTGTGTGTGTGTGTGTGTGTGTGTGTGTGTGTGTGTGTGTGTGTGTGTGTGTGTGTGTGGAGAGGTTGTAACGGAGGGTTTAAAATGAAAGTGCTCCTCACCCGGGGAAACATCATTTACACTTCCTGTGAGAGAGGAGCCTCAGAGACAGGAAACATTCGTCCTGAGGGACGTCTGCAGGCTGCTGACTGGGTTTCAGGTCACGGAACAGAACTGAGAGGACGGTTCTGATAACATGACTCTTTAAAGTAGAGAGTCCTGCAGGCAGCTGACTGGGTTTCAGGTCACAGAACAGAACTGAGAGGACGGTTCTGATAACATGACTCTTTAAAGTAGAGAGTCCTGCAGGCAGCTGACTGGGTTTCAGGTCACGGAACAGAACTGAGAGGACGGTTCTGATAACATGACTCTTTAAAGTAGAGAGTCCTGCAGGCTGCTGACTGGGTTTCAGGTCACAGAACAGAACTGAGAGGACGGTTCTGATAACATGACTCTTTAAAGTAGAGAGTCCTGCAGGCAGCTGACTGGGTTTCAGGTCACGGAACAGAACTGAGAGGACGGTTCTGATAACATGACTCTTTAAAGTAGAGAGTCCTGCAGGCAGCTGACTGGGTTTCAGGTCACAGAACAGAACTGAGAGGACGGTTCTGATAACATGACTCTTTAAAGTAGAGAGTCCTGCAGGCTGCTGACTGGGTTTCAGGTCACAGAACAGAACTGAGAGGACGGTTCTGATAACATGACTCTTTAAAGTAGAGAGTCCTGCAGGCAGCTGAGGGCAGGGAGAGGCTGCAGGTCTGTAAAGGTCCCATGTCATGCTTTTCCGGTTCTGACCCGTCCCCTTGTGTTCTGAAGGTTTGTAAACGGGGTGCAGAGTCAAAGCCCTCAAAGTGCACCCTGTAGCGAGTAACCCTCTAACTCAGAGAAGACCCTCCCCAAAACGCCTCGTTGGAGATACGTCCTGTCCATTTGATTCTTCCGGGTACGCATGATGTCATCCGTACCCGGAACGAAATGGACCAATCAGTGGAGCCGTTACGTTACGTCCGGAGAGCCGTTACGTTAAGCCCCCGCTGATTGGTCCAAATTGACCAATCCACGGACTTCCTCACACCCTCAGTGCAGGAGCTGATCTCTCCCTGCAGACCCATTCTCACTACATACTGATATACACCTGAACATCAGCAGCAGAGGACTCTTTAAAGTAGAGACACTACATACTGATATACACCTGAACATCAGCAGGAGAGGACTCTTTAAAGTAGAGACACTACATACTGATATACACCTGAACATCAGCAGGAGAGGACTCTTTAAAGTAGAGACACTACATACTGATATACACCTGAACATCAGCAGGAGAGGACTCTTTAAAGTAGAGACACTACATACTGATATACACCTGAACATCAGCAGGAGAGGACTCTTTAAAGTAGGGACACTACATACTGATATACACCTGAACATCAGCAGGAGAGGACTCTTTAAAGTAGAGACACTACATACTGATATACACCTGAACATCAGCAGGAGAGGACTCTTTAAAGTAGAGACTCTACATACTGATATACACCTGAACATCAGCAGAGAGGACTCTTTAAAGTAGAGACACTACATACTGATATACACCTGAACATCAGCAGGAGAGGACTCTTTAAAGTAGAGACTCTACATACTGATATACACCTGAACATCAGCAGGAGAGGACTCTTTAAAGTAGAGACACTACATACTGATATACACCTGAACATCAGCAGGAGAGGACTCTTTAAAGTAGAGACACTACATACTGATATACACCTGAACATCAGCAGGAGAGGACTCTTTAAAGTAGAGACACTACATACTGATATACACCTGAACATCAGCAGGAGAGGACTCTTTAAAGTAGAGACACTACATACTGATATACACCTGAACATCAGCAGGAGAGGACTCTTTAAAGTAGAGACACTACATACTGATATACACCTGAACATCAGCAGGAGAGGACTCTTTAAAGTAGAGACACCACATACTGATATACACCTGAACACCAGCAGGAGAGGACTCTTTAAAGTAGAGACAGTACATACTGATATACACCTGAACATCAGCAGGAGAGGACTCTTTAAAGTAGAGACACTACATACTGATATACACCTGAACATCAGAGGAGAGGACTCTTTAAAGTAGAGACACTACATACTGATATACACCTGAACATCAGCAGGAGAGGACTCTTTAAAGTAGAGACTCTACATACTGATATACACCTGAACATCAGCAGGAGAGGACTCTTTAAAGTAGAGACACTACATACTGATATACACCTGAACATCAGCAGGAGAGGACTCTTTAAAGTAGAGACACTACATACTGATATACACCTGAACATCAGCAGGAGAGGACTCTTTAAAGTAGAGACACTACATACTGATATACACCTGAACATCAGCAGGAGAGGACTCTTTAAAGTAGAGACACTACATACTGATATACACCTGAACATCAGCAGGAGAGGACTCTTTAAAGTAGAGACACCACATACTGATATACACCTGAACACCAGCAGGAGAGGACTCTTTAAAGTAGAGACAGTACATACTGATATACACCTGAACATCAGCAGGAGAGGACTCTTTAAAGTAGAGACACTACATACTGATATACACCTGAACATCAGCAGGAGAGGACTCTTTAAAGTAGAGACACTACATACTGATATACACCTGAACATCAGCAGGAGAGGACTCTTTAAAGTAGAGACACTACATACTGATACACACCTGAACATCAGCAGGAGAGGACTCTTTAAAGTAGAGACACTACATACTGATATACACCTGAACATCAGCAGGATAGGACTCTTTAAAGTAGAGACACTACATACTGATATACACCTGAACATCAGCAGGAGAGGACTCTTTAAAGTAGAGACACTACATACTGATATACACCTGAACATCAGCAGGAGAGGACTCTTTAAAGTAGAGACACTACACACTGATATACACCTGAACATCAGCAGGAGAGGACTCTTTAAAGTAGAGACACTACATACTGATATACACCTGAACATCAGCAGGAGAGGACTCTTTAAAGTAGAGACACTACATACTGATATACACCTGAACATCAGCAGGAGAGGACTCTTTAAAGTAGAGACACTACATACTGATATACACCTGAACATCAGCAGGAGAGGACTCTTTAAAGTAGAGACACTACATACTGATATACACCTGAACATCAGCAGGAGAGGACTCTTTAAAGAAGAGACACTACATACTGATATACACCTGAACATCAGAGGAGAGGACTCTTTAAAGTAGAGACACTACATACTGATATACACCTGGACATCAGAGGAGAGGACTCTTTAAAGTAGAGACACTACATACTGATATACACCTGAACATCAGCAGGAGAGGACTCTTTAAAGTAGAGACACTACATACTGATATACACCTGAACATCAGAGGAGAGGACTCTTTAAAGTAGAGACACTACATACTGATATACACCTGAACATCAGAGGAGAGGACTCT
Organism: Harpagifer antarcticus; assembly: GCA_902827135.1. NCBI lineage: Eukaryota > Metazoa > Chordata > Actinopteri > Perciformes > Harpagiferidae > Harpagifer > Harpagifer antarcticus. The sequence goes on from CADEHL010001387.1 coordinate 71,460, forward strand.
TTAAAGTAGAGACACTACATACTGATATACACCTGAACATCAGCAGGAGAGGACTCTTTAAAGTAGAGACACTACATACTGATATACACCTGAACATCAGCAGGAGAGGACTCTTTAAAGTAGAGACACTACATACTGATATACACCTGAACATCAGCAGGAGAGGACTCTTTAAAGTAGAGACTCTACATACTGATATACACCTGAACATCAGCAGGAGAGGACTCTTTAAAGTAGAGACTCTACATACTGATATACACCTGAACATCAGCAGAGAGGACTCTTTAAAGTAGAGACACTACATACTGATATACACCTGAACATCAGCAGGAGAGGACTCTTTAAAGTAGAGACTCTACATACTGATATACACCTGAACATCAGCAGGAGAGGACTCTTTAAAGTAGAGACACTACATACTGATATACACCTGAACATCAGCAGGAGAGGACTCTTTAAAGTAGAGACACCACATACTGATATACACCTGAACACCAGCAGGAGAGGACTCTTTAAAGTAGAGACACTACATACTGATATACACCTGAACATCAGCAGGAGAGGACTCTTTAAAGTAGAGACACTACATACTGATATACACCTGAACATCAGAGGAGAGGACTCTTTAAAGTAGAGACACTACATACTGATATACACCTGAACATCAGCAGGAGAGGACTCTTTAAAGTAGAGACTCTACATACTGATATACACCTGAACATCAGCAGGAGAGGACTCTTTAAAGTAGAGACACTACATACTGATATACACCTGAACATCAGCAGGAGAGGACTCTTTAAAGTAGAGACACTACATACTGATATACACCTGAACATCAGCAGGAGAGGACTCTTTAAAGTAGAGACACTACATACTGATATACACCTGAACATCAGCAGGAGAGGACTCTTTAAAGTAGAGACACTACATACTGATATACACCTGAACATCAGCAGGAGAGGACTCTTTAAAGTAGAGACACTACATACTGATATACACCTGAACATCAGCAGGAGAGGACTCTTTAAAGTAGAGACACCACATACTGATATACACCTGAACACCAGCAGGAGAGGACTCTTTAAAGTAGAGACAGTACATACTGATATACACCTGAACATCAGCAGGAGAGGACTCTTTAAAGTAGAGACACTACATACTGATATACACCTGAACATCAGCAGGAGAGGACTCTTTAAAGTAGAGACACTACATACTGATATACACCTGAACATCAGCAGGAGAGGACTCTTTAAAGTAGAGACACTACATACTGATATACACCTGAACATCAGCAGGAGAGGACTCTTTAAAGTAGAGACACTACATACTGATATACACCTGAACATCAGCAGGAGAGGACTCTTTAAAGTAGAGACACTACATACTGATATACACCTGGACATCAGAGGAGAGGACTCTTTAAAGTAGAGACACTACATACTGATATACACCTGAACATCAGCAGGAGAGGACTCTTTAAAGTAGAGACACTACATACTGATATACACCTGAACATCAGCAGGAGAGGACTCTTTAAAGTAGAGACACTACATACTGATATACACCTGAACATCAGAGGAGAGGACTCTTTAAAGTAGAGACACTACATACTGATATACACCTGAACATCAGAGGAGAGGACTCTTTAAAGTAGAGACACTACATACTGATATACACCTGAACATCAGCAGGAGAGGACTCTTTAAAGTAGAGACACTACATACTGATATACACCTGAACATCAGCAGGAGAGGACTCTTTAAAGTAGAGACACTACATACTGATATACACCTGAACATCAGCAGGAGAGGACTCTTTAAAGTAGAGACACTACATACTGATATACACCTGAACATCAGCAGGAGAGGACTCTTTAAAGTAGAGACACTACATACTGATATACACCTGAACATCAGCAGGAGAGGACTCTTTAAAGTAGAGACACTACATACTGATATACACCTGAACATCAGCAGGAGAGGACTCTTTAAAGTAGAGACACTACATACTGATATACACCTGAACATCAGCAGGAGAGGACTCTTTAAAGTAGAGACACTACATACTGATATACACCTGAACATCAGCAGGAGAGGACTCTTTAAAGTAGAGACACTACATACTGATATACACCTGAACATCAGCAGGAGAGGACTCTTTAAAGTAGAGACACTACATACTGATATACACCTGAACATCAGCAGGAGAGGACTCTTTAAAGTAGAGACACCACATACTGATATACACCTGAACACCAGCAGGAGAGGACTCTTTAAAGTAGAGACACTACATACTGATATACACCTGAACATCAGCAGGAGAGGACTCTTTAAAGTAGAGACACTACATACTGATATACACCTGAACATCAGAGGAGAGGACTCTTTAAAGTAGAGACACTACATACTGATATACACCTGAACATCAGCAGGAGAGGACTCTTTAAAGTAGAGACACTACATACTGATATACACCTGAACATCAGCAGGAGAGGACTCTTTAAAGTAGAGACACTACATACTGATACACACCTGAACATCAGCAGGAGAGGACTCTTTAAAGTAGAGACACTACATACTGATATACACCTGAACATCAGCAGGAGAGGACTCTTTAAAGTAGAGACACTACATACTGATATACACCTGAACATCAGCAGGAGAGGACTCTTTAAAGTAGAGACACTACATACTGATATACACCTGAACATCAGCAGGAGAGGACTCTTTAAAGTAGAGACACTACATACTGATATACACCTGAACATCAGCAGGAGAGGACTCTTTAAAGTAGAGACACTACATACTGATATACACCTGAACATCAGCAGGAGAGGACTCTTTAAAGTAGAGACACTACATACTGATATACACCTGAACATCAGCAGGAGAGGACTCTTTAAAGTAGAGACTCTACATTCTGATATACACCTGAACATCAGCAGGAGAGGACTCTTTAAAGTAGAGACTCTACATACTGATATACACCTGAACATCAGCAGGAGAGGACTCTTTAAAGTAGAGACACTACATACTGATATACACCTGAACATCAGCAGGAGAGGACTCTTTAAAGTAGAGACACTACATACTGATATACACCTGAACATCAGCAGGAGAGGACTCTTTAAAGTAGAGGCCCTGCAAACTGATATACACCTGAACATCAGCAGGAGAGGACTCTTTAAAGTAGAGACACTACATACTGCTATACACCTGAACATCAGCAGGAGAGGACTCTTTAAAGTAGAGACACTACATACTGATATACACCTGAACATCAGCAGGAGAGGACTCTTTAAAGTAGAGACACTACATACTGATATACACCTGAACATCAGCAGGAGAGGACTCTTTAAAGTAGAGACACTACAAACTGATATACACCTGAACATCAGCAGGAGAGGACTCTTTAAAGTAGAGACACTACATACTGATATACACCTGAACATCAGCAGGAGAGGACTCTTTAAAGTAGAGACACTACATACTGATATACACCTGAACATCAGCAGGAGAGGACTCTTTAAAGTAGAGAC